>CM035424.1:32580950-32640950 GCA_020310875.1 Ceratopteris richardii | reverse complement strand
ACAACATGGAAGAGGGAAATGAGAGATGTCATTGGCATAGGGGCTCCTTGGGAAGTCCTATGCACTATTGAGCTTACCAAACAAAAGCTTGCAACGAAAATTGAGATGTTATCATTGCATAGTACATGGGAGAAATATGGGTGTTCCATTCTGTGTGATGGACGGTCATGGTTTCCTCTTGCAAGGGAACTATGTTTTTATGTGCCATTCCAACACATGCACATGGAACGGTCGTCATAGGTGAATTCATATTCTCTCATGCAAGAAAAGCCATTGAGGATGTAGGATCACGTAATGTCATTCAAGTGGTTACAGACAATGGATCCAATTGTGTGGCATTGGGTCGTTTGCTAGAAGAAGCATTCCCTAAAATCATATGAACTTTGAAAGTTGTCTCTTTATGCTATGTTTATAGTCTATAGATTTACAAGTTATAATTGTACTTAATCATGGATCCTATTTCCTATCACTTCTTTGCGTACTTAAAAGTTAACACTTATGAATCATGATGAATGTTTTACTTTTGATACAATTTATGATGTGAAATCATGTGATATATCATATATTATCTTTAGTCATGCAAATATGTATGTATATCTATAGTTTTTATGAAAAGAATAAAAATATCTCCGAGTGGATAAAAACCTCGATTTTTATTTTGGGTATGAACGATTTAAAGGATTTAATCGATCAAATCTCGATTTAAATCTCTCGGTCCAATATGGTTCCAAAGATTTATTTATTTATTTTTTTTCACAGGCATGATTTTAGATTAACTTTGTGTTTCTTGAATTCAAGTCATGGTTTTGGATGAAGTTTTAGAGCTTCAATCTTTGGACTTTACCTTAGAACTCAGAGAAGTTATAGTGCAGAAAATTAGGTTTATGACAAAAATTCAGAAATTCCAAATTTTATAAAATCTGAAAAATCTTCTTTTTTTGAGAGAAATTTGGACTCTTATCTTTTGCCGTATAGAGGACAAATTGAAACCCCTTTGTCTTCTCAAGCTTAGTTTGAATTTCAATCACTACAACCTTCACAATCTCCTATTCCTTGTGAACATTGAGAGATTCCTCTTACACACCCACATGATAAGCAACCATTTCAAGAAGTTGGAGAATCTTCAAGAGTTCAAGAAGAATTAGAGAAGTATCTCCAGTTGTGAGGAACGTTTCGAAATGGTTTTTACAAACTAGGCAAGAAAGTGGTGTCAAAAATTTGAGGGAGAAGCACTACATAGTCCCGTGTAGAAGAAAGCAATGCAAGAGAATATTGATTCTATCCACAAGAATCAAACATGGAAGCTTTGTGAGTTATTTTGTTGAAGATTGCTTGATTTCATGGCAATCTAAGAAACACTCTATGGTAGCTACATCTTCAAGTGAAGCAAACCATAGGGCAGCCTTTATAGCTACACTAGAAGCTATATGGTTACAAAATATTTTAAGTTATCTTGATGTTCATCTCCAGTTACCTATGGAGATATTTTTACACAGTCAAAGTGCTATTGTTATAGCAAAGATCCTGGTTAATTGTGCAAGGACAAAGCATGTAGAGATTCACTATCACTATGTACGTGAGCAAGTAACAAAGAAGCACATTGAACTTATTTATCTTCCTACAAGTGAGAATGTGGCAGATAAGGGAAAGACATCACATGTAATGTACATTACTAAATCTTGCTCCAATATGTCAGGGGATTGTTGGAAACAATGTCATATTTGTGCTCAAACCCTAATTTCTAGCAAACCTTAATTTTCAAAGTACATTTTTCAGTAACGGTAAAGTCAAAGATGTGGTAAAAATTTTTTATTGCATAAGCCTAAAGAGTTTCAACAGACCTATCTAATGATGTATAAGTTTCTACAATCATAGACCTAAAGGCCCCTCAAAAGTCAAACCCTATCTTCCAGCTTTTGGACATGCTTTTCACATTAAGTGGTTAATTATAATCAATGGTCCAGATTAAAAGTGTGAAAAGGACCTTAATCCAATGGCTATTATTCAATTGCCTAGAACAAAGCCCAAAAAGCTGCACACATTAATTAAACCTAAAAATAGCAATTTCATCAAAAGCGAAGCTTCTCTTCTTCCTTCTTGATACGACAATCTTGGATTATGTGTCCTTTCTTCTTGCAGTGGAAACACTCTCCTCTGATCTTCTTTTTGTCGTTCTTCTTTTTGTCTCCCTCTTTTGAAGAGTCTGCTTTGCCTCCTTTGGCATTTGCTATGAATGCAACATCTCCTTTGCTGCCACCACTCCTTGCCTTGAGCCGCAGCTCCTCCTCCATGAGCAAGGCATTGAATTCTTCAAAAGTTAGTGGTTGAGGTCTGATTTGAGTATTAAGAGAAGTTACCAAACCATCAAACTTAGGTGGACAGATTCGAAGACAACGCCGAGCTAGCTCCTCATTTGACTTTTGAACACCTGCTCCCGCCATTTGATCTCGCATATTCTTTATGCGAGTGATAAACACCTCTTCACTCTCCCCGTCAGCAAACCTTTCTGCTTCTAGTTGATTCTCCAAGTTCTGAATCCGTGTCTGATTACGAGTTTCATATTGATTTTTCAATATATTCCATGCTTCACATGCTTGGTATATGCTGAATGAGAGTCAGAACACTATGAGAAGTACTTGTAACTAGAGCACAGAGTTCATATGCATTTCTACATTTTCAAGCAAGTAGAAGATCAACATCAAGAGGAATCATTCGACCAAGATTATTTGGATCGGGTCTTTCTTGGGACTCATGATCAATCCCAAGAACAGTCTCCAAAAGCTCATATGAATCAAGGATAAAAGTGATTTTGAACTTCCACAAGGTGTAATTTGTACCATCAAGTTTACCTTTTGTGAAGGCTTGTGGTCGTATCCGCGACGTAAGGATGGAATCATTGCTTCTCCTTCTTGTATGCCACCTACTCCTGTTGATGAACCACCTTGATTCCCAGTCGTAGATGATGACGCACTGCTTGACATCTTCTCTCTTTTGTCGTTGAGACTTCTGCAACCTCTGCGTTTCTGCTTCTGCACCACTTAGAGACTCCTGAGCTCTGATACTATGTAAGAAAATAATAGCACAGCGGAATAGACCAGTAGACACAGTTGAGAGAAAAACACAGACAAAGATAGATGCAGACTGATAGATAGAGAACTCAAATTCTCAGATTGTCGAGTGTAATGCAGTTACAACAATGGTGCTGTCCACCTGTGCACTCCCAATGTGGAGCTTAGATTGCAATCTAGACAGACTCTAGATGAAGGGCTTACTAGTGCGCAATGCTACGTAAAGCTCAACCTAAGTCGTGCTTATATAGCTTTTACAAGACGGTTCGGTATAGATAAACGTAGTCGAGAGATACAAAATAGTCGGTAAAATATACAATCCGACAATATCTCCATGACAAGAAGTCCTACCGTCTCGGCCCTAAGGGCCAGGGGATAGGTCCCTCGGACCCCACAGAAGGGAGCAAGCCCCCCTCTGCACTCCCCCCATTAAGGTTCTATGGGACAACTACGCGATGCTACAGGATCAATTTTGGGAAGAGGCTGTCAACACTGCGGTCTACATCTTGAATCGAAGCTAAACCAAGGCACTTGATGTAAAGACTCCACCAGAAGCCTACACTGGTAAAAAGCCTTCTGTTTCCCATTTCAAGTATTTGGAAGTGAATGTTATGTACATCTTCCAGATAGGGAGAGAAACAAGCTTCAACCAAAAAGCATCAAATGTATCTTCCTAGGGTGCAACAAATTTTAAGGAGGAGAAGCCATATGAACCTGGCCCAAGTGCTATTCCTTCTACACAAGAGAAGGAAGCATCATCTTCAGATGATGAGTTTAAAAGTCAACAACCTGCTGACACCCAAGTGGAAAAGCCATTGCCACGTTGGGTGAGGCAGCTCTATGATTCTGCAAACCCCATCCCACAGTCACTAGAACAGGTTGCAGATGGACCGAGGCGATCACAGAGAATAGAGGAACAGAGATGGGCAAGTGCCCATATTGTAAACACAGCCTTGATGGTTGATCTCATTCAAGAAGAAGCAAAGGAACCAACCAATGTGGAAGAGGCACTCCATGATCCAAATTGGAGGGTTGCTATGCAAACAGAATACAACAATATCATGAAGAATGGAACTTGGGAGCTAGTGGATCGACCCCCTAAGCATAAAGTCATTGGCACCAAGTGGGTCTGGAAGCTAAAGTACAAGGTTGATGGTACTCTAGAAAAGTATAAAGCAAGACTTGTTGCACAGGGCTACTCACAAGTTGAAGGCATTGACTTTTGTGAATCATTTGCCCCAACTGCAAGAATGACTACTATCCGAGTAGTACTAGCTATGGCTGCACATAAGCGTTGGCCAATCTATCATATGGATGTCAAATCAGCATTCCTGAATGGAGACCTCAAGGAGGAGGTATATGTGTCTCAGCCACCAGGGTTTGAGGCTCCCCATTCAGAGAACAAGGTATGTAAGCTGAAGAAGGCATTATATGGGCTAAAACAAGCCCCTAGAGCATGGTACCAGCGGATACATAAGTATCTCTTGGATCTAGGTTTCAAAAGATGTGCTTCTAATGCTAACTTGTATGTTCTAAAGAGAGGAGGGAAGACAATTGTGCTTGTACTCTATGTAGATGACTTTGTGATTACAGGAAATGATGATGCTCTTCTTCAACAAACAAAAGATGCCCTGAGTTCAGAATTTGAAATGACAGACTTGGGCTTAATGCATTATTGCTTAGGTCTTGAAGTTTGGCAGGAACCAGGGAAGATTTTCATCTCTCAACAAAAGTATGCAAGCCAGATATTGAAGGCATTCGACATGGAGGATTGCAAGGAAATTTCTACACCTATGGAGGTCAACACAACGTTACTATTGAAGATACTTCATCTCCAATGGATATTAGAAGATACAGGAAATTAATTGGAAGTCTCATCTACTTGTGCAATAGCCGACCAGACATCTCTTATGTTGTTGGAGTAGTAAGCAGGTTCTCTAATAAGCCTTGCCAAACTCATTGGAAGGAAAGCATGCGGATACTCAGATATGTGAAAGGAACCACTGACTATGGTATTCTTTATGAAGAAGGATCATCTCTGGTCGAATGTTGTGACTCAGATTGGGCAGGAGATATTGATACCAGAAAATCAGTTTCTGGATATTGCTTTTCTTTAGGACCAGGGATTTTCTCTTGGATTAGTAAGAAGCAACCGACTGATTATCTTCTACTGAAGCTTAGTACAAAGCTGCATGTGTTGCAACATGTGAAGCAGTATGGTTGAGGAGGATCCTATGGAACATATGAATACAAGGAAAGGAGGCTACACAGTTGAAGTTTGACAACCAAAGTTGCATGGCCATCCCCAAAAATATTGTTTTCCATGCACATACCAAGCACATAGAAATTCAATATCACTATGTGCATGAGTTGATTGAGGACGGGGTCATGGAGATGAGCTATTGCCCTACTGAAGAAAAAGGAGCAGACATCTTCACCAAGGCTCTTGGGAGAGAGCAACTTCTTCGACACTTTCCAAAGCTTGGGATTGGACCAAGGAGGTAGTTCACCCAGGGCGGATTGATGGGGGTATTAGATATACTCAATACTCCATCCTCATGTGACCAAAAATGATCCATGGTGCTCTAAATTGTAAGGCCCCCATTATGAGGAGAAGCCATTATGAGAGCCCGGACATTTGTGGAATCCTAACTTCCAAGCTAGATGAGGTCTATGTGTGACCGTTGATGGTTATAGATGATCTTTGTGAGCCTAGCCATTAGGTTAGGTAGGGCATAAACTTCTAGGCCATTCGGTTTCCATTTAAGGTGAAAATAAAGGCCCTTTGGTGTCGCGCGGTTGCCCCATAGCACCTTAATGGGGGGAGTGCGGAGGGGGGCTTGCCTCCTTCTGGGGTGGTCTGGGGGGCTTATCCCCCCGGCCCGTAGGGCTGAGACGGTAGGACTTTTGGTCGTGGAGATATTGTCGGATTGTATATTTTACCGGCTATTTTGTATCTCCCGACTACGTTTATCTATACCGAACCCCCTTGTAAAAGCTATATAAGCACGGCTCAGGTTGAGCTTTACGTAGCATTGCGCACTAGTAAGCCCTTCATCTAGAGTTTGTCTAGATCGCCATCTAAGCTCCACATTGGGAGCGCATGGGTGGACAACACCATCGTTGTAACTGCATTACACTTGACAATCTGAGAATTTGAGTTCTCTATCTCTTAGTCTGCATCTATCTTTGTCTTCATTTTTCTCTCAACTATGTCTACTGCTCTATTCCGCTGTGCTATTATTTTCTTCTTCTCCGGACAGTCCTACTTGTTGTGATTGGGTTTATTACAAATTGCACACCATATGAAACCTTGACCTCGTTTTGAGCTTTCAACTCCTCCACCTCTTGTCAAAGGTTTGCAATATTGTCTTCTCGTGAATTCTTCTCCTCTTGGAGCGTCTTTTGTAGCTTCAAAGTTTCCAATTCTCTCCATAAGCTTGCCACAAAATCCGAGGGAGAATCTTCTTGACATGCATCCTTTGCTTCAAAATGTTGGCATGCCTCTTCAATCCTTGCAGAAGCGCCTTCAAAGACATGCAGAGATGCATCTTCTCTCAACAATCCTTGCTCTTCAACAAGGATAAGAAGCTTCACACATGGTCATATGGGTCCTCATGGGAAGCTCCTTTGAATGTTTGGAACTTTATGTTAATTCTGGATAAAAGAGGTGATAAATCGTCAGCCATCCTTCTTCTATTGTGATTGTGAGCAAGTATTTCTTCAGAAGATGAGGATGAAGATGAAGACTAAGTGGGCAGTGGTAGAGGGTTGGGAGGTATCCTAGGGGGTGTATAGTGTGTTGGAAGTCAATGTACATATGGTCCACTTCTAGCAAATCTACATTTTGGACTTAACATTTTTTGTATAGTTTGGGTAAAACTTTTTTAGGCTAGATAGATAAAGCTTGGCGAGAGCTATCTAGTGGTATGCTTCATTTCTTCATCAGAGGTCAGAATAGGGAGAAAAGTAAAACCTTAATTCAGCTCAAAATGGAGGAAGAACATTTTTGGAAGGACCAAACTCAAAAAGCTAGGTTATTATGTCAGAGTGACCAAAAGCAGGTTACTTTTGGGCAATCAAATAAAAGCTTGGGCAATAATTTAGCGATCGCAATTTTTTGAGCATGAAAAACAAAAGCAACTTAAAAATAGCGATTGGACTTTTAAAAATTAACGAACTCAGCTTTTTCAGCCAATGAAGGATTTTTTCGCCAAAGTTTTACGTATGCTTTATTGGGAGACACTAAAACTATATAAGGAGCACATTGGCACACTATTCGACAATTCTTGAGCTAGAGTTGATGCTTACTTGTGTCAATTTTGGAGTTCTGAAGCTTTGGAGGTGAAGGAAGGTGAAGGAGAGGCTACTCTCTTGGAGCAAGGAGTCTTCTACAAGGTGGTGGCAGCTATCTTTTGTAAGTTAACCTTATTTTCTGTTTTTAGGGTTTCTGAACCCTAATTTCAGAATTAGGGTTTGCTGATTTTCAGATTTGTTGCACTTTCTTGTGAGGTTAGGTTCACTTCGTTGCTCATTCGCTTCACACACACTCAGATTATAACAGCATAATCTGAAATTTTGTACATCATCATCTTCTTGGCTATTCTTCCATTTAGTGAGTGCACCACATCATATGGTTGAGTAGTACTCCCATGTTGTAATTCGGCCATCTATATTTAGTGAGTAAGCACTTTGCTTACGTTACTTATCCTTGTCTCAAAATCTCTTTCTTTCTATCTCTCACTTATCGTCTTGTTTAATTAAGTGTGTATGCTCAAAGGTTTTTAGTATTGGAAGATCCTGGGCCCCAAATTCCAACATAGTGAACAATCCTTATGTGATAGCTTTTGATGACGTTTTGAGAGGACTCTGAGATTCCCCTTTATGAGATCAGGTATGCGTCATAGACTATGCCTTCTCTCTATGAACTCATAGAGAGAATGAGAATTTGAACTAAAAAGGTTTGACTAAAAATTGAACTAAAACTTGGACTAAAAAATTGGACTAAAACTTGGGCTAAAAATTTACACTACAGATTGGATGAAAAAATTTGGGCTAAAATTAGACGAAAGAATTGGACTAAAAGTTGAACGAAAAGTTTGGGCTAATTCTGAGATAAAAGAGGCATAATGAGCCATAAGATGAAAACAACAAGGACTATGAACGAAGATCAAAATATCGCATGCTTAGATGTACTTAACGTAAGATATTGTCTATCATCTGTTCTATAGAACAGTAAGAAGAAGAACAATAAGGAGAAAAATGCAAAGCAAGGTCCCATTGTGCATGCCCAATCGAGCACATGTAGAGGGAATTCTTGTTCTTCTTGCGCTAGAGGTGGGTTTTTTTACCGAGTGCAGTATGCACTATGTGTATGCAGTATGCTTTGCACAAAACAACAATGATATGATAAAGTGAGACAAGAGTCTTCAAAATAAGAGTCACATAAACATTATTATATTAACATCAAGCATGGAAAGTATACAAGATACACAGATACAAGATACAGGACAGGTACATGACAATGACAATGAAAGAGAGCAGTGGCTACTAAGGGAAGCTTAACAATGACAATGAAAGAGAGCAGTGGCTATAAGGGCAGCTCCTGGTGCAAACTGGCAGCCTCCAATGGAAGCCTCCAATGCACTGCTTAAGCACACAAGCCTCCTACTAAAGCACTCAGGCCTTCCTAGACGCACTCCGCTTGTCCACCCTATGTGACAAGACCAAAGACTAGTCCAATTCTTGGAGCTGCTGAAGCTTGAGCTGCTATCGACACGCTTCACTCAAATATCCTTACTCTTCTATGTCTCTCCTTCTGGATCTTCCGTGACTAGCTCTCTGGTACTCGAATTCCTTTCTTCATATAAGCCACCTTTGCTAGGCGGTTACTCCACTACTCTGTTACCTCCACTATTACTCCGACTCTACACTTTTCTAGTAGTCTGTCAAGTCCGGTGATCTGCTAAATCTGGTACTCCAGTCTTCATTCTCGTTCTCTTTTTGCCCATACTCGTGTTTGGTGGGACCAGAGCTTGTAGTGGCTAATCAAGATCGGTTGTCCCACTTACTGAAGAACGAATCACTGTAGTCTTTTGGACGAGTTTGCGAAATTGGTCTTTCAAACCAATTCAGAATTTAGATCATAATACCAATTCTAGGGAAATTAGTCCATGAGACCAATTTTGGTGAAATTGGTCTCTTCTGCCTTAACTTACACGAGTGAGACCAATTTAGGAGAAATTGGTCTCCCTTTCTAGATTAGATCAATTATGGGAAAATTGTTCTCTCTTTTGGAATTAGACTGAGAATATAAGAATACTTAGCTGTATCAAAAAATTATAGTAGGACCCCTAATTTAGGCTATACAACTATAGATAGAGCGCTCCATACACACACACACACACACACCCCCCAACAAAAAAAAAAAAAGAAAAAAAAAACTTTCATGGCATCTCCACACACATACTACGGAGATTTAGATCAGCTTTACCAGTTTTTTTCAGCACTTTTGTCTTTCCCAATTGCCAGAAGACACACCCATGTACATTGATTCGTCTAGGCCGAGTCTGGCCTTCTAATAGATGTGAAAACACTTTCTTTCTTTCTTTCTTTCTTTCTTTCTTTCTTTCTTTTTTCTCTCTCTTCTTCCTCCTTCAGGATCTTCCTTCAGAATTTTTCTTCAAAATTTTTCGCATCTTTAGGATTTCACACATGCAATTCACTGTTGCTCTAGATGTGAGGCATTTTAGATACTGCTAAATGTGGGCCTGTTCTTTCTCGATGAATGTTTTGCAAAGTCTTTGAAAAATTCCTTTGTTGCCCTTTTAATAAAATAACCAATTCTTGAATGTCTGTTACTCAGATTTGATGGGCATGAATGATGCACGATGCTTTTATCCTTTTCATGAGCAAATCTGAAAGAGCTCTTGGAATCTGTAAAGAATCTTAGCATGCTTGATGTTAATGGCTCTCGCTTATATCACATACTAGGTTTTTTTGTACCAAATTAGGAACTGGAAAGTTGAACCAAGGAAAGTTTCCAGAAGTTTATTTCTGTGTCCAGTTCTTGCTGTAAGAGATTTAATTGTTGAGCATGGACAAAAATAAAAACTGTTTCTTGGACACTTAGCTGCTTCCTTTATCGCTAAACAACTCTTCATGTATTTCCTTCCATTCATGTGAATTTATGATTCATGTGGTTGAATGCAGTGAAGCTTGCTTGGGGGGGGTTTTTTGGGCCGGAGGGGGGGGGGTTTCTGGAGAAAATGCATTGATCAACATGATATGTGTGTTATACTGAAATTTGACTTATTAAGAAAATCGGATACTGTCATTGCGTATTCTGGACGTTCTGCAGAATGCATAGTGTGTTCTGTCTTGATTTTTGTACCATATAGACAGCTCTAGTTTCTAATGTTTGTATTGTCTCTCTGCAGTTATCATTCTCAGCATCAAGATTGCGCGATCATGATATCATGTCCAAGGTAAAATTTTATAATGTTAGTTATATTTTCAATTATCTTTTGTTGATTTTACAGAAGTATGAATTTGATGAGTTTTGGCCCAGAGTGATCCTATGTTAGTGCTGTCAATGAAAAAGAAAGATGGAACCATAGAGGAGGTTGGGCGGACTGAAGTGTGCCTGAACTCTTTAGATCCAAAATGGATAACTAAATTACAAGTCTTGTACAATTTTGAGGAAGTTCAGATCTTGCTGTAAGTGAGGACACTTGAGGGTTTATCATACAAGAGCGCTTAAGTAGGGTTAAGTTGATTTGGGTTTCTGACCTATGCTTTGTTCGCTCCAGGTTTCAGGTATATGACATCGATACAACTTTTCATGGGGTTCAAACTCAGGTGATTCATCTTATGTTCTTGCATATGTTTGGCAGCTGGCTATGTTATTCCATGTTCCATGTTTTATGAGATCCCTTTTTCTTTTTAAAGGAAGTTCGATCATTGAGATCTACTCTTCCGGTTTAGCTTGAATTAATTGAAAATACAATGAATGGCAGGCATAGCACCCATGGGACCCCCCGATCCCACAAACCGGGGGTTAGACATTTAGTAACTATTAGGATACAGAGCCCGGAGGCCCGCAAATATGGTCACTAGGAAGAGATGACCCTAAAGGCAGATGAGATGACTGGTTTGAATTGGGTAGCCTGAAAGCTTCAGTTGAACAATTCTTGCAAATTTTGTGTGTCTTTCTGATAAGAATTTTGATGAGTTTAAAATTAAAGGATTAGACATTGTGTTTGAGAATTGGTAGACCCTCATTGGATGTTCTTTAGACTACAGGAGGTTTGAGGCCAGTAAGGGAGTTTGAAGATAATTCAATGGGGTTTTTCAGTTTTGTTGAATTTTTGTATTGTTTTGGTATTGGTTTTTGAAATATGATCTGGACTTCAAATTCTAGAGATCTTGTAGGATATATTTGGGAGATGGAGAGAAACTGTAATAGGGATATACACACCTTTTTTTGCTCCCTTGTTTACATGTTGTCTTTGAACTTTTCTTTTTGGGCCTTTATTTGGTGCTTTTAAGTTTATTAAAATAAGCAAGTACTGAGGCTCACGTTGGTTTTTTATCCATAGCTTTTTGTTGTGTCTGCAAATAGTCTTCAACGTTTGAAGTCAAGGAGAGAACGACGGCTCATTTCAATTCCAGTATTTTTGCTTAAAAACTGAGGTCATAGTTTCTCTGGTGTGCTAATTAAGATTTTGGAAATCATCTATTCAAATTAATGTGTCAGTCCTCTGTATGTGATCTTCGTGTGTGTTCCTGTTCATTGGTTTTCTCTTCTGATACAGACATTCAGGTGCCTATACTTCTTGGCTAATCAGGTTTCTGTGGTGAAATGAGATTCAAAGGGAGTCTTTCGTTCTATTTGAAAACAAGTTGAACAATTCTTGCACTACTATGAGTAACATACTTGGAATTCTGCAGCACATCAAATTCAAGAGAAAATTGGTCAATTGTTTTTAAGATGAGAAACAGGCAAAATTGATCAATTATTTTTAAGATGAGAAACCTTTATTTTGCATAAAAGAGATTCTTTCATTAGTTATGCGAAGATTTCTGAAGGCGACCAGCTGCCCAAAGATTACATCTTTGCTGGAGGTACAAAGTATAGCTGTTTGTCCTGACACAAGCCCTCCATTGAATGGTACACTCCATCTGATTAAGTTTGGAAATGCCGCCTGTGGTACTCGATAATGAATCTCTTGACATCCTAGAGAACTGAACTCTCAGATTTTTGGTTGGAAGCGTTATTTGTGCAGGGTCTTGGGACTCGGGAGGGTGATGTGCCAATGGCTTTTCCCTTTTTGAAGAATCAATTTGGAATTCTGGCTTGAGCTTCCTTGATTCCGAGGGAGGGTACCTTGTCACTTGTGGCCTTGACAAACCATCCATATGGGGCCAAGAGGGATGTGACATTAGTTTTGGAGTCTGCAGTTAACAAGCTCCTGAGGAGATTCAGGAGCACTATTTGATTGGCTAGTATTTCGACCATTGGTGGAGTTTCTTCAAAGTTGGTTCAAAAGAGAGAGGTCATTTAAAGGAATTGAAGAGGTTTCCTGTCTGTTGTTGCCAAATATTGGCTGTATTGTAGCCAGATTAAGTATACTCTGAAACAAGAAAGTTTCAAGCAGCTTGAATTTTTTACACCATCATTGGAGTTCCTTTGAAGTTGGTTCTGAAAGAGGCCGCGGAGAGCTACGTCGTGGTGTGCTCGGTTGCTCCAAACGCCAAGGGAGTGGGCTGCTGCGTGAGGAGAGAGAAAGTAGAGAGAGAAACTTGTGCAGAAATTTGGAGAAGAAGATGGAGAAGCTGAAGTTGAAGAAGTCCCAATCAAGTTATGAGAGATTTGGGACCAAGTCTTATTGATAAGTGACTTTTAGGTCATTTGGGCATGTTCACACATGGCCAATGACCAAAAGTCATAAAAATAATGTAAATACCTATAACTCCCAGATTTGGGGTCCAAAAAATATAACAAAAATATGTCTGGAAAGCTCTCGAAGAGAGCTTTCACATGGAAGGGTCAAAATATGCAAAAGGAGAGCCCTTGGGGCCTTTATCCCCAACAACCTCCCACTTAAAGGACCAAGGAGGCTCCTTTAAGCTAAGTAACTCCCACCATCTGTATACATAGCTGATGTTGTGCCTTTGGTAGACACTTTGTGAGAGCATCTGCAGGATTCTGTGAAGTATTGACCTTGATCAAAGAGATCATGCCATCCTCTAACACCTCTCTAATGAAGTGGTATCTCACATCAATATGCTTTGTGCGAGCATGAAACATGGCATTCTTTGCCAAACATATGGCACTCTGGCTATCACATCCAAGAACAGGTGCCTTTTCACGCATCCCAAACTCATTGCACAGGCGGGCTAACCAAATGGCTTCTTTGGAAGCCTCTGTGGCTGAAATATATTCAGCCTCTGTAGTAGATAGTGCAACTATCCTCTGAAGTCTAGAGCACCATGAAATAGCTCCACCTGCAAGGATGTATACATAGTCACTTGTGGACTTGCGTGTGTCCACATCACCTGCCATTTCTGAATCACAAAATCCTTTTAACTCCAATGGACCCTTTCCATAACATAAGCATTTACTTTTGGTCCCTTTCAAATATCTCAAGATAGATTTGATTGCCTCCCAATGAGCTCTACCAGGATTATCCATGAGCCTGCTAACAACTCCCACTGCATGAGCAATGTCTGGACGAGTGGCAACCATAGCATACATAAGTGAACAACAAGCTGATGCATATGGAACACTCTTCATGTAATTGGCTGCATCATCTTTGGGACAGTCATCCTTGGAAAGCTTAACGTGTGGCTGCAATGGCACTCCAAGAGGCTTAGCATCAGCCACATTAAATCTGTCCAGCACTTTTTCAATGTACTTTTCTTGGGATACCTGCAAAGTATGCTGCTGCCTATCCCTTTTTATACGCATACCAAGAATATGCTCAGCTTCCCCAAGGTCTTTCATTGAGAATGCAGAGTTCAGCTGCTGTTTTAGAGCATTCAGAGTGCTCTTTTTCTTCCCAGCAAGCAGCATTACATACAGTACAAGAATAATTGGGCTGCCATCTTCATCCTTTTGGGGTACAAACACTGATCTGCATGGCTTCTTTTAAACCAATGTCTGAGCATAAATGCATCAAACTTCTTATACCATTGTCTGGGGCCCTGTTTCAGCCCACATAAGCTCCTTTTCAGTTTGCATACCAGATGCTCTTTTCCAGGAATGGCATATCCTTCTGGCTATTTCATGTACAGCTTCTCGTCTAAATCACCATGCAAAAAGGCTGTTTTAAAATCCATTTGGAATAATTCCAAATGCAAGGCAGCTCTGGGAGCAAACAACACACGTAAAGTGGTCATTTTCACCACTGGAGAGAACACTTCTTGGAAATCAATGCCCTCTTTTTGGGCATATCCCTTATCAACCAGCCTTGCCTTATACTTGGGTTTGCCATCAACAGTTTTGATTTTGTACACCCACTTGTTGGGAATGGCCGGCCTTCCTTTGGATAACTCAACCAAATCCCAAGTATCATTTGCATGCAAGGCCTTTATCTCTTCCTGCATGGCTAACTCCCACTTCTTCTTGTTCTCACATAGCTTTGCCTCTTTATAAGTAAGAGGTTCACCCTCATCTGATAATATAATATAATTTATAGAGGGATCATATCTATTCACTGGCCTCCTAGGACGTATAGATCTTCTTACCAAATGATCCACATTACCAGGCAATGGATCTACATCAGGAGGTACATTAACTTCTTCATTGTTAACGGGGTGCTGCACATCATTTCCAGCCCTGTTTTCAGCATGAATAGGTGGCTGCACATGCCCTTCAGGAGCATCATTTTGCTGTCCAACATCATTTGGCTCAATAACGAGAGGCTCATTGTCATTTCCAGCCATATGTGGTGCATCCCGAGGGTTCATATCAGATTTAACTAGTGGCTGTACATGCTTAAATTTGACTCTTTTATGGTCATCTTTAGAGGCACAATTGTTTTTGAGCAGCCTTGCCTCATTAAATACAACATCTCGGCTGCGTATTACCTTCTTGAGTTGAGGTAGCCAAATCCTGTAGCCCATTTCATCTTCATCTCCATAACCCATGAAGATTCCTTTCATGGACTTTGCATCTAACTTGCTTCTCAACTCAGGCCTTATATGCACAAAAGCATCACAACCAAAGATGCGTAGCGAGACCAAACCTCTTCTGGAATGCCACCTTTTAAGGACATATTAGGGGATCGATTGCAAACATGAACTTCAGTTTTCAAAGCCTTTCTCCAAAATCCATGAGGGAGATTAGCTCTGGACAGCATGCATCTCACAAATGCATAAAATTTCTTAAATGAAGCAAAGGCTTCATCTTTAGATTTTAACAAATATACCCAAAGCTTCCTAGAGTAGTCATCAACAAAAGAAACAAAGTAAAAAGCACTCCCCATAGATTTTGTGGGCATGCTACAAACATCAGAATGAACAAGATCAAGTACATTAGACTTACGAGAGACACCAGAGTAGTAGGAATTCTTTACTTGCTTACCATATTGGCATTCATTACAAAACTAGAATCTATGTTTGTGACAAAGCGTCATTCATAGTAAGCAAGGAATCAATCAAATCCCTTTTTGTGATCTGTTGGAGTTAGACGTCTACGGAAGCACGCGAACAGCACAAGGAAGAAGAAGAAGCTTGGAGCACAATACACAAGACTGAATGTATTACTAGAGAATGTACAAAGATAAGTAGCCCATTAGGGCAATAGGCGTATATACAAGCGGGGGGAAAAAAACCTCCTAAAGAGAGAAAAAAGTGCCCCGGCGGTCCTAGAGTGTTCACACACATCACTACCTAAATATATCAACAAATCCCCCCTGGGAGTGATGCGGTGAACAAGGAGCTTGCACTCATGTATAAGGAAGTGCCAAGCTATGTGGAAATCACTCCACAAAAGGACGTAAGCCCAAAGCTTTGCGGAAAGCTTCAAACTTCTCCCTAGGCAGCGCCTTCGTGGAAAGGTCTTCAATGTTCTCCTGCGTGGGCACATTTGCCAAGCTGATCTCCCCAACAGAGAACCTCTCCCTGACATAGTGATAATGCACCTCAATGTGCTTAGTGCGAGCATGGAACACAGGGTTCCTCGCAACTTCCAATGCGCTCTGACTGTCAGTGAAAATGGTGGTGGAAGAAGACTGGCCAACACCCAAATCAGCCATAAGGCGTCTGAGCCACACACACTCAACAGTC
This sequence comes from Ceratopteris richardii, assembly GCA_020310875.1. Lineage (NCBI taxonomy): Eukaryota > Viridiplantae > Streptophyta > Polypodiopsida > Polypodiales > Pteridaceae > Ceratopteris > Ceratopteris richardii. Next base: position 32,624,589 of record CM035424.1, on the reverse strand, counting down.
GCTGTGAAAGCTTCCCTATACTCAGCCTCACAACTGGAAGTGGCCACAGTAGGCTGCTTCTTGCTCAACCAAGATATACATGAGCTACCAAGCATGAAGCAAAAGCCACTGGTGGACACACGAGTGTCGTAGCAACCAGCCCAATTTGAGTCAGAAAAAACATGCAAATTTGGCGGTAGTGATCCCCCCTTGGGATAAAACAACCCAAGTAGCCGAGTACCACTCAAGTAGCGAAAGATGCGCTTAACCGCCTTCCAATGCGTGACTCTTGGGCAATGCATAAACCTGCTCATCTTTGAGACAGCAAACTGAATATCTGGCCGAGTAATGCATAAGTAAATCAAGCATCCAACACCCTGCTGATAGAGAACAGCATCAAATGCATCTCTAGCATCATGAAGACTCAATCGTAAACCTGTCTCCATAGGAGTGGCAATAGGCTTACAGTCTTCAAGGCCAAAACGCTGCAATAATGTGTGTCTGCACCCGCCATTTATCAGCTCTCTCATCAGCAAGTGCATCATGTAAATCTGCATCAGAAATGGAATGATCTGCATCATCATATGAAACCTGCAAAGGCTGAGAAGTTGCCTCATTAGGACCAGCACTAGACTGTCCACCTGTAAAAAGAGGCATCAAAGTATCATACATGTCTTTGGAGCTAACAGATGTCTCCTTAGTACATGAAAGCAATGGCTGAATAGCATCTTCCACAAAGACAACATCACGGCTAACCAGAATGCGTTTAGTATGTGGATGATACAGACGATAGCCTTTACTCTCAGAACTGTACCCAACAAAAATACATTTTACTGCCTTATCGTCCAATTTTCTGCGATGTTGTTCAGGCACTAATGCATATGCCAAACAACCAAACACACGCAGATGAGCAACAGATGGCTTGCGGTCATGCCAAGACTCATATGGAGTGATAGACTCCAATGCTTTAGTGGGACACCTGTTCAGTACATATGCTGCACACATGACAGCTTCAAGGCAGAAACTATGAGGTAAAGCCTTACTCTTGACCATACATCTCGCCATCTCCATGAGAGACCTGTTCTTTCGTTCAGCAACTCCATTCTGTTGAGGTGTATACGGCACTGTACACTGGTGTTTTGTCCCACGTTCAACCAGAAATGCATTAAAATCTGAAGACATATATTCCCCCCCTCGATCACAACGGAGGGTGCCCATTTTACATGCTGACAGATTTTCAGTCAAAACCAAAAACTGTTTGAAGCACATGAACACTTCGGACTTTGCTTTGAGTGGATATACCCATGCATGCCTGGAAAAATCATCAATGAAAGTCACGAAGTAAAGGTAATTTCCAAAAGAGGGTGTCTGCATAGGACCACAGACATCACTATGTACAAGCTGCAATTTCTGCGTAGCCCGAACTGAACCATCTTTTGGAAAGGAAGAACGCTGCATTTTGCCCAAAATACAGCCTTCACAAACATGTTTTCCAGGTGCCTCAAGTTTGGGCAAAGAGGACACCATTTCAGATTTCTACGGGCGTAACAAACTAGCAAAATTCAGATGACCAAAGCGTGCATGCCAAAGCTTTGCATCTGACATAGCCTGAGAATCATGAACTGCACATGCCGAATCATTCACAGATCTTTCATAGTCTATGAGCTTATACAGCCCACGACATAAAATGCCAGGAGCAATAATCACATCGCCATTTGAGAGATCATGGACTGTACACCTGTCATCAACGAATTTCACAACCAAGCCAATCTTGGCTAATGCAAAAACTGATAACAGATTCTTTTTGATCCCTTGCACAAATCAAGCATCTGACAAAGTGAAAGAACTACCATCACCAGTAGTTAGAATGATCTTACCAACTCCCATAACAGGATAAGAGGAGTTATTGGCGCATGTGACAGTATTCCCTGTAGGGGCAGGCTCGAGTGAAGAGAAGAAACTGCGCTGCGAGGTAATATGTTTGGTCGCCCCACTGTCAAAGTACCAAACATCTGAGTCTACTGCAGACATGCACTGATCATGAGAAGATGGGTCAAAACTGCAGACAGTAGTAAACGCCCATTCTTCTTCCTGCACAAGATTTGCAGACTCTGTTTTTGGTGTAGAGGCCTCTGCAACAACCATTCCAGCCTCTTTCTTCTTTGCCTCTTTAGGAGCCAGTTTTGGACAGTTTTTTATGATATGATCATTGCCTTTACAGTACTTACAAAACAATTTCTGCTTTTCTGATTTTTTCTCATCTTTGTCTTGGTTCTTTGAATGTGCAGCATTTGCAGATTTCTGCTTACTAGTAGAAGAGCTCCATTTTCCTTTGCCCTTCTGACTAGCCAAGAAAGCTTGATCTGCAACTCGCATAATGGACCTGTTCTGCCTGGACTGATCTTCCTGCAACAGAACAGAGACTAACTCCTCAAATGATAAGGCATTCGGATTGCCTTTCATCATCAACCGAAGAGTAGAAGCAAAACTCTGATATGAGTCAAGAAGACCATTCAAAACGGTCTGCACAAGTGAGCTATCTTGTATAACCTCATCAGCAGAAATCAACTGTTCCTTCAAATCTTTGATCTTCGTTAGGAAACTGTCCATAGAATCACCTTCATTCATGTTCTCGCTCTCCAACTGTTTTCGGAGATAAGCAACACGAGCCTCATTCCTAGCTTGGTACAATGTGGTAAGTGTATCCAAAGCATCCCTAGCTGTTCTGCAAGAGCGTATGTGAGGAATAATGGCACGTTTGACAGACAAAGCTATCAATGCATGTGCCTGGGCATCTCTGCCATCCCAACGAATTTGCTCTGCAGTAGGTGCAACAGAAACAGAAGCACGAACAGGAATCTGCACAATATCATCTTCGACACCATCTTCATCAGCTCGAGCACCTCCAGCACCTGTATTTGTAGTACCTGTAGTCGCAGGTGTAACAGGACGTCTTTCAAGACCCTGCACAATGTTCCAGAGTCCTTTTGCAACCAATACATGTCGCATCATATAAGCCCATAATGGGTAGTTGGTACCATCCAACTTATCCTCAACAGCCAACGTACGGAATACATCACTGCTTTCAGCCATGGCCGGTGTCTAAAATACCTTGATGCAGAAAATTGACTGTATCTCAAAAAGTTGAACGGAACTGCCTAGACGAGTTCTGCCAGACTTGTAGCAGACTTCGAGACGCTTAAACTGGCGAAGAGAAACTGGTATATACCTTTGGCACAAAAGGACGAAATAGCCTGCACAAGCGCTGCGATAGTGCGTTCGGAGGTCGAAACGAGCTCAGATCGTAATTTCGGCACCACAGAGCGAAGTTGTTTTGATCTCGGAAACACCCTAAGTATGCTCACCAAGTTTCGTGCGAATCTGAGACTACAAACAGAGGAGTGTCAATGGCGCCCTAGAAGAAGCGACAACCTGCTCTGATACCAATTGTTGGAGTTAGACGTCTGCGGAAGCACGCGAACAGAACAAGGAAGAAGAAGAAGCTTGGAGCACAACACACAAGACTGAATGTATTACTAGAGAATGTACAAAGATAAGTAGCCCATTAGGGCAATAGGCGTATATACAAGCAGGGAAAAAAAACCTCCTAAAGAGGGAAAAAAGTGCCCCGACGGTCTTAGAGTGTTCACACAGATCACTACCTAAATATATCAACATGATCTACATATCTTGTGCATGAATATTAATAGAAGCATCAATAACTTCGGCATGATCTGTTGCCATAGTAGCACAAAGTATATCTTCTGCATCTGAAAGCTCCTCAATGATGACACTAGAGGCCACATTGGCCTTCTCTTTGTGTTTGTCCTTTGAGGTATCATGTGCTTCATTCTTGGTGTCCTTTTTCTTCCTGTCACCTGTGTTCTTCTTTCTTTCTAGTTCAGCTTTGTAGTATCTGGAATCAGGTTTCTTGTGACCTTTTCTACCACATTGATAACAAGTCACTTCAGCCTTGCCTTTGCTTTTGCTCCTGTTCCTTTGTACATTTTCAGTTTTCTTTTCTGTTCTTCCTCTAGTCACATGGGCTGAACCACTGCCCTCTCCGCTAGCTTTCCTCCTGATTTCCTCATTCAAAATAGGACCCCTTACATCATCAAAGGTAACATTGGGGCTATTCGAAAGTGAAACAACCAATGTTTGCCATGAATCAGGTAAGGTCATCAACAAGAACATGGCCTTAGGCTTATCATCAAATGGAGGTAATCCAGAGTCCTTCAGTTGTGAAAGAGTACCTGTAAAAGAAGATAAGTGCTCAGCCGCACTTTTTGACTCATCAAGCTTCATACACACTAGCTTACACATAAGATGCACTTGATTTACAGGCGTGGTATTTTCATAAGTGGCTTTCAGCTTCTCCCATACCTCAAAAGCATTTGTAAGGCCTTTCAAATCCACTAAGATTTCATATGATACAGCCATCTTGATGTAAGTGATTGCCTTTTTGTTTAGGTTCATCCATGCTGCATCTGTCATATCTTCAGGCTTGACTTCCTCAAGAGCCCCTTCACAATCTTTAAGAAAGAGGATGCCCAACATTCTCTCTTTCCACAAATCAAAACCGCTACCTTCAAATCTCTTGATCTCAAACAGGCTTTTGACATCAGAGGAGGTAGAGGCCATGTTTGCGCACTAAGAGCTTGAAAATTTCAGCAAAAAAGGTAAAATTCACCTGATGTCCTGTGCGCAATTACCTTACGAAACTATAGCTGAGAAATTAAGCCCAAAAACTGTTCAAAACTTGCAAAAATGAATTTTTGAAATTTTGTGCATAAAACTTCAGAAAATTCCAACAAGCTGTAATTGCATCAAAAACAACAAATTTGTTGTTTTTCAACCACAAAAGGCATACATATATGCAAAACCAAGTCAATGGGTGCTTGTTTTCACAAAAGCCCCAATTTTTTGCAGCAATATGACTTGTAAAATCAGAGAAATGATCTTCCAGCAAGTTTGCACTTCCTCAATCTTTCTACATGTCCTCCCACTTGAAATGAGAGAGAATTTCTGCCACAAAAGCTGAAGTTGAAGAAGTCCTAATCAAGTTATGAGAGATTTGGGACCAAGTCTTATTGATAAGTGACTTTTAGGTCATTTGGGCATGTTCACACATGGCCAATGACCAAAAGTCATAAAAATAATGTAAATGCCTATAACTCCCAGATTTGGGGTCCAAAAAATATAACAAAAATATGTCTGGAAAGCTCTCGAAGAGAGCTTTTACATGGAAGGAGTCAAAATATGCAAAAGGAGAGTCCTTGGGGCCTTTATCCCCAACAGGTTCAAAAGAGAGTAGTTATGCAAGCGAATCTAAGTGGCTTCTTTCTGTTTTTCTCCAACAACTTGTATTTGAGACAGGTATACTTTGAAAAAGAGAATGCTTCAACCGGCACATACAAATTTGTACAACTGACTAAGTATGAAAAGCTGCTGAGCTGTCTATAAAATCTATGTACAGGGCTGAAAACAAATTTGGTCAATGGGACTAGCCATCACTTGGCTACAGATGAGAAGAAAAGAGTTTATCTTTGGTTTCAAACAAATGTGATCGAGCATCTACATGCAAACCAGAGTCATCTGAGTGCCCATGCACACACAGAGTTTTCCTGTCATGTCTCTAGCTGAAAGAATATTTGTTCTGAGTGTATGATAAAAATCAGCTGCAGAATATTTGAGCATTAGGTGATAACCACAGGCTACAGCTGTACAAATATGGATCCAGCTAATTCAGTTGTGAAGTTCAGCATCTCAATTGATGAAGAACAGCAGGCGAAATTGAGCAGCGGAGGAAGAAAAAACAGTAGCACTTGAGAATGAACGATTGAAAAGGTGTCATATCTTTCTGAGAACTGTCAGGCGATGATGTTGGTGACAGTGAACACAGTGACCAACATAGGACAAGCTCAGCTGAATTGACAATTAGGGAGATTCGATATGAAGAAAGCCTCCAAGTAGATTGAGTATGTAGTAGGTACCATTAGAGTTGAGCAACAATTTCATCTTTTGGCCATAGGTAGCACAGCCGAATCATCAGACGAACTCGCCATAAAGCAGCAAGAAGAAAGAAAAAGCATCGTCCAACTGCAGCTGGAAATTGTACCACTTGCAAAGATAGTGCAATATTTTTGGAGTAGGTTGGGATCCGAGACTCACTTCAGGCAACTTTCTCAGATGTAGGGAGGCTCAAAGTGGGCTCACGTGTATCATTAACACTTTATCAAGAGCACTTGGGAATGCCTTATATCTATTTGCATGGAGGAAGACATTATTGGATATGGATTCCTATAGTCTTTCTGGATGTTGAAAATCAACTTTCAGATGTTTGAATAATGAAAACATTTCAGATTTGACTTCCTTTCCAAGAAAGTAAAAATTTTCCTAGCAACCCAACCATAGGTCCATGGAACTCTCTGAGTTCATGGAGAGGGGAGTGCACACTAACAGCATGACAAACAATAAGTTTAGTAGCACAGTACACAGTGATATTGGAAAGCGTGTGTAGCATACAGTCAGTGAACGGTAACATGAATAATGATTTGGTTGCTTACTATAGGAAAATAGAGAGTAGAGATACTCCAGATTCACACACAATTAGTAAAAGAGATGGAGAGTAGACACAAAGAGAAGAGTACTCATATATGTAGATAAAAGGAGCACAAACCACTCCATACACTAAATCACTAACTCCAAAATACGTGCAACTGTACAAGGATGACCAAGCTCTCCAGGTACATTATGCATACAAGCCTATAGGCTGGTCCTTATATAGCAACTAGAAAATAAAGCAAAAATCTACACAAAACCGGGCAAGAAAGCTATTTTCGAAAAAAAATGTGTACTAACACTAATTATGGTTTCTTATTTTTTTTACACGAGTTTAGATATATATATATTTTTTCTATTGTGGATTTATTAACATGTGGCATGGCATTCATATGAACCATTGGATCATATATACAAGATTTGATAGGATGATGACACGTGTCACTTGCTTTTCACATTAAAAAATACCTTTTCAATTTTTGACCTGAAACTAGGGTTTGACTTTTCACCCAGCAAACGATGCCTAGTAGTGGAGTGCTATATACGGTTGGATAACTCTCATTGAGCTCTATAAGAATATGCAATAAAAATATGAAATTGTGACGAGTTTCATCAATTTGACCAGCCTTGATTTTGCCAACAATTCGCCTCCTAACTTGACACTATGGACATATTCAAGGTAGGAATACTTGTAGAAAATTCTAGAACATTTTGTTGAAGATTTTGGTACCGTATAATTTTCAGAGATCATGTATCCATAAACACATACGGACCTTTGACATGAAGAGCACTCTTCACCACACCACAACGAGTACTCACACATCTCATACTCTTCTCAACTAGGTACTACTTGAAAGGATAGAGGCAACAAATGGATGCAAAGTGATGTATGTATTCATTATTTAAACTCATACATATAGTGGACAAAGCTTTTCTATTTCTAGAAATGCCATTGCATCAGGGCCTTGACTTGATGGTGAAGCCCTTTTTGAAGTTGATACCCCTCCTGCTTGAGGACTTCCACTTCCAGTGTTGAGGATGAAGAAAGGCTTTGAGCTTGGGGCCTAAAGAACTCTTGTGCAGCTGTGGTATGTAATCCAATACCTCTTTGTTCTAATTGCTTTATTTCAGCTTCAACATCATTCCCAAAGATCATTGATCATGAGATGATATTGGAGACGTGTTTGCCATGTATGGAAGTTAGTTCCATTAAAATGATCAAGGAGCTCAAGCTAACACTATACACACTCACACACCTTTCTTTGATACCGAATTGTAGGCAAATAGAGAGTAGAGATACTCTAAATTCACACACAATCAGTAAAAGAGATAGAGGGAGTAGAGACAAAGAGAATTGAAGGCTGCCATATTCTCTCAACACTAAGAGCTTAACCAAGATGCCCAAGGAAACACTTTATACATTGGCACACCTTGCTTTGATACCAAATTGTAGGCAAATAGAGAGTAGAGATACTTTAAATTCACACACAATTAGTAAAGGAGCTAGAGAGAGTAGAGAAAAAGATTAGTACTCATATGCAGATAAAAGGTGCAAAGAAAGCTCTACACATTATATCACTAACTCCAAAATACTTACAAGCGTACAAGGATGACCAAGCTCTCCAAGTACATTATGCATACAAGCCTATAAACTGGTCCATATATAGCTATTGGAAAATAAAGCTAAAATCCATGCAAAAGTTGGCAAGAAAGCTATTTTTGAAAAAAAATCTGCACCAACCCTAATTAGGGTTTCTGGTTTTTACGGGAGTGCTTTTTTTTTTGGTTGTCGTGGATTTTTTTCTACATGTGGCATGGCATTCATATGAACCATTGGATGATATATACAAGATTTGATAAGATGATGACATATGTCACTTGCTTTTCACATTATAAAATATGCTTTTCAATATTTGACTTGAAATTAGGGTTCCACTTTTGATCAAGAAAATGATGCCTAATGAAATCTTATATATGGTTGCATAGCGTTCTACAAGAATATGTAACAAAATTTTTAGTCAAAATTGACCAGTTTGAACGGCCTTTGACCAATCTTTGACCAACACATTTGACCTGCAGGTAGGCTTTCCCTAGTGGAAGTTTGCCCATTTTGTTGACTTTGCCAACACTCAGACTCATATTATTCTAGTTAATGGCTCCAAATTTAGGCTTCCTGTGGTAAAAGGGTAGTCTGAATTCTGCATTTGTTCCATGCAAGCCCACCCACATATGGTCTAGAAGCATGGTTCTTTCAAGGAAACCTTGGGGAAGGCTATTTTTTACTGGAGGCATTAGCTGGTAGTTTAGCTTTTCATCCCACGTTGCTCCTGGACATAAAGTACAGAGGGTGTCTATTTCAACTTTCAAGAAAGAAAAATAATTAAATTTTTATAACAATTGTTTCTGAGCAAAAGGAGTCTTGAGTCCTCAACTAGAATAGTATTAGATAAATCACGGTCATCAAGGCCTGGTACAAAAGAATGTGAAAACCCCCCAGGTATACATGAAGGCCTGACCTAAGGGGAAAAAGCATAGCTCTATAGTTCTACTGCAAGAAGGGTAAAATGTGTATGTTTGCAAAGTGCAAGGGAACAGGAGAGAAATCTGGAGTAGAGCTTGTGGTTCCATTTGCAACATCATTGGCTTCACCATCATCATGCTTCACTGCTAATATGTTGCATTAAACGGCATCAAAAAGCAGATCAGAGCATTGTCAGAGGAATGGACACCAAGGGAATCACCAGGAAACTGTGAGGAGACAAAGTCATAGTCATCCTCATCGAGCTGTGGGTTATGGATATTCAGTACATCTGCAAAAGCATGAAAGATCTGCATGAAACCTTCTACCCACATCCACACACACTCCAACACTTACCAACCAGAAAGATGGACAGATAAACCAGCCATCAAAACAAGGAAGCAAGAAGAATGAAAGCTGGGTATTTGAGTGCTGGTGCACTGAATTGCAACTTGTTTTCTCCTCTGGAGCTGCAACCTTCAGGTGGTTCATAGCATATGTGCAATTCTTCATTAGCAATAGAGTACCTCTATAAAAGCAAATGGATGTGAACCCCTTCAAAATTTGTTTTGATGCCATGTGCCTGTTTTAATGGAAGTGGAATGACCTTATATGTACATTAGCTTCTAATACCATGATCTTTGTTGCAGAAAATTCAATTGCAGCAGCAAGACTTTCTTGGGCAAATGGAGTGCGTTTTGTCACAGGTATGTGATGGGTAAAAATGAACTGGCTTTTCATTGTTGGTTTTTCTATGATTTTGGTTTTATTGTCATAGTATGCATTGTACTGCTTCAGAGTGGTTACCTCTCAGATGCTTTAGGTGAGCTTGATGCAGCTATATTCTCATTTTATAGTAACATCTTATTCTATCTGTAATATTTATATCACAGAATGGAAGGTGCTTGTTATGTGTTTTAATGCTAATGGTAAAGCATGGATTGATGTGTCTCCACTTGACTGTCCTGTATAACCCTGACCTTCATCCTACCATTTTTTGAGAAAATAAGGTGCATGCATACAATCTCCCTAAGAGCTAGATGTGTGACTCCTTCCCTTGCAAGAGGGATGGGTGAGGAAAGAAGAACAAGAGAATGCTGCTTTGGTTGCAAGTAGTTGTAGATGCAGTGCCCTTAGGAGCTTAAATGTAGCTCTATAGATGTATCTATTTTTTCCTTATGAATTGAAGAATCAGAGAATAATGTTCTATTGACTATTCTAACCAGAAATACTTTGTCATGAAACCTTGCTGATTCCTCTTTATTTCTATTTTTGAATTTTAATTCGGTATAGTTGTAAGGTGCAACTTAAATCTTGATAAGGCTTAACCATGGTTCAGTTAGGCCTTTCTTGTGCAAGTTGTAAACTATTAATTTGGCTTCATTTCATAACACATTTCACCTGCAATTGAGTGACAAAGTGAACCGTCTTTCTTTCACTTTGATCATTAACTTGCAGTAACTCCATATCTTTCTATTGACATTGGCAGTAGTTCCTCTGCTTATTGAAGTTATGTGAACACAAAAACGGAGGAATGCTTTTAACCTAGAAAGCTTAATAAACAACAACATTTATGCTTTTGCTCTGTGGATTTGTCATAGGTTTTAACAATGCCTGGCCAAAGCTTGACTAGAGCATTGCAACCTTCTAAGGTCCATGATCTGGAAGTAGCAGGCATGCCAGACCTTGGAACATTAACTGTCAGAGCTGAAGAAATAGTTCATTCAAAATCCATCGTAGAAATCACAGCCAGCTGCTCTGAGCTTGAAAACAAGGATTTTTTCTCTAAAAGTGTGAGTGATTTTCTAAGTTATTTTTTTTTTCTTTATAAACTATTTTTAAGATGCTAGTGCTGTAGAGATGGCTTTATGATCAAGATAATGATCAAGTGCTGTTATGTTCCAATTATCTTAAGGATTTATTTGTTCTTTGTTCCAGGATCCCTTTTTAACAATCAGCAAGAGGAATGAAGATGGGTCGTTTACGCCAGTTTTTAAAACTGAAGTAAAAAGAAACACTTTGGATCCAAAGTGGAAGCCCATAAAGATCACACTTCAGCAATTGTGTAATGGGGATAAGGTAGTATTTTTGTATATATTGTCTTGTGAAAAAAAGAATCATTCAGCATTCACTCGATTCAAATAATCTGCATAAGGTTTTTATTGCCTCATCACTAATTTTCTTCATCCCTCAGGATTATCCTCTTAAGTTTGACTGTCTCAACTTTAATGGAAATGGAAGGCATGACCTTATTGGGTAAGGATTTTATGTATGTGTGTCATGTCTACCTGATCATAGTAATCTCCTTACATGGTGAAAGGTCATATTTCATGCTTCAGGTCTTTACAAGTATCATTGAACAGCATTCAGAAGTATGCAAAGGAATCAGCTGAACTCAATCTAGAACGGCAATCCTCAGGGACTTCAACTAATAAGGTTTTGGCAATGACAGTCCCTTTAGAAGTGCAGTTTGCAACTATCTGAGCAATTATGTTCTTTTTTAGAGGAAGCATATTGATACTGATAAATTGGTTGGGAGATTTGCACTATTTATATAGGAATGATCGGTTACCTTTCTTCCCCCCTTTCAGTCTATGTTTGTGTCTTGATGCCTTTGGGTTATGCTGAACTTTTTAATCCTAAATAGAGCAAGAAGTTCATTTTAATGAAACGGGAGTCAAATCATATTGCCGTACTCGTGTGCATGGTAGCATACATGTTGTATATATGTGTTATACTTGGCATTCATACATGCTTACAAAATATACATGTCCGTATACTTGCACATGTATGTTTGTAGACCATTGTGTACAATATCTACAATGGTTCCTCATGGTGTGATAGTTGTTGGAAATTGTTGAAAATTTTCTCATCATTACCTTCATTAGAAGTCATTTTTTAACCATGAGGGGCCAACAAATTTTTAACCATAAATTCGGGTTTTTACCAAGTAAAATCAAATTTTAATCCTTGAAGTTAAATGATAGAGCTTCAAGAGAGCTATCAAACCATAAAGAACACCTTGTTCAATTGGAAAAATAGACCATTTCTAACATGATACTGCTCCACTACCTTTCTCTTCACACCCATTTTGTCAGGTGTCCGATGACCATTGCTATCGGGATTGATCTCCCCATCTTGAATCCCCTTCGAGACCTCACCAAAGCGGCGTTGCTCTTGGCAATCTTTGAGATACCACCATGTACCATTAAAGGTTCAAAGCATTTATCTTGTGAAGAAACCAATGAAGCCAAAAACTAGAAAACAGGACTGCACCTTGTGGAACTTGTTGCTTGATGGGGAGATGATGTCATGGACAAACACAAAACCTCCTCGAAATCATCCTAGAGTTCATATTACTTTTCCATATATTGGAATTGGTGAAGAATTCGAAGAACCATGGCACTATATTTCAAAGGCAAACTCTTCCATGAGTTTTTCCCACCTCCTCTCGTGGCCTCTGTAGTTGGGCTGATTACAAAGTTTTTTTCATTAATCATGGTCAGTTCGTACTTTGAAGGTGGAACCATACAAATAATGGAGTTGTACTTCTAGGGCATGTACTATTAAGAATTCCTTCTTGTGTGGTGGGTCTCATCAAGAATATCTATGATAGATTTTTACCTATTACTTTAAGTATGGAGGTCTTACAATTCATGATGGCATAGAGCATTACATGGACTAGTGTGGTACAATTTGTTCACTCTTGTAAGCTTACTTTGTAGGATACTACACAAGTAGTGGATGTGCATGCATTAAGACAACTTATTGACTTTTTACTCTACTTAGGAACTACTAGCCCTCATCTCTCCTATGAAGTTAGTCTTCTTACTTGGTTCTCGCATCAGCCTTGTCAAGCCCCATCTATCTCATCAAGTCCATCGGTAAACAACTCAAAGATTGTTGAGATACTTGGCTCTTACTTGGCATTATGGACTTTGGTATAGATTCCTATAGAAGGCACATCAATCTCATTGGATATTCTAATTTAGATTAGGGTGGAGTTCGAGTCTCTCGTCATTCATATTCTGGATACATGTTCTTGCTTGGCGCATGCCCCATTTCTTGGCAAGTAAGAAGAAACCAATAGTTGCTCATTCATCGTTGGAGGCAAAGTATTGAAACATGTGAGAACCATCTAGTTTCATTGTTTATGATTTGACATTGGTATTTTGCAAGAATCTCTTAAATGCATCTATATTGATGATTGCTTTGCCTGGACCATCACCAAGAATCTAATGTTCCATGTTAAGATGAAGCACATCGAGATCTATTACTATCTAATTCAAGAGAAGATCTTGTCCCTGGAGATTTTCTTGGAGTAGCGTACCTTTGAGGAGCACTTGGAATACATGTTCACGAAGTACCTCTAACGGCGGTGAAATACTTGAGCGACCTTTGCAAGAGTTGCAAAGGGAGTATTGAAGGATTGAGTCTTTATTCTACCATTTGCTTGCACATTTTTCTATTTCTTTATGTATGTGAATGAATCTCCATTTTGTAGTAGTTTTTTGGTTGTAGGAGCATGTGTATCATACTTTAGGGGCGGTAGTCGGTCCATGTCAAATCTGTAATTTGCCAATCAATCTCTAGTCTGGGCATACCAGCATGAAGTGTCCCTTGCTAGGGCAAGATCACGTGATGCCTGAGAAGCCCTACATGCGATGCGGCCACTATCCATATCCTGGAGTCTAAGGAGCAAACATATTGCCTAGAACAATGCCTCAACTATCATAGAGGGTGTAGCAAGCTCTGTTCGAATGATGTCATGTGGTACCGATGGCTTGCTACGTATAAGCCAGAACTCATGAGTATATGGGGTCTCTCCACCAGTGTCCACATATGGTATGCAAGTCCTGACACCCAAACAGATGATCCATACATGAGTGAGGGTGTGACTAGTTTATAAAAAAGCCAGCCCTTTGTGCGAGGCTCCTGAAAGTGTGCGTGATGACATTGCCTCTCCATCAATGCTAGTGCTGCATATCCACGAGTGACCCGATCAAGGCCTGCTTGGGCCATCGAAAATGTGCATAACCTCGATGTAACAAGATAAACATATGAATCAATGACCTCAATGTGACCATCAGCCACTATGAATATACACTGTCTCCGTATATTTGCGGATGTGCCAAAAATAAGGACTTCAATTTTAGCGAGGTTCATTGAGAGTCCTCTCTGTGAGCAATATAATCCCTCAATTGACTTTGAGAAATGTCATCCGCATATAATAACATATGGATAGTGGCCCCCCCCTTCCCAAACTCCACTCATGAAGGGCCATGTTGTAGGATAAAGTCAACAATCTCATCAATGTATATCCCCAATAAAGTAGGGGATGATGGGCAGCCTTGTTTCACACCTATAGTGCTAATAACGAGATCAGAAAACCCTCCTGTACATTAGACCCTACTAGATACCCGCTCATATGAAGCATAGATCCCCCAAATAAGATCAATCATCATATGTAATCCCAATATCAAGGAGCCGTCTTGAAGAGTCTCTCTCTAGATACTGTATCAAATGCTTTACGGAAGTCCACAAAGCAACAATGCAATCTCCTCTTCCTTACCCGTGCCTGAACAATCATACATATGAACTATCATACATATGAGAGTGAAGATGTGGTCGATGCTAAAAAAGGCACGTCGAAAGCAAGCTTGCTGTGGGGCCATGAGACTCTCTTTTAGCAAGAGTGCTCAGTTCCTCTCCATAGAGTTTACCCAGGATGGGACCACTCATGATAGTTCCCTAAGTGTTAGGGTCCAGCATATCCCCAGATTTGTGAATAGACACAATAGTGTGCTTTGTCCATGAGATCGGGAACTCCTCGACCCATGCTCGATTCAAGAGGTGTAATGAGTGGTGCCAAAACCTCCTCGCCATATATAGATATGTGAAGTGAGCGTGTCAAAAGGATCATGTGGATCAAGGGAGAGTAATTGTGAGTGAAGATGGTGTGTGTAAACATGCGAAAGTTCATGTGTGAAGTGTATGGTGCTATGTAGATGTCGAGATGGTGGGGGATCTGGTGATAAAGGGGAGAAGGGGAGAGCTAATATATGTGTGATCTGCCCCTAGTGGATGTCGACCAATGGAGAGAGAAGGGATAAGGGATATACGAGAGAGAAAGGGGGGGGGGAGAGAGAGAGAGAGAGAGAGAGAGAGAGAGAGAGAGAGAGAGAGAGAGAGAGAGAGAGAGAGAGAGAGAGAGAGAGAGAGAGAGAGAGAGAGAGAGAGAGAGAGAGAGAGAGAGAGAGAGAGAGAGAGAGAGAGAGAGAGAGAGAGAGAGAGAGAGAGAGAGAGAGAGAGAGAGAGAGAGAGAGAGAGAGAGAGAGAGAGAGAGAGAGAGAGAGAGAGTGTTTTTACGTCTATTAGGAGGCCGAACTCGGCCTATGAGACAAATCGATGTACATGGGTGTATCTTCTGTCAATCAGAAAAGATAAAAGTGCTGAAAAGAAACTGGTTAAGCTGATATAGATCTCCGTAGTGTGCATGTGGGGATACCCATGAAAGTGGTGGGGGGTGTATGGAGTGCGATATCTATGATAGTCTATATGCAAAAGGGTAGTACAACAACCATGAGAATGCATCTAAAACGACTAACTAGCTCCATCCTGTGCTAGTGGGTGGGATGTAATATGTGATACATAGGTGGAGGTGGAGTCAAGGCCACCCTGATGGCTGCAACGGGATCGGCCATCATCTGGGATCGTCTCTCCTCCATGGCGCGATGGTCACAATCCTGGATCTCCGCAATCTGGTGTCGGTGAAGTCTCGGGGCCTGATATCCTATATCACGGGGTCGTCTCCTAGCTCGAGATATCTGAGCCTGCTGAAGAGTCACCCCGCTCGGTATGTGGGCTGAGGGGGGGAGGGCTGCAGCACGTCGTGGAATAAAGAAGTCAGTGAGCTGACTCTGTCTCCCTCCTGTATGGAGTGCTACAGTAGGCTGGAGTAGGGAATCTCTGTGACTCTGTATCTCTAGTAAGAATCGCCCGAGCTGTCGCTGGTCTCTAGAGTCCATGATCTCTCGGAGGGTGGGCTGCCCTGCAAACAGAGTCTCGTATCTGCCTCTGATGCCATCATATGCGCTACATCTGCATACAAAGTGCTCCTCATCCTCCATCTCTACTCTGCATACTCTGCATATCCGCTCCTCTCTGGGAATGTCTGCGGCTCTGCCAGTCTCAATCTCGAGTCGGTGTGATGAGACTCTCAGCTGGCCAATCGCTACCCTCAAGCTATGAGGCATGTGAGTATCCATGTAGCGTGGTCGCTGGATGAAACCGTCAGCTAGTATGTCTATGAACCGGTCTCGATAGTGCGATAGTCTCGATCCCATGTGTGGCGTGTGCCATGTCGGACTAATGTAGAGCTTCCAGAGATCCTGTCTGAGCACAACATTCCTCTCACGACGAGAGAGGTGGATGTGAGGTGAGTCTGGGTCATACTGAAAAGGCGGCAATCTGTCCATATCAAGTCCATGACTATCAAACCAGACTCTAACCCGAGTGTACCAAGCTCTCTCATATCCTAACTCTGATATCTGTATAGATGCCTCAAGAGCTCTGTGTGTGAGTCTATCTGTAGGGAGGTCCCTAATCCTCTGAATAAAGCAGATAGTCTGGAATAGTGCCTCTACTGCCATGGGTGGTGCAGCTAGCTCTGCCCTGATGATGTCATGTGGCACCGACTGTTTCCCACGAAATAATCGCGAGATCATACGTACCTGTGGCCTCTCGATCGCACTCCACTGGGTGACTGTGAGACCTGGGGCCCAAACCGTCGGAGCATACATCATAGCTGGTCTGACCAGTGTGTCAAATAGCCAGCCCTTCGTGCGGGGCTCCTGGAAGTGTGCTTGGTGACATCCCCGCTCTAACATGGCTAAAGCTGCATATCCGCGTGTGAGTCTATCGGTGGCTGCCTGTCTCATGCTGAAGGGGCCAGGCAAGCTCGTGAATGTGACTCCGAGATAGACATAGGAAGTGACCACCTCAATCTGTCCACCACCAGCTCTGAATCCTCCTCCATTCCTCACCATGGGGGAGGTGTGGAAGATCATGACCTTGGTCTTGCCAAGGTTTACTGTCAAGCCCCTCTGTGTACAAAACTCATCCAGGGCCTCAAGGTGGCGCTGTAATCCCTCGGGTGACTCTGAAATCAAGACAATGTCATCGGCATATAATAAAATGTGGACATGTGTACCTGCGAGGTCTGCACCCTCTCCTCCAGCTCGGAGAATGTAGTCCTCAATCTCGTCAATGTAGAGACCAAATAGAGTGGGAGAGAGTGGGCAGCCTTGCTTAACACCGATGGTGCTAGCAATGGCCTCAGACATACCTCCTGGACACCGTACCCTCCCAGTCACCTGCTCATAGAGTGCATAGATGGCCCAAATCATCCTTGATGGTACTCCCAAGCTCTGGAGGCGTTGGAAGAGCCTCTCTCGCGGCACTGTATCAAAAGCTTTGCGGAAGTCCACAAAGCAGCAATATAGCCTCTTCTTCCGCACCCTTGCCCCATCAATGAGGCAGCGCAGAATGAAGATGTGATCAATAGTAGAGAAAGCTCGTCGAAAACCTGCTTGGCCTCGTGCTCGTAGCCCCTCAGTCTCTGCATATGAACTCAGCTCTGCCTCAAGTATGGCACCGTATAGTTTGGCCATGGTGTGGCCAATCATGATGGTCCTGTAGTTCCCTGGATCCAGGGTGTCGCCAGATTTGTGGATAGGCACAATGGTGTGCCTAGTCCACTCCTCTGGGAAGCCCTCTCCTATAGCCCGGTTGAAGACATGTGCAATCAACGGGGCTATAGTGGAGGCTGCATATATGAGATGCTCGCTCTGCAATCCTGCGTGGTCTGTCGAACATCCATGTCGAAGTCGTCGTATGGCCCTCTCAACCATCTTTGCTGTGAAGAGAGAAGAACTAGTAGGGCGAGGCTCAAGTGGCTGGGGAATGGGAGGATGCCTAGGTACCTCATATAACCTCTGAGCATAATCATGCCATGTGTGTGGGTCTCCAATAGGTGTGGTCGGGCGTGGCTCTCGTAGGCTGCGCCATGCTGCAGCACTGTCCATACTCATAAAGAGATGGTATAGCTCAAGCTCCTGTGCCTCCTCAAAGGCTCGCCTCTTTCGACGTGTGAGAGTCTTCATCTGTCCCTTGGCCTCTCTCTCTGTGATCTCTCCCAATGCTCGCTGAGCTCGTAGTCGGCGGTAAAGATCTCTGCAATCCTCATCATACCAACGATGTTGTGGCATAGTCCCGGGAGGAGGTGTGTGACGAGAATGGATGGTGTGTGGGAAGGAGCTGATGGCTGATGTCTGAAGAACTGATGCTATCTGAGAGGTGAGTAGGGATAGTGGAGTGTCAGGATGAAGTAAGAGAAGACCCTGCTCGACTCGAGCCGCATATATGTGAGCTAGCTCGTGTGTGCAGTGGATGGTGGTGTGTGGGATGCGTGCTTCGGGTATGCCTGTAGGGGTGTCTCCCTTCAGGGAGAGTGCGAGGTATGTGTGATCGGCCCCAATGGGTATGGGTGGGATGGTGAATGAGGTAAGTAGGTGGATGGCCTCTCTGGACCCCATGACGTAATCTACTGTACTTCCCTCGCCATCTGTGACTGAGTGTGGTATGCATGTCAATCCTCCTGAGGTAGGCCACTGAGTCATCCCGTTATAGATAACGAGATTATGTCGAGAGCCTAGTCTTAGTAGGTGAGTGCCATAGTGAGTGTGTGTAGCGTCAGCTGAAGCTCGAGCTGTAGACTCATCCTCTATGGTATGTAGTATCTCCGGGTCTTCTGGGTCAAATATCTCACACTGATCATTGCCTGTCCTTGCATTGAAGTCTCCCATAAGGAAGACTTCCCCTAATGCAGAGTACTCTGTAATCTCTTCTGACAAGCAAGTGTATGGTGAGTCCTCCTCTCGATCTATGATAGCGAAACGCGAGCTAGAAGGAGCAAAGTAACATAATGCTATGAAGATGATCCGCTCCTGCGAGAGCTGGAGTCGAATCCAAAGATATCTGGCCTGTGAATCACGTGCGACTATCTGTATCCTGCTTTGAAGTCCATCTCTAAAGAGTATGGCTACTCCTCCTGATCCTCGGGTGGTGTGCTGATGTGTACACTCTCTGTATGTGGACTCCCACTGAAAACCGTGGACACGAGGTAGGCCCCGGTCCGGGCTCTCATGTGTCTCTGTGAGCATAATGATGTCTTTGCCTTTGCGCACCTCTTCCAATCTCTCTGGGTGTGTCCATAGATCTCCATTGCAGTTCCAAACTGCAAGGTGTATCTCCTCGAGTGTCTCACAGGCCGCGAATCCCTATGGGATGGCCTTGCCATCAATGATGACACGACCATCTCTGTATGAAGCCTTCTTTCCTTCTTTGCGAGCTTGATGTACTCTCGACATGCATGCACGACGGTGTGCTACTTGCATGGGTGTGAGATCATCGTCAAGGTAGATGGGGGGCCATCAAGTGCTCTCAAAATCACCCTCTTGCGTAGGAAAGTAGATCTTATATCTTCGGAAGGGAAGTGTAGAATGAGAGCTCTCTTCTTCGTGGGTCTCGTCCCGTTCTCCAAGACTTGATGAATGGGGGGGACTCCTCTTTGTAGCCGAGTATCTTGCATAGTGTCTTCCCATCGGACTCGGGGGTAGAGCCTTCTTTTTCTTCAATGCCCGTGATGCGTACATTGAGACGGCGGGCATGTCTCATCTTTTCTTCCTCAATAGTGGTGTGCACGATGAGGGCTTCTTCCTTTTGTGCTTTCTCTTTGGCTTCTTTTTTGATGTTCTTCTTCACTATGTCGATCCACCCTTCTTTGGTAGCTTCTAATTTGTTTTCCATGCTCTCGGTCAAGGATTTGGTGAGTTCTTCTTTGAGAGCTTCTGTCTTGTTCATATTAATCTCTCCTTCTTCGGGTGTAAGAGAGACCATTGAAGCTTTGAGGAGCTCCAATTCCTCTTTCATGTTTGCCCTCTCCTTAGCCCATTCTTCTTTCTCTTTCTGCCATGCTTCCCTCTCCTTATGATATGTTTCTACTTCCTTCTCGAGCTTTGAGAGGCGGCTGATGATGGCCGTGATAGTGGAGTCCACCATCTTCTTGTTTTCTTTGATAGCTATGGTCAGTTTGTCCTCCATTTTTGTCAAATCGTCCTTCTTAGCCGTAGCGCTCATTGCATTCGAAGATGAAAAAATGCTCAGAGTACTGAGCCTAAAGACTTACGATGAAGACGGGAGCGCGCACGATGCGCGATGGAGCAAGGGTGGGAGTGGCTAATAACTGTAGGGATTAGGGTTAGGGATTAGGGTTGGTTTCTCAGGGTTAGGGATTAGGGTTGGGTTTTGGAGTTAGGGTTAGGGTTCGGGTAATGGTTAGGGTTAGGGTTAGGGTTCGGGTAATGGTTAGGGTTAGGGTTAGGATTGCACTTAAGGTTGGATCGAGTAGGGGTGCGGTCTAGGCTAGGTGGGCAGAGGTCGAAGAGAATATGGCGGCACATTAAGGGGCATGGTCGACGAGGGAAGAGGTCCACGGCGGCGGTGGGGGTTTCTCAGGGTTAGGGATTAGGGTTGGGTTTTGGAGTTAGGGTTAGGGTTCGGGTAATGGTTAGGGTTAGGGTTAGGGTTCGGGTAATTAGTCCGGGGCAGGGACACACTACTTCTGAGAGAGAGAGAGAGAGAGAGAGAGAGAGAGAGAGAGAGAGAGAGAGAGAGAGAGAGAGAGAGAGAGAGAGAGAGAGAGAGAGAGAGAGAGAGAGAGAGAGAGAGAGAGAGAGAGAGAGAGAGAGAGAGAGAGAGAGAGAGAGAGAGAGAGAGAGAGAGAGAGAGAGAGAGAGAGAGAGAGAGAGAGAGAGAGAGAGAGAGAGAGAGAGAGAGAGAGAGAGAGAGAGAGAGAGAGAGAGAGAGAGAGAGAGAGAGAGAGAGAGAGAGAGAGAGAGAGAGAAAGTGTTTTTACGTCTATTAGGAGGCCGAACTCTGCCTATGAGACAAATCGATGTACATGGGTGTATCTTCTGTCAATCAGAAAAGATAAAAGTGCTGAAAGAAAACTGGTAAAGCTGGTATAGATCTCTGTAGTATGCATGTGGAGATACCCATGAAAATTGGGGGAGGGGTGTATGGAGTGCGATATCTATGATAGTCTATATGCAAAAGGGTAGTACAACAAGCATGAGAATGCATCTGAAACGACTAACTAGCTCCATCTTGTGCTAGTGGGCGGGTGTAAGATGTGATACATAGGTGGAGGTGGAGTCAGGGCCACCGTGATGGCTGCAGCGGGATCGGCCATCATCTGGAATCGTCTCTCCTCCGTGGCGCGATGGTCACGAGCCTGGATCTCCGCAATCTGGTGTCGGTGAAGTCTCGGGGCCCGATATGCTATAGCACGGGGTCATCTCCTAGCTCGAGAACTCTGAGCCTGCTGAAGAGTCACCCCTCTCGGTGTGTGGGCTGAGGGGGGGAGGGTTGAAGCACGTCGTGGAATAAAGAAGTCAGTGAGCTCACTCTGTCTCCCTCCTGTATGGAGTGCTACAGTAGGCTAGAGTAGGGAATCTCTGTGACTCTGTATCTCTAGTAAGAATCGCTCGAGATGTCGTTGGTCTCTAAAGCCCATGATCTCTCGGAGGGTGGGTTGTCCTGCAAACAGAGTCTCGTATCTGCCTCTGATGCCATCATATACGCTACATCTGCGTACAAAGTGCTCCTCATCTTCCATCTCTACTCTGCATACCCTGCATATCCGCTCCTCTCTGGGAATGTCTGCGGCTCTTCCCGTCTCAATCTCTAGTCGGTGTGATGAGACTCTCAACTTTCCAATCGCCACCCTCGAGCTATTAGGCATGTAAGTATCCATGTAGCGTGGTCGTTGGATGAAACCGTATGCTAGTATCTAAGAACTGGCCACTCCCACCCTTTCTCCATCGCGCATCGGGCGCGCTCCCGTCTTCATCGCAAGTCTTTGGGCTCAGCACATTGAGCATTTTTCCATCTTCGAACGCCATGACCGCTACGGCTAAGAAGGACAATTTGACGAAAATGGAGGACAAACTGACCATAACTATCAAAGAAAACAAGAAGATGGTGGACTCCACTATCACGACCATCATCAACCGCCTCTCAAAGCTCGAGAAAGAGGTAGAAACATATCATAAGGAGAGGGAAACATGGAAGAAAGAGAAAGAAGAATGGGCTAAGGAGAGGGCAAACATGAAAGAGGAATTGGAGCTCCTCAAAGCTTCAATGGTCTCTCTTACACTCGAAGAGGGAAAGATTAATATGAACAAGACAGAAGCTCTCAAAGAAGAACTCACCAAAGCTTTGACCGCGAGCATGGAAGACAAGTTAGAAGCTACCAAAGAAGGGTGGATCGACATAGTGAAGAAGAACATCAAAAAAGAAGCCAAAGAGGAAGCACAAAAGGAAGAAGCCCTCATCGTGCACACCACCATTGAGGAAGAAAAGATGAGACAAGCCCGCCGTCTCAATGTACGCATCACGGGCCTTGTAGAAAAAGAAGGCTCTACCCCCGAGTCCGATGGGAAGACATTATGCAAGATACTCGGCTACAAAGAGGAGTCCCCCCCATTCATCAAGTCTTGGAGAACGGGACGAGACCCCAAAGAAGAGAGCTCTCATCCTACACTTCCCTTCCGAAGATGTAAGACATGCTTTCCTACGCAAGAGGGTGATTTTGAGAGCACTTGATGGCCCCCCCATCTACCTTGATGATGATCTTACACCCATGCAGGTAGCACACCGTCGTGCATGCATGCCGAGAGTACATCAAGCTCGCAAAGAAGGAAAGAAGGCTTCATACAGAGATGGTCATGTCATCATTGATGGCAAGGCCATCCCATAGGGATTCGCGGCATGTGAGACACTCGAGGAGATACACCTTGCAGTTTGGAACTGCAATTGAGATCTATGGACACACCCAGAGAGGTTGGAAGAGGTGCGCAAAGGCAAAGACATCATTATGCTCACAGAGACACATGAGAGCCAGTGTTTTCAATGGGAGTCCACATATAGAGAGTGTACACGTCAGCACACCACCCGAGGATTAGGAGGAGTAGCCATACTCTTCACAGATGGACTTTAGAGCAAGATACAGATAGTCGCACGTGATTCACATGCCAGATATCTTTGGATACAACTCCAGTTCTCACAGGAGCGGATGATCTTCATAGCATTATGCTACTTTGCTCCTTCTAGCTCGCGTTTCGCTATCATAGATCGAGAGGAGGACTCACCATACACTTGCTTGTCAGAAGAGATTACAGAGTACTCTGCATTAGGGGAAGTCTTCCTTATGGGAGACTTCAATGCCAGGAGATGCAATGATCAGTGTGAGATATTTGACCCAGAAGACCCAGAGATACTACATACCATAGAGGATGAGTCTCTAGCTCGAGCTTCAGCTGACCCTACACACACTCACTATGGCACTCACTTACTCAGACTAGGCTCTCGACATAATCTCGTTATCTATTACGGGATGGCTGAGTGGCCTTCCTCAGGAGGATTGACATGCATACCACACTCAGTCAGAGAGATGGCTAGGGAAGTACAGTAGATTACGTCATGGGATCCAGAGAGGCCATCGACCTACTTACCTCATTCACCATCCCACCCATACCCATTGGGGCCGATCACACATACCTCGCACTCTCTCTGAAGGGAGACACACCTACACGCGCATACCTGCTGCACGCATTCCGCACACCACCATCCACTTCACACACGAGCTAGCTCACATATATGCTGCTCAAGTCGAGAAGGGTCTTCTCTTGCTTCATCCTGACACTCCACTATCCCTACTCACCTCACAAATAGCATTAGTTCTTCACACATCAGCCATCAACTCCTTCCCACACACCATCCATTCTCATCACACACCTCCTCCCGAGACCGTTGGTATGATGAGGAATGCAAAGATCTTTACCGCCGACTATGAGCTCAGCGAGCATTGGGAGAGATCACAGAGAGAGAGGCCAAGGGACAGATGAAGACTCTCACACGTCGAAAGATGCGAGCATTTGAGGAGGCACGGGAGCTTGAGCTATACCATCTCTTTATGAGTATGGACAGTGCTGCAGCATGGCGCATCCTACGAGAGCCACGCCTGACCACACCTATTGGGGACCTACACACATGGCATGATTATGCTCAGAGGTTATATGAGCTACTAGTTCTTCTATCTTCACAGCAAAGATGGTTGAGAGGGCCATAGGACGACTCCGACATGGACGTTCGACAGACCACACGGGATTGCAGAGCGAGCATCTCATATATGCAGCCTCCACTATAGCCCCGTTGATTGCACATGTCTTCAATCGGGCTATAGGGGAGGGCTTCCCAAACGAGTGGACGAGGCACACCATTGTGCCTATCAAGGACTTGAGAAGGATTCAGAGCTGGTGGTGGACAGATTGAGGTGGTCACTTCCTATGTCTACCTCGGAGTCACATTCACGAGCTTGCCTGGCCCCTTCTGCATGAGACAAGCAGCCACCGATAGACTCACACGAGGATATGCAGCTTTAGCCATGTTAGAGCGGAGATGTCACCAGGCACACTTCCAGGAGCCCCGCACGAAGGGGTGGATATTTGACACA
Organism: Ceratopteris richardii; assembly: GCA_020310875.1. Lineage (NCBI taxonomy): Eukaryota > Viridiplantae > Streptophyta > Polypodiopsida > Polypodiales > Pteridaceae > Ceratopteris > Ceratopteris richardii. The sequence continues at coordinate 32,599,894 of CM035424.1, read as the reverse complement.
CTAGTCAGACCAGCTATGATGTATGCTGCGACGGTTTGGGCCCGAGGCCTCACAGTCACTCAGTGGAGTGCGATCGAGAGGCCACAGGTACGTATGATCTCGCGATTATTTCGGGGGTAATTTTCGGTACCACATGACATCATCATGGCAGAGCTAGCTGCACCACCCATGGTAGTAGATGCACTATTCGAGACTATCCTCTTTATTCAGAGGATGAGGGAGCTCCCTACATATAGACTCACACACAGAGCTTTTGAGGCATCTATACAGATATCAGAGTCAGGATATGAGAGAGCTTGGTACACTCAGGTTAGAGTCTGGTTTGATTTTCATGGACTTGATATGGACAGATTGCCACCTTTTCAAGAGTGTGTTTTTACGTCTATTAGGAGGCTGAACTCCGTCTATGAGACAAATCGATGTACATGGGTGTATCTTCTGTCAATCGGAAAAGATAAAAGTGCCGAAAAAACTGGTAAAGCTGATATAGATCTTCGTAGTATGCATGTGGAGATACCCATGAGATACCCATGAAAGTGGGCGGTGTATGGAGTGCGATATCTATGATAGTCTATATGCAAAAGGGTAGTGCAACAAGCATGAGAATGCATCTGAAACGAGTAACTAGCTCCATCCTATGAGAGGTGGATGTGAGGTGAGTCTTGGTTGTACTGAAAAGGCGGCAATCTGTCCATATCAAGCCCATGACTATCAAACCACACTCTAACCTTAGTGTACCAAGCTCTCTCATATCCTGACTCTGATATCTGTATAGATGCCTCAAAAGCTCTGCGTGTGAGTCTGTCTGTAGGGAGCTCACTCATCCTCTGAATAAAGCAGATAGTCTGGAATATTGCATCTACTACCATGGGTGGTGCATCTAGCTCTTCCCTGATGATGTCATGTGGTACCGATTGTTTCCCGCGAAATAGTTGTGAGATCATACGTACCTTGGGCCTCTCGATCTCACTCCATTGGGTGACTGTGAGGCCTGGGGGCCAGACTGTCGAAGCATACATCATAGCTGGTCAGACTAGTGTGTCAAATAGCCATCCCTTCGTGTGGGGCTCCTGGAAGTGTGCTGGTGACATCTCCGCTCTAACATGGCTAAAGCTGCACATCCTCGTGTGAGTCTATCAATGGCTGCCTGTCTCATGCTAAAGGGGCGAGGTAAGCTCGTGAATGTGACTCCGAGGTAGACATAGGAAGTGACCACCTCAATCTGTCCACCGCCGGCTGTGAATCTTGCTCCATTCCTCACCATGGGGGAGGTGTGGAAGATCATGACCTTGGTCTTGCCAAGGTTTATTGTCAAGCCCCTCTGTGTACAAAACTCATCTAGGCCATCCAGGTGGCGCTGTAACCCCTCGGGTGACGCTGAAATCAAGACAAATTCATCGGCATATAATAAAATGTGGACAGGTGTACTTGCGAGGTCTCCACCCTCTCCTCCAGCTCGAAGAATGTAGTCCTCAATCTCATCGATGTAGAGACCAAATAGAGTGGGAGAGAGCGGGCAGCCTTGCTTAACACAGATGGTGCTAGCAATGGCCTCAGACATACCGACATACCTCCTGGACACTGTATTCTCCCAGTCACTTGCTCATAGAGTGCGTAGATGGCCCAAATCATCCCTGATGGTATTCCCAAGCTCTGAAGGCATTGGAAGAGCCTCTCTCGTGGCACTGTATCAAAAGCATTGCGGAAGTCAACAAAGCAGCAATATAGTCTCTTCTTCTGCACCCTTGCCCTGTCAATGAGCCAGCACAAAATGAAGATGTGATCAATAGTAGAGAAAGCTCGCCGAAGACCTGCCTTGCATCATGCTCGTAGCCCCTCAGTCTCTGCATATTGAAAGAGGCCGCGGAGAGCTACGTCGTGGTGTGCTCGGTTGCTCCAAATGCCAAGGGAGTGGGCTTCTGCATGAGGAGAGAGAAAGTAGAGAGAGAAACTTGTGCAGAAATTTGGAGAAGAAGATGGAGAAGTTGGAGTTGAAGAAGTCCCAATCAAGTCATGAGAGATTTGGGACCAAGTCTTATTGATAAGTGACTTTTAGGTCATTTGGGCATGTTCACATGTGGCCAATGACCAAAAGTCATAAAAATAATGTAAATGCCTATAACTCCCCAATTTGGGGTCCAAAAAATATAACAAAAATATTTGGAAAGCTCTCGAAGAGAGTTTTCACATGGAAGGGTCAAAATTACAAAAGGAGAGTCCTTGGGGCCTTTATCCCCAACAACCTCCCATTTAAAGGACCAAGGAGGCTCCTTTAAGCTAGGTAACTCCCACTATCTATATACTTAGCTGATGTTGTGCCTTGGGTAGACACTTCGTGACAGCATGTGCATGATTCTGTGAAGTATTGACCTTGATCAAAGTGATCAGGCCACCCTCTAACACCTCTCTGATGAAGTGGTATCTCACATCAATATGATTTGTGCGAGCATGAAACATGGCATTCTTTGCCAAACATATGGCACTCTTGCTATCGCATCCAAGAATATGTTCCTTTTCAGGCATCCCAAACTCATTGCACATGCGGGCTAACCAAATGGCTTCTTTGAAAGCCTCTCTGGCTGAAATATATTCAGCCTTTGTAGTAGATAGTGCAACTATCCTCTGAAGTCTAGAGCACCATGAAATAGCTCCCCCTGCAAGGATGTTTACATAGCCACTTGTGGACTTGCGTGTGTCCACATCACCTGCCATGTCTGAATCACAAAATCCTTTTAACTCCAATGGACCCTTTCCATAACATAAGCATTTACTTTTGGTCCCTTTCAAATATCTCAAGATAGATTTGACTGCCTCCCAATGAGCTCTACCAGGATTAGCCATGAACCTGCTAACAACTCCCACTGCATGAGCAATGTCTGGCCGAGTGGCAACCATAGCATACATAAGTGAACCACAAGCTGATGCATATGGAACACTCTTCATGTAATTGGCTGCATCATCATTTTTGGGACAGTCATCCTTGGAAAGCTTAACATGTGGCTGCAATGGCACTCCAAGTGGCTTAGCATCAGCCACATTAAATCTGTCCAGCACTTTTTCAATGTACTTTTCTTGGGATACCTGCAAAGTATGCTGCTGCCTATCCCTTCTTATACGCATACCAAGAATATGCTCAGCTTCCCCAAGGTCTTTCATTGAGAATGCAGCGTTCAGCTGCTGTTTTAGAGCATTCAGAGTGCTCTTTTTCTTCCCAGCCAGCAGCATATCATCTACATACAATACAAGAATAATTGGGCTTCCATCTTCATCCTTTTTGGTGTACAAACAGTGATCTGCATGGCTTCTTTTAAACCCATGTTTGAGCATAAATGCATCAAACTTCTTATACCATTGTCTGGGGGCTGTTTCAGCCCATATAAGCTCCTTTTCAGTTTGCATACCAGATGCTCTTTTCCAGGAATGGCATATCCTTCTGGCTGTTTCATGTACAGCTAGCTCTTCATCTAAATCACCATGCAAAAAGGCTGTTTTAACATCCATTTGGAATAATTCCAAATCCAAGGCAGCTGTGAGAGCAAACAACACATGTAAAGTGGTCATTTTCACCACTGGAGAGAACACTTCTTGGAAATCAATGCCCTCTTTTTGCGCATATCCCTTAGCAACCAGCGTTGCCTTATACTTGGGTTTGCCATCAACAGTTTTGATTTTGTACACCCACTTGTTGGGAATGGCCTTCCTTCCTTTGGGTAACTCACCCAAATCCCAAGTATCATTTGCATGCAAGCCCTTTATCTCTTCCTGCATGGCTAACTCCCACTTTTTCTTGTGCTCACATAGCTTTGCCTCTTTATAAGTAAGAGGCTGACCCTCATCTGATAACATAATATAATGTATAGAGGGATCATATCTATTCACTGGCCTCCTAGGACGTATAGATCTTCTTACCCAATGATCCACATCACCAAGCAATGGATCTACATCAGGAGGTACATTAACTTCTTCATTGTTAACGGGCTGCTCTACATCATTTTCAGCCTTGTTTTCAGCATGAATAGGTGGCTGCATATGCCCTTCAGGAGCATCATTTTACTGTCCAGCATCATCTGGCTCAATAACGAGTGGCTCATTGTCATTTCCAGCCATATGTGGTGCATCCCGAGGGTTCATATCAGATTTAACTGGTGGCTGTACATGCTTAAATTTGACTCTTTTATGGTCATCTTTAGAGGCACAATTGTTTTTGAGCAGCCTTGCCTCATTAAATACAACATCTCGGCTGCGTATTACCTTCTTGAGTTGAGGTAGCCAAATCTTGTAGCCCATTTCACCTTCATCTCCATAACCCATGAAGATTCCTTTCATGGACTTTGCATCTAACTTGCTTCTCAACTCATGCCTTATATGCACAAAAGCGTCACAACCAAAGATGCGTAGGTGGTCATATGAAGCTGGTTTGCTAGACCAAACCTCTTCTGGAATGCCACCTTTTAAGGACATATGAGGGGATCGAGTGCAAACATGAACTACAGTTTTCAAAGCCTCTCCCCAAAATGTATGAGGGAGATTAGGTGTGGACAGCATGCATCTCACCCTTTCACATAAAGTCCTATTATACCGTTCAGCCACACTGTTGGAAGAGGGACTGTATGGGACTGTTAGCTCCCTCTTAATACCAAGATTTTCACAAAATCTATTGAATTCAGCACTTGTAAACCCACCGCCATTATCGGTACGTAAGCATTTCAGCTTTCTACCTGTTTGAGTGATCACAAATGCATGAAATTTCTTAAATGCAGCAAAGGCTTTAGATTTTAACAAATATACCCAAAGGTTCCTAGAGTGTCATCAACAAAAGAAACAAAGTAAAAAGCACCCCCCCATAGATTTTGTGGGCATGCTACAAACATCAGAATGAACAAGATCAAGCACATTAGACTTACGAGAGACACCAGAGTAGTAGGAATTCTTTACTTGCTTACCATATTGGCATTCATTACAAAAATCAAGTTTTGAGCCTTTAGCATCAAACTTGTCCAAATTACATAGTTTATCAAGGCCTTTTTGGCTGATGTGGCCAAGCCTTTTATGCCATAATTCCATATGTGAGTGGATTTCAACCAAAGCAATAAACTTGCCCGGCAAGGCTTTACAATGCAAGCAATAAAGAGTCCCTTTCTTTGTACCTTTAACAATCAGCCTAGATCCTTTGATAAGCTTCCATGACCCCTTCTCAAAGAGGGTACTATATCCATGCATATCCATTTGCCGGACAGACAATAAGCATTTCTTGATGCTTGGTACATACCTTACATCATGCAAAACAAGCTCATTAGTACCATCCACCGTGAGATGCATTGTACCAATACCTTCAATAGAACAAGCATGGTTATTTCCAAGATATACATGTCCATGGCTTCCTGCATGAAAGATAGTAAAACACTCCTTAATAGGAGTTACATGAAACGATGCACGTGAATCTACAATCCATGTCTGTGACAAAGCATCATTCACAGTAAGCAAAGCATCAATCAAATCCGTCTTTGTGATCTGCATATCTTGTGCATGAATATTAATAGAAACATCAATAACTTCGGCATGATCTGCTTCCATAGTAGCACAAAAGTATATCTTCTGCATCTGATAGCTCCTCAATGATGACACTAGAGGCCACATTGGCCTTCTCTTTGTCTTTATCCTTTGAAGTATCATGTGCTTCATTCTTGGTGTCCTTTTTCTTCCTGTCACATGTGCTCTTCTTTCTTTCTAGTTTTGCTTTGTAGTATCTACAATCAGGCTTCTTGTGACCTTTTCTACCACATTGAAAACAAGTCACTTCAGCCTTGCCTTTGCTTTTGCTTCTCTTCCTCTGTACATTTCCACTTTTCTTTTCTGTTCTTCCTCTAGCCACATTGGTTGAACCACTGCCCTCTCTATTAGCTTTCCTCCTAATTTCCTCATTCAAAATAGAACCCCTTACACCATCAAAGGTAAGACTGGGGTTATTCGAAAGTGAAACAACCAATGTTTCCCATGAATCAGGTAGGGTCATCAAGAAGAGGATGGCCTTAAGCTTATCATCAAATGGACGTAATCCAGAGTCTTGCAATTGTGAAAGAGTACCTGTAAAAGAAGATAAGTGCTCAGCCTCACTTTTTGACTCATCAAGCTTCATACACACTAGCTTACGCATAAGATGCACTTGATTTACAGGCGTGGTATTTTCATAAGTTGCCTTCAGCTTCTCCCATACCTCAAAAGTAGTTGTAAGGCCTTTCAAATCCACTAAGATTTCATCTGATACAGCCATCTTGATGTAAGTGATGGCCTTCTTGTTTAGGGTCATCCATGTTGCATCTGTCATATCTTCAGGCTTGACTTCCTCAAGAGCCCCTTCACAATCTTTAAAAAAGAGGATGCCCAACATTCTCTCTTTCCACAAATCGAAACCATTACCTTCAAATCTCTTGATCTCAAACAAGCTTTTGACATTAGAGGAGGTAGAGGCAATGTTTGCACACTAAGAGCTTTAAAATTTCACCAAAAAAGGTAAAATTCACATGTTGTCCTGTGCGCAATTACCTTATGAGACTATAGCTGAGAAATTAAGCCCAAAAAACTGTTCAAAACTTGCAAAAAATCAATTTCTGAAATTTTATGCAGAAAATTTCAAAAAATTCTAGCAAGCTGTAATTGCATAAAGAAGAACTAATTTGTTGTTTTTCAACCACAAAAGGGATACAAAGATGCAAAACCAAGTCAATGGATGCTTGTTTTCACAAAAGCCCCAATTTTTGAAGCAATATGATCAATAAAATCAGAGAAATGACCTGTTGTAATAAGTTTCCAGCAAGTATGCACTTCCTCGATCTTTGTACATGTTCTCCCACTTGAAATTAGAGAGAATTTCTGCCACAGAAGACCTGTAGATGAAAAGAAAAGCAATGTGGATGCTGAGAATGACCTTAGGGGATACAAAAGGAAGAATAGAAGAGATTCTTCGCGATGAAACTCTCTAAAAAGCACAAAATTTGCTTCAACTTTTCTCCAAGCTTAAGTAATCCTCCAAAAACAGCACTTTTATCGCGAAAAAGAAAGGTTTTTCGCGATGAAATTCTCCCAAATGCAAGAAAACACCTTCAGCTTAACATAGGCTGGAGTAGAAAAGCACTTCGAGCAACTTTGTCCCGATGGAGCAGCTCAAAGCTCTGATACCAGTTGAAAGAGGCCGCGGAGAGCAACGTCGTGGTGTGCTCGGTTGTTCCAAACGCCAAGGGAGCGGGTTGCTGCGTGAGGAGAGAGAAAGTAGAGAGAGAAACCTGCACAAAAATTTGGAGAAGAAGATGGAGAAGCTGAAGTTGAAGAAGTCAGAATCAAGTTATGAGAGATTTGGGACCAAGTCTTATTGATAAGTGACTTTTAGGTCATTTGGGCATGTTCACACATGGCCAATGACCAAAAGTCATAAAAATAATGTAAATGCCTATAACTCCCCAATTCGGGGTCCAAAAAATATAACAAAAATATGTCTGGGAAGCTCTCGAAGAGAGCTTTCACATGGAAGGGTCAAAATATACAAAAGGAGAGTCTTTGGGGCCTTTATCCCCAACACATATGAGCTGAGCTTTGCCTCAAGTATTGCATTGTATAGTTTGGCCATGGTATGGCCAATCATGATGGTCCTGTAATTCCCTGCTCCAGGGTGTCGCTAGATTTGTGGATAGGCACAATGGTGTGTCTAGTCCACTCCTCTGGGAAGCCCTCCCCTATAGCCCGATTGAAGACATGTGCAATCAACGGGGCTATAGTGGAGGCTGCATATACGAGATGCTCGCTCTGCAATCTCGTATGGTCTGTCGAACGTCCATGTCGAAGTCGTCCTATGACCCTCTCAACCATCTTTGCTGTGAAAGGAGAAGAACTAGTAGGGTGAGGCTCAAGTGGTTGGGGAATGGGAGGCTGCCTAGGCACCTCATATAATCTTAGCATAATCATGCCATGTGTATAGGTTCCCAATAGGTATGGTCGGGCGTGGCTCTCGTAGGGTACGCCATGCTGTAGCACTGTCCATACTCATGAAGAGATGGTATAGCTCAAGCACCTGTGTCTCCTCAAAGGCTCGCCTCTTCCGACGTGTGAGAGTCTTCATCCGTCCCATGGCCTCTCTCTCTGTGATTTCTCCCAATGCTCGCTGAGCTTGTAGTCGGCGATAAGTATCTCTGCATTCCTCATTATACCAACGATGTGGCATAGTCTCGAGAGGAGGTGTGTGACCAGAATGGATGGTGTGTGGGAAGGAGCTGATGGCGGATGCCTGAAGAACTGATTCTATCTGTGAGGTGAGTAGGGATAGTATAGTGTCATGGTGAAGCAAGAGAAGACCCTTCTCGACTTGGGCCACATATATGTGAGCTAGCTCGTGTGTGAAGTGGATGGTGATGTGTGGGATGCGTGCTACAGGTGTGCGTGTAGGGGGTGTCTCCCTTGAGGGAGAGCGCGAGGTATGCGTGATCGGCCCCAATGGGTATGGGTGGGATGGTGACTGAGGTAAGTAGGTGAATGGCCTCTCTAGATCCCATGACGTAATCTATTGAACTTCCCCTGCCATCTGTGATTGAGTGTTGCATGCATGTCAATCCTCATGAGGTAGGCCACTGAGCCATCCCGTTATAGATAACGAGATTATGTCGAGAGCCTAGTCTGAGTAAGTGAGTGCCATAATGAGTGTGTGTAGAGTCTGCTGAAGCTCGAGCTGTAGACTCATCCTCTATGGTACGTAGTATCTGTGGGTCTTCTGGGTCAAATATCTCATATTGATCATTGCCTGTCCTTTCATTGAAGTCTCCCATAAGGAAGACTTCCCCGAATGCAGAGTACTCTGTAATCTGGTCTGACAAGCAAGTGTATGGTGAGTCCTCCTCTCGATCTATGATAGCAAATCGCGAGCTAGAAGGAGCAAAGTAGCATAAAGCTATGAAGATGATTCGCTCCTGTGAGAGCTTGAGTCGAATCCAAAGATATCTGGCCTGTGAATCACGTGTGACTATCTGTATCTTGCTCTGAAGTCTATCTCTGAAGAGTATGGATACTCCTGATCCTCTGGTGGTGTGCTGACGTGTACTCTCTCTGTATGTGGACTCCCATTGGAAACTATGGACTCGAGGTAGGCCCCAGTCTTGGCTCTCATGTGTCTCTGTGAGCATAATGATTTCTTTGCCTTTGTGCACCTCTTCCAACCTCTCTGGGTGTGTCCATAGATCTCCATTGCAGTTCCAAACTGCAAGGTGTATCTCCTCGAGTGTCTCACAGGCCGCGAATCCCTATGGGATGGCCTTGCCATCAATGATGACACAACCATCTCTGTATGAAGCCTTCTTTCCTTCTTTGCGAGCTTGGTGTACTCTCGACATGCATGCACGGCGGTGTGCTACTTGCATGGGTGTGAGATCATCATCAAGGTAGATAGGGGGGGCCATCAAGTGCTCTCAGAATCACCCTCTTGCGTAGGAAAGTAGATCTTACATCTTCTGAAGGCAAGTGTAGAATGAGAGCTCTCTTCTTCGTGGGGTCTCGTCCCGTTCTCCAAGACTTGATAAATGGAGGGGAGTCCTCTTTGTAGCCGAGCCTCCTGCATAGTGTCTTCCCGTCGGACTTGGGTGTAGAGCCTTTTTTTTCAACAATGCCCATGATGCGTACATTGAGACGACAGGCATGTCTCATCTTTCTTCTTCAATGGTGGTGTGCACGATGAGTGCTTCTTCCTTTTGTGCTTCCTCTTTGGCTTCTTTTTTGATGTTCTTTTTCACTATGTCGATCCATCCTTCTTTGGTAGCTTCTAATTTGTTTTCCATGCTCGCGGTCAAAGCTTTGGTGAGTTCTTCTTTTAGAGCTTCTATCTTGTTCATATTAATCTCTCCCTCTTCGGGTGTGAGAGAGACCATTGAAGCTTTGAGGAGCTCCAATTCCTCTTTCATGTTTGCCCTTTCCTTAGCCCATTCTTCTTTTTCTTTGTTTCTCTCCCTTTCACGCTCTTCTTTCTCTTTTTACTCTCCTTATGATATGTTTCTACTTCTTTCTCGAGCTTTGAGAGGCGGTTGATGATGGCCGTGATAGTGGAGTCCACCATCTTCTTGTTTTCTTTTGATAGCTATGGTCAGTTTGTCCTTCATTTTCGTCAAATCGTCCTTCTTAGCCGTAGTGCTCATTGCATTCAAAGATGAAAAAATGCTCAGTGTGCTGAGCCTAAAGACTTGTGATGAAGACGGGAGCACTCCCGATGCACGATGGAGCAAGGGTGGGAGTGGCTAATAAGTGTAGGCTGTCACAAAACTAAAGCAAGTTCCTAAAAAACTAATACAATCTAATCTCCAACATGTGTGGTAAAATACTAAGGCTGATGGGAGCCCTATCTTTAGGGGTATATGCATGTCTATATCTAGAGGGCAATACAATCATGAAGATGCATCTATCTACTAGCTCCATCCAGTGGTAACGGAGGGGTGGAGGATGTGATACATAGGTGGAGGCGGTGCTAGAGCTTTCTGTATGAAAGCTAGAGGATCTTCTCTCATCAAAGCTACTCGCTACGCAGTTGCCTCGCGATGTCGGGCTTGAATCTCCTCTATTTTGCGATGGTATAGCCTTACTCCTCTGAGCCTTGTGACTCGTGGTCGTCGTCTAGCTCGTCTCACCTCATCTTGCTGTAGTGTCACTCCTCGCTGGGAAACAGGTGGGGAGGGGACTCTAGACCTTTGGAAAAAATCAGTGCGCTGTAGCCGTCTCCTCTCCACTTGTGTAGATGTGTGTGTCAGTGGTAAGAGTGCATCTCTGTGTCCGTGAATCTCTATCAAGAAACGTCCTAACTGTCTCTGATCTCTGGAGTCCATAATGTCGCATAGGGTGGGTGTCCTCTGAACAAAGTCTCATATTTGTCTCTAATCTGAGTGTATGCTTTGCATTGACATACGAAATGCTCCTCACTCTCCACCTCCTCTCTACATAGTTTGCAGATCCGATCTGCTCTCGGGACCCCACTGTGTCTCTCACTCTCAATCTCGAGTCTGTGTGATGCGACCCTGAGTCGATGCGCAAACCTATCTGTTTTGTATCGACTCTTTCTCCTTCATGCTCCAAAGTACATAGTGCATTTTTTCGCACTCATCGCATGCCTATAAGGTCTATTTGAGTGTCCATAAGCTTAAGGGCTGGTCTTGTGCCAGTTGGCTGGACAAAACTTCGTCGCTTCGAAACTCACTCTTCTACCTCCTACAAGCTTCTCCTAGTTCTTTCAAAAATCGGCCTATGAGACAAAGCATATGCATCAACATGATCCGATCCACTGTAATCCCAAAAGGAAAATAAAAATGTGAGTACAAAACAAAGTATAAAAGGAGGGGGTAATAGCTTGCGTCAAGGGTGTGGGGTGCTATGGGTATGCACTCTATATGCTCAGGGGCTGAGATACAAATATGATATGCATAGACGGGAGGGTGGGTGGAGTCATAGCCCTCTAGATGCCTCGAGTGGATGTAGGATATAATGCATCGGTGGGTAGGGCATCGTGGCGATCCTTAGACTGTTGTGCACGTCCAAATCGGTAGGGGTGTGGTGTTGACGTCTCCATATCTTCATGCAATGGTGTGCATGAATGGCCTGAATCTCTCTCTGGTGGAGACAGGCTCTGTGGAGTGGGGGTCTCGCTCGTGTCGCTCCTCGAAAGCTCGCCGCTTCCGGCATGTGAGGGCTCGCATTTGTCGTCGTGCCTCCCTCTCTGTGATGGATCCCAAGATACTCTGTGCTCTGAGATGTCGGTATAGTCGCCTACACTCCTCATCGTACCATCTACTCTGGGGTGTATGCCCCGGTCGTGTCGAATGTGCGGTGCTGTGGGTGGTGTATGGGAAGCTGAGAGTAGCGGATGTGTGGAGGATCGAGGAGAAGTCGGCGGTGAGGGTGTCTAATGAGGCAGAGGGATCAAGGGAGTAGATGCGCTCTCGAACACGGGAGCTATAGATATGTGCTAGCTCATGTCTAAAGTGAATGGTGGTATGGGCATGTGGCTGTATGGTGACGGGATGAGATATGCATGGTGAGCCACGTATGGATAGGGCAAGATATGCGTGATCAGCTCCAATCGGTATGGGTGGGATAGTGAATGAGGCGAAATATGCTTCTCTCTCCTCTCACAGCTTGAGGCATATCCACATGAAACGTGCCTCTGGGTCTCTGGCTACCACTTGTACCCTGTGCTGTAGCGATTGTCTGTAGAGCACGACTACTCCTGATCCTCGTGTGGTGTGCTGTCTCATCTGTCTATGGTGAGCTGACTCCCACATATAACCCTCAATCCTCGGTTGGCTCCTCCTCGGGCTCTCTTGTGTCTTTGTCAAGAAGATCATGTCTCTTCCCTCCATCACCTCCTTGAGGCTCCTTAGATGTGTCCACAAATATCCATTGCAATTCGAGACTGCAATGTGCACCTCCTGTTGTGCTATCTCATAGGCTTCGAATCCCTAGTCAATGGGCCGTCCATCAATGATGACACGACCGTCTCTGTATAGGGCACGATGTCCCTCCCGTCTTGCCTGGAGGACACGCGGCATGCATGCACGTATGTGCTCTACCTGCATCCATGTGAGGTCATCATCCAAATAGATGGGAGTGCCCTTTGTAGTGTGTAGTACCGCTCGTCGTATGAGGAAGTCTCTCCTCCCGGCCTCATCTGAGAACTGAATGATAAGTGCTCTTCTCCATGTGGTGTCCTGTCCTTCTCTCCAGGCTTTGGTGAAAGGGAGAGGCTCATCCGCGCGGTATCCAAGTAGTGTGCACAAGCGACGCCCGTCTTTCCCTGGTGATCCGTCTGTCTCTGTGAGGCCGGAGACGTAAACATTGAGCCTGCGAGCCTGTCGCATCCGCTCCTCCTCAATGGTGGTGTGTACTACGTGGATCTCCTCATGGTGGTTGTTCTTCTTTGCCTCTTGTCGAAGGTTCTTTTTTACAATCTCGACCCATCCATCTTTCTTAGTCTCAAGCTCGCTCTGAACCACCTCTATGCACTCCTTGATAGTCACCCGAATGTCCTTCAACTGTGGGGCGATCTCCCCCTCACGTATGCTGTCCAGTTTCGTTCTCATATCAGTGAGCTCAGTGTGCAACTCCTCTTGGTTCCGTGAGTGCTGCTTGCGGATAGCAAGAAGCTCTTCCCAAAGGGACTCGTTTTCCTTCTCCAAGGTTGCCACCTTGGCTTCGAGGGCAACGACTCTGCGGGTAACCCCGTTTAGTCCAGAGTCTCCTTCTTTCTTATGTTTTCCTATCAATTCTCGGAGGGTATGCTCTAAGGTGGCCAACTGTTCCTCCAACTTGGGAGCCATGGAAGAAGAGGGAGAGAGAGGATTAGGGTTCGGGTTAGGGTTAGGGTTAGGGTTAGGGTTAGGGTTAGGGTTAGGATTAGGGTTAGGGTTAGGGTTCAAGGTAAGGATAGAGAGAGAGAGAGAGAGAGAGAGAGAGAGAGAGAGAGAGAGAGAGAGAGAGAGAGAGAGAGAGAGAGAGAGAGAGAGAGAGAGAGAGAGAGAGAGAGAGAGAGAGAGAGAGAGAGAGAGAGAGAGAGAGAGAGAGAGAGAGAAAGAAAGAAAGAAAAACTTTTTAACGTCTATTAGAGGCCAAAATCGGCCTATGAGACAAAGACATATACATCAGTATGATCCAATCCACTGTGATCCAAAACGAAAATAAAGTGTGAGTATTGCAAACGGGTATAAAAGGAGGGATAGTAGCTGGCATCAAGGGTGTGGGGTGCTATGGGTATGCACTCTATATGCTCAATGGGTGAGATACAAATATGATATGCATAGGGAGGGGAGGCTCGATTGTATCACAACCCCCTAAATGCCTGGAGTGGGTGTAGGATATAATGCATCGGTGGGTAAGGCATCATGGCGATCCTCAAAATGCTCTGGGCGTCCAAATCGATAGGGGTGCGCTGCTGATGTCTCTGTATCTCCATGTCAAGTTAGGCTAGTGTTAGGGTTTCAAACTAATTTCATGAGGGTTAGGGTTTCAAGAAGATCCTAAAGTGGAGGAGGTTCGGGAAGGTCGGCAAAGAGGTTCATGGTTTGGTTTAGGTTTAGGTTTAGGTTTATGTTTTTTGGTAAGGTCGGGTTAGGGTTTCGAGGGTTAAATAGGGTTTCGGACATTAGGGTTTTGATAGGTTTAGGGTTTTGAGGGTGCAGAGCTCGTGAAAGTAATGGCGCACTAAAGAAAGACTAGGGTTAGGGTTAGGGTATGGTTTTTAGGGTATGATTTTTAGGGTTCTGAAAAGGCCCAAGGAACATTAGTCGCGGGGCAGGTTAGGTTACGGTCAGGGTAGATTAGGGGCAAATTAGGGTTATGGGAGCACGCAGGTGGGGGACAGAGAACGTGCAGGGTGTGGGCAGCGAGCTCGTAGGCGGCAGATCTGGCGGGGCAGAAGTTCTGTGGCGGGAGCAGAGAGGTGGCCCGGGTCAGCAGAGATGGCGGGCGGGGGCAGCAGAGGTGGCGGGGGGCAGCAGAGGTGGCGGACGGGGGCAGCAGAGGTGGTGGGTGCAGGCGGCAGATCTGGCGGGGCAGCAAAGGTGGCGGACGGGGGCAGCAGAGGTGGCGGGTGCAGGCAGCAGATCGGGCGGGGGCAGCAGAGGTGGCGGGGGCAGAAAGAGAGAGAGAGAGAGAGAGAGAGAGAGAGAGAGAGAGAGAGAGAGAGAGAGAGAGAGAGAGAGAGAGAGAGAGAGAGAGAGAGAGAGAGAGAGAGAGAGAGAGAGAGAGAGAGAGAGAGAGAGAGAGAGAGAGAGAGAGAGAGAGAGAGAGAGAGAGAGAGAGAGAGAGAGAGAGAGAGAGAGAGAGAGAGAGAGAGAGAGAGAGAGAGAGAGAGAGAGAGAGAGAGAGGGAGAGGGGGAGGGGGAGGGGGAGGGGGAGGGGGAGGGGGAGGGGGAGGGGGAGAGGGAGAGAGGGGGAGGGGGAGGGGGAGGGGGAGGGGGAGGGGGAGGGGGAGGGGGAGAGAGGGGGAGAGGGGGAGAGAGAGAGAGAGAGAGGGGGAGAGAGAGAGAGGGGGAGAGAGAGAGAGAGAGAGAGAGAGAGAGAGAGAGAGAGAGAGAGAGAGAGAGAGAGAGAGAGAGAGAGAGAGAGAGAGAGAGAGAGAGAGAGAGAGAGAGAGAGAGAGAGAGAGAGAGAGAGAGAGAGAGAGAGAGAGAGAGAGAGAGAGAGAGAGAGAGAGAGAGAGAGAGAGAGAGAGAGAGAGAGAGAGAGAGAGAGAGAGAGAGAGAGAGAGAGAGAGAGAGAGAGAGAGAGAGAGAGAGAGAGAGAGAGAGAGATTGATTTTTGTAATAGATCCATGGTAGAATTCGGTTCCATAATTGCAATATATCAGTGCGTCCAAGCTTTTTGGATTATCTTCATTCTGGGTATGAATTGAGTTTCTTGGTTGCTATTGATTTTACAGGTAAGGGAACTCTAACACCCTAAAATCTTCTTCAAGTAGTCGATACTAAAAGATAAAGTATAATTGCTGGTGGATGATCAAGATGAAATGGAAACAGCATTTTTTTAAAAGCATAATGTATCTTATTTGTTAGTTTAGGCTCTAATAATTTTTTTTAAAATGGAGGTTCGGCCGAGGCCTACTCCCCGGAACTTTAACTTTGAAATTGCAACTGTACAAGGAAGGGCATAGTACCCATAGGACCCCCCTTATCCCACAAGAACAGGGGTTTACAAGACTGGGTTGAATGGCGGTCACCACTACCGCAGGGCTAGTCAAACGATGGCACATCAGCCACATGCTTCATCCTTCCAGGTTATACATGTCCATTACATGTGGCCGGCAGGGATTGAACCCTCGCCTCCGCTTCAAGAGGCGAGAGGCCCAACCATCTGCTTTAACGGCCTGGGACACGTTTAGGCTCTAATAATTGCAGTGTTCAAGAAGGGGATTCATTATATCAATGGTGCTGGATAACCTATCTTTTTTTACTTTTTTATATCTAATGTGCTTGATAGCCCATCTTTTTATACTTATATTTTATCAATTGTGAGTCATGTTGAAACAGGATGTGATGAAGAAAAGAGTGAATCGATAAATGGAAGTGCAGATGCATGAGGGTTGGAGAGGAGGGAGAATGAAGGAGTGATAATAGGTAGAGTAGAGTAAGATGGAGCTTGAAGAGGACGTGTGTGGCCGGGGGGGGGGGGGGACTCTGCTGTCGTATTAGACCAGAGTCAGATAAGCCATGACTCACAAGCTCTGTTCTGCCCTGTCTGTGTGATCTCTAACTCCAGTCTTCAGGTAATAAAATCTACAGAGTACACTCGACTCCGAATAAACTTTTAATTGCAATGTAAAATTCGTGCACCTCCCAAGACACCTTCTACTCAAGGGGGTTTCTCCTTAGGGAAGTACAGTGTGTAACATGCCTGTGCAAAGAGGCACTTCCCACAAGGTCAAAATCCTTAAGAGGGTATAGACATAACAGAGAGTACAAAAAGGGTTCACAAGAATGGCACAACTCAAAATAACATAAACCGCATCACGCAAAAAGATAGGATATGCTCCAGCTGATGACAGGACACACGACTCCAATAGTCTCAGACCATTAATTTTACTGCGACTTGTCTACCCTGGAGGTTACCTGCTGTGTCACTTTTGCCAGCAGGGCTTCCTTTCTACCAGCAGCACAAGTAGTTAGCAACCGAATAATTACTTACTCTCCAAGAGTTTGATGACTGCCAACACACTCACAGACCAAAGTATAGCTTCAGATAACAAAATATACAAGGAACAGATGATAAAACCCACAAGGAACAGTTGGCATTAGACCTCACAAAACAGTCTCAGTAGTTGCTAGGAACTCCACAAAACACTTCAGGACTAGGCCAACATCTAGTCCAGACTCCGAAAATACACAGCAAGATTCGCCTACACAACGCTGGGGTAACTAGCCCAATCACAAAGATACAACAGAGAAATGCAGAGGATAGCGTCCTACAAGAGAGTAAGACTGCTCCTCTGACACTCCTGAACAAAGCAACAATACTCCTAAAGAGGGTGTAGTAATCTGTAATGAGTTCCCAACAACTGCATATATAGATATCAAGAGGCCAGATGAGTGATTCAGCATGATCACAGGTGGACCTTGAAGGAGGGCAAACGTGTCCCTTGACATGGGCTGCACACCGCAGAATGGCCTTGCAGGAGGCTGCTACCTGCAGAGGGAGGTGGGCCACCATATCTGAGAGGGTAACCACTTTTGGACTTGCTCTCCGCCAGCTGACCTTTGACATTTGCATGACGTGGAGACTTAAAACTTCGACTATCTTGTCCTTTTCTTTCTTAGTGCCACCAAGAGGTCTAGTTAAGGAGGGAGACCAGAAGAAGAGTTGGGTCACCCAGCCCGAGAGGGCGGGTGGAGGAGGAGATGGCTTTAGGGAGATTGCCTAGCCAAAGTGGGTGAGTGGTTGAAGAGATGGGGGTCGCCCAACTTAAGAGGGTGAGTGGGGTCAAAGATGTGGGTTGCCATGCCAAACTTAAGAGGGAGAGTGGAGGAGAAGATATCTTCAAACTCCATAAAGAGGGGGACCAAAGTTGGGCTGCAAGGGAGCTCTCCTTTGTGGTTGCTTGGTTGTTGCTTGTGTCTTCCTTTTGGAGCTCTTAGCTTTGTGGTTTTCTGTCTTGTCAACCCCTAGAATTTGCCCTCACCCAAAGGGAGATGGAGACCTACCTCTCAAGGTACCTTGAGGGGACCCAAGAGGCATGTTGGAGGACCAAGTTACGTGTAGCAAGGGAGACCATATCAAGTGCAACAAATGGTGAACACTTTTGGATCATGGCTTGGCTTGACTCCCAATTTGATGCAAGGGGAAACTATCATTGGAGCATTGGATTGTGCCCTCTGACTAGATTAGGCAAGATTTCAGAATTATACTTTTGATTACAAGATCACCCATGTAGGGTAATACAAGAATATGCAAGCGATACAAGAAGTCCCAGAACTCGAACTCATAGGTATGGATACAAGAAGTCCCTGAACTCGAACTCATAGGTATGGATACAAGAGATCCCACAGCTCGGGATTGTAGGTATGAAATAATATATCTAGATCACATTAACTCCCTTGAGGAAGATGGACTAAGTACAAGAAAGAACCGAACAAGATCTCGTACTATGAGATTACAAGAGGACAAGACAGGATGTCTAGAATACTAGACTAGACAAGATTAGAACAACAAAGAGAACTAGAACTGGAACCGGAACTTGGAAAATATTTGGAGGTCGGGACTCCTGGAGCTCCATAGATTGGTATTGGCAAGACTTAGGATGTATGTGGTCAAGCCCTCCTTATATAGGTATTCAAGGATGAGTACAAATTGATGATGTCATCAATGATATCAACAATTTGAAATAGGACCTTCGGATGTCAGAATCATGCAAGTAGACAGTTGATCTTATGGTTTTGCATGTGTTGGACATGATGGAAGCATTAGTTTCTCCAAATTTTAAGCGAATCATGCTCCAAATTATTTCTGGGTAACCACACTTTATCCCCCATGTGATAGGGTGGATTCTCAACACGATGCTAAATTGCATAATACTTTATCCAGGTCTCTTTGGTTATGCAGGTGGAAGACCACACTACTCTTTCTATAGGAGATGTATGCTAGTGGATTCATAGGTGCTCGCATAGTACAAAATAGAGATTTAAATCGTTTAAATCGTAGAGGTTTATAAAAATAAAAATAAAAAATCGAGGTTTTTATTCATCTAGAGAGATTTTTATTTTTTCTTATATTTGAGGTATGCACAATCCCTATTCAATTCATGTATACATTTTAGTGTCGAAAACACATAAAATACCTACTCTAGAATCCCTTCCAAGTTCCCATTACATAATTACATCGATGAGTCACAATCGTAGTTACTAGTGACACATGATAGATGTAACATCATACCTTACATCATA
>CM035424.1:32570950-32575950 GCA_020310875.1 Ceratopteris richardii | reverse complement strand
TTTCACTACCTTTCATGCAGGCAGCCATGGACATGTATATCTTGGAAATAACCATGCTTGTTCAATTGAAGGTATTGGCACAGTGCATCTCACAGTGGATGGTACCAATGAGCTGGTTTTGCATGATGTAAGGTATGTACCAAGCATCAAGAAATGCTTATTGTCTGTTGGGCAAATGGATATGCATGGATATAGTACCCTCTTTGAGAAGGGGTCATGGAAGCTTATCAAAGGCTCTAGGCTGATTGTTAAAGGTACAAAGAAAGGGACTCTTTATTGCTTGCATGGTAAAGCCTTGCTGGGCAAGTTTATTGCTTTGGCTGAAATCCATTCACATATGGAATTATGGCATAAAAGGCTTGGTCACATGAGTCAAAAAGGCCTTGATAAACTATGTAATTTGGACCAGTTTGATGCTAAAGGCTCAAAACTTGATTTTTGTAATGAATGCCAATATGGTAAGCAAGTAAAGAATTCTTACTACTCTGGTGTCTCTCGTAAGTCTAATGTGCTTGATCTTGTTCATTCTGATGTTTGTAGCATGCCCACAAAATCTATGGGGGGTGCTCTTTACTTTGTTTCTTTTGTAGATGATTACTCTAGGAAGCTTTGGGTATATTTGTTAAAATCTAAAGATGAAGCCTTTGCTGCATTTAAGAAATTTCATGCATTTGTGACCACTCAAACAGGTAGAAAGCTGAAATGCTTACGTACAGATAATGGGGGTGAGTTTACAAGTGCTGAATTCAATAGATTTTGTGAAAATCTTGGTATTAAGAGGGAGCTAACAGTCCCATACAGCCCCTCTTCCAACGGTGTGGCTGAAAGGTATAATAGGACTTTATGTGAGAGGGTGAGATGCATGCTGTCGACAGCTAATCTCCCTCATGGATTTTGGGGAGAGGCTTTGAAAACTGCAGTTCATGTTTGCAATCGATCCCCTCATATGTCCTTAAAAGGTGGCATTCCAGAAGAGGTTTGGTGTGGCAAATCAGCTTCATATGATCACCTACGCATCTTTGGTTGCGATGCTTTTGTGCATATAAGGCCTGAGTTGAGAAGCAAGTTAGATGCAAAGTCCATGAAAGGAATCTTCATGGGTTATGGAGATGAAGTTGAAATGGGCTACAGGATTTGGCTACCTCAACTCAAGAAGGTAATACGCAGCCGAGATGTTGTATTTAATGAGGCAAGGCTGCTCAAAAACAATTGTGCCTCTAAAGATGACCATAAAAGAGTCAAATTTCAGCATGTACAGCCACCAGTTAAATCTGATATGGACCCTCGGGATGCACCACATATGGCTGGAAATGACAATGAGCCCGTGGTTATTGAGCCAAATGATGCTGGACAGCAAAATGATGCTCCTGAAGGGCATATGCAGCCACGTATTCATGCTGAAAACAGGGCTGGAAATGATGTACAGCAGCCTGTTAACAATGAAGAAGTTAATGTACCTCCTGATGTAGATCCATTGCTTGGTAATGTTGATCATTGGGTAAGAAGATCTATACGTCCTAGGAGGCGAGTGAATAGATATGATCCCTCTATACATTATATTATGTTATCAGATGAGGGTGAGCCTCTTACTTATAAAGAGGCAAAGCTATGTGAGCACAAGAAGAAGTGGGAGTTAGCCATGCAGGAAGAGATAAAGGCCTTGCATGCAAATGATACTTGGGATTTGGTTGAGTTACCCAAAGGAAGGAAAGCCATTCCAAACAAGTGGGTGTACAAAATCAAAACTGTTGATGGCAAACCCAAGTATAAGGCAAGGCTGGTTGCTAAGGGATATGCCCAAAAAGAGGGCATTGATTTCCAAGAAGTGTTCTCTCCAGTGGTGAAAATGACCACTTTACGTGTGTTGTTTGCTCTCACAGCTGCCTTGGATTTGGAATTATTCCAAATGGATGTTAAAACAGCCTTTTTGCATGGTGATTTAGATGAAGAGCTGTACATGAAACAGCTAGAAGGATATGCCATTCCTGGAAAAGAGCATCTGGTATGCAAACTGAAAAGGAGCTTGTATGGGCTGAAACAGGCCCCAAGACAATGGTATAAGAAGTTTGATGCATTTATGCTCAAACATGGGTTTAAAAGAAGCCATGCAGATCATTGTTTGTACACGAAAAAGGATGAAGATGGCAGCCCAATTATTCTTGTACTGTATGTAGATGATATGCTGCTGGCTGGGAAGAAAAAGAGCACTCTGAATGCTCTAAAACAGCAGCTGAACTCTGCATTCTCAATGAAAGACCTTGGGGAAGCTGAGCATATTCTTGGTATGCGTATAAAAAGGGATAGACAGCAGCATACTTTGCAGGTAACCCAAGAAAAGTACATTGAAAAAGTGCTGGACAGATTTAATGTGGCTGATGCTAAGCCTCTTGGAGTGCCATTGCAGCCACATGTTAAGCTTTCCAAGGATGACTGTCCCAAAAATGATGATGCAGCCAGTTACATGAAGAGTGTTCCATATGCATCAGCTTGTGGTTCACTTATGTATGCTATGGTTGCCACTCGGCCAGACATTGCTCATGCAGTGGGAGTTGTTAGCAGGTTCATGGCTAATCCTGGTAGAGCTCATTGGGAGGCAGTCAAATCTATCTTGAGATATTTGAAAGGGACCAAAAGTAAATGCTTATGTTATGGAAAGGGTCCATTGGAGTTAAAAGGATTTTGTGATTCACACATGGCAGGTGATGTGGACACACGCAAGTCCACAAGTGGCTATGTATACATCCTTGCAGGTGGAGCTATTTCATGGTGCTCTAGACTTCAGAGGATAGTTGCACTATCTACTACAGAGGCTGAATATATTTCAGCCACAGAGGCTTCCAAAGAAGCCATTTGGTTAGCTCGGCTCTGCAGTGAGTTTGGGATGCTTGAAAAGGCACCTCTTCTTGGATGCGATAGCCAGAGTGCCATATGTTTGGCAAAGAATGCCATGTTTCATGCTCGCACAAAGCATATTGATGTGAGATATCACTTCATCAGAGAGGTATTAGAGGATGGCCTGATCACTTTGATCAAGGTCAATACTTCACAGAATCCTCTACCCAAGGCACAACATCAGCTATGTATACAGATGGTGGGAGTTACTTAGCTTAAAGGAGCCTCCTTGGTCCTTTAAGTGGGAGGTTGTTGGGGATAAAGGCCCCAAGGACTCTCCTTTTGTATATTTTGACCCTTCCATGTGAAAGCTCTCTTCGAGAGCTTTCCAGACTTATTTTTGTTGTATTTTTTGGACCCCAAATTGGGGAGTTATAGGCATTTACATTATTTTTATGACTTTTGGTCATTGGCCATGTGTGAACATGCCCAAATGACCTAAAAGTCACTTATCAATAAGACTTGGTCCCAAATCTCTCATAACTTGATTGGGACTTCTTCAACTTCAGCTTCTCCATCTTCTTTTCCAAATTTCTACGCGGGTTTCTCTCTCTACTTTCTCTCTCCTCACGCAGCAGCCCACTCCCTTGGTGTTTGGAGCAACCGAGCACACCACGACGTAGCTCTCCGCGGCCTCTTTCATGGTTTTCATCTTTCGGGACTCTCTTCAATTCACTCAGCAGATGATTGATTCTCATATGGAAGATGCATGTGAAAAAGGAATAACTGAAGAAGAGGTCTTTTTAGCCCTTCAGTCTCTCAAAAATGGGAAAGCTCCAGGAATAGATGGTATTACAAAAGAGTTTGTGGCTGCCTTATGGCCCTCTCTTAAAACTCTGGTGTTGGATGTTTGTAATGAAATTTGGAGGGATCAAAGAATGCCTTATACTTTCAAGCTAGGAAAGATTAAACTTATTCCTAAAGTGCAGGTACCCAAACGGATGGAGGATTGGAGGTCGATTTCTATGATGAGCATCATTTACAAAATATTTGCCAAGATCTTTGCTTTGAGACTTAAGCCGATTATGCATAAGATTACGCATCCCTCGCAAACGGGGTTTGTATATGGTAGATCAATTTATGACAACATTTTTCTTACTCAAATTTTGATGGAACATGCCATTTCTTCTAATCAGCGAATAGTCGATATGCAAATTGATTTTGAGAAAGCTTTCGATCATATCCGATGGGATTTCATTGCTGTTGTGCTAAAAAAACTTGGGTTTGGTGTCAAGTTCAGTCGGTTGATCTATATTTTAGCCCGAGATAGTGCATCTCAAATAGCGATAAATGAAAGACTTTTTGATCCTTTTCCTATTGAAAGATCAGTGCACCAGGGTTGTCCGTTGAGCCCACTCTTCTATGCTTTGGCCTCGTCACCAATGTTTTATTTGTTGGAGGCGAAGATAAATTCTCACTGTATTCATGGTATCTCCGTTTCTGGGCTTGAGCAAATTGCAGTCGGATTTGCAGATGACACTTTCATCTTTGCAAAGGTAGGGCAAGAAAATGTTCGAAATATTATTACTTCCCTCACCTCTTTTTCCAATGCATCGGCATTGCATATTAATATGAAAAAGTCAGCGCTCATAGATATTTTTGCAAACAATTTCCACTCTTTATATTGGGAAGGGCCTAAAATTCAAAAAGGTATTGTGTTTCGTTATCTTGGGTACCCTATTGGGGTCAATGTTTCTACCAAAAACAAAATTGAATGGGTATTGAACAGAGTCAGAGGTAAAATGGGTTTATGGCATGTTGCACAATGGCCGATACATGCCAGGGTCAGAATTGTTCAAGCATTCTTACAGCCTTATGTTATGTATTACCTATTGTTGCTTGACTGGAGGAAATCTCATCTCCATGCTTTTGAATGCTTGTTGAAGAATTTTTTGTGGAATAAAATGCACAACAGGGTGTTGGTGCTTTCTACATGGGATTATGTTTGTTAGGTCAACTGGTGGTCTTGGAATCCTCAATCTGTTATCTCATTTGCAGGCTAGAAGAGTAGCCTTTATTATGTGTATTACAGCTCCTCAAAAACCCTTATGGACTGATGTTTTTTGGAAGTCCATGGAAAATGCAAAGCTATGTTATAAAGGAATCTG
>CM035424.1:32513450-32560950 GCA_020310875.1 Ceratopteris richardii | reverse complement strand
AAATGACCCACAAAGATCCTCCACATGAAAATCTTCATCTTGAAGGTAAGCGAAGAGTACCATATGCTGTGAAATCTTGAACGCCACCATGGAAGATGTTTTTGAAGATTCCATCTGAAATTACATTGCGAGGCAATACTATCCGAGAGGAGAAACGAATAATAAAAGGTATTAGCTGTACCATTCCACCACCTTGAATGCTTTGCAAGTAACCAATCTCTCGAGGGGTCTGATGCATCAATAGACAAGGGCATCTGAAATTGGTGCAAAAAACGCGATAATTGGACCCATGCGGACCTATACACTGGTCCCACCGAATATTTTCTCCTAACAAGTGGAAAAGACAGCAAGTCCCACTTAGAATCATAACATTTTCCAATAGAATCAATCTCCTTATTATTCAGGTATCTAGCTGCAGTTCCTAGTAAATGAGCAATGGGAGGGTTAGACAAGAAAGACCAGTAGGGAGACAATGAAGCAAAAGAGTTCCCTACATACCGCTGCCTTCCATTCCATTTCAAATACGAAGTAGCCGATTTGAAGCTTCTCAAAAGGAAGTCCAGTGTACGGGATGAAGAATATAGTGGCGCATGTGAAAAAAACTTATTCCAAGCATCAAGTTTCCAAATGCCCTTAAAACGCACTTCTGCATTTTGTAAAATCTTCCAAAAAATATCAAGCCAAAGAGGAGGATGAGCAGATGTGATCCGCATTATAAAGGCTGCTCGTTTCGCGATCGTGTGAGAATGTAAGTTCAAAATTCCCAGACCACCATTAGCCCTCGATTGACAGACAAAGTCCCAGGAAGAAAGCACCAATGCATGACTATGCTTTTTTTCCCACAAGAAGTTTTTGAGCAAACATTCAAAATCTCTAATGTGACATTTTTTCCAGTCGAGAAGCAATAAGTAATACATAATGTAGGGTTGTAAGAAAGCCTGTACAATTCTTACCCTTGCATGTAATGGCCACTGCGAAGCATTCCACATACCTGTTTTACATTTAACTTTATGCATTACCTAGTCGATCCTATCTTTATCTGATACATTAAAGCCTAATGGGTACCCGAGGTGTCTGAAAACAGTGCCCTTCTCAATTTTAGATCCTTCCCACTGAATACCTCGGAAATCTTGTGCAGATATATCAACAAGTGCTGATTTTTTCTTATTTATATTCAAAGCCGAAGCTTCAGAAAAAAGTGCCAAAGTATCAATAATATTGTGCACATTTTCATTATCAGCTTTCGCAAAAATGAAGGTGTCATCAGCAAAACCTACCGCAATTTGCTGAACACCATACAGAGATATACCATGAATATGCCTCGAATTCATTTTAGCCTCGAGCAAGAAAAACATAGGCGAAGAGGCTAAAGCATACGGAAGAGGACTTAAAGGGCAGCCTTGACGCACAAAACGTTCAACAGAAAATGCTTCAGTGAGTCTTGCATTTATTTCTACATGAGAGGCACTATCTTGAGCCAAGATGTAAATCAATCGACAAAATTTGATTCCAAATCCAAGTCTTTTAAGCACAACGGCAATAAAATCCCACCGAATACGGTCAAAGGCTTTCTCAAAATCAATTTGCATACCCACCACTTGTTGATTGGAAATGGAAGCATGCTCCATCAATAGCCGAGTAAAAAGAATATTATCAAAGATAGACCTTTTATTCACGAATCCAATTTGCGAAGGGTGGACTACCTTGTGAATGAAAGGTTTAAGTCTCAGCGCAAAAATCTTGGCGAAATTTTTATATATTATACTCATCATCGTGATAGATCTCCAATCTCCTATCCTTTTAGGAATACCCAATTTAGGAATAAGTTTAACCTTGCCTAGTTTGGAGGAATAAGGCTTTTTTTCCTCCACCCATATTTCATTACAGACCTCTCGAAGCAATGTTTTAAGGAAAGGCCAAAAGGCGAGCACAAATTCCTTTGTAATGCCATCCATTCCCGGTGCCGTTCCATTTTTGAGGAGTTTAAGAGCCATATGCGAATCAAGAGTTCGAGGAGTAAAAGCAAGTAACTCCTGCACAGATGAGAGCCAAGCCTCATCAGATGAATAAGACGCAGCAAATAAGTTACGAAAATGCTATGTACAGAATGCAGCTATGGAGTTTCCATTTCGAAGAATTCCTTTATCTGTTTCCAGCATGGATATTTGAAGTTTAAGATGCTTGGCACGCAAAAAATCAAAGAAACATCGAGAATTAGCATGAAGATCCGCTACTTCGGCACATCTCGCTCTGATTTTAGCCGATTGAATGGCATTATTTTCAATTAACTGCAAACATGTATACGCATCACACAATTGACTATATTCTTTATCAGAGAGCAATTGTCGAGTATCTATCTTTTCGGTCATAAGAAATATAATCTGTTGAGCTTGCGATTTAGCTGAATTCATAATATTAGAGAAGTACTTTGCACAATTTCTAATTACATCTTGCATACCAAGCACAAAGACCTCCCATTTCATGCAAGCAGATATCTTCAATGAAAGTACATATTGAATTAAGTTGCAGACTTCAAATTTGAACATTGATGTTTTCAACCAAGAATGGTTAAGTCTCAATGGGATTCTAAAAAGCTTATTAGGTATACAAGAGCTCCATTGAGGTTCTCGAAGATCAATCAATAGAGGATTATGATCTGAAAGAAGCATCGTAGCATCTATCCACATCGTAGATATTGCATCCAAATTCTGTATATGAGAATAATAACATCTATCCAGCCTACTCATAGCTTTCTTATGCGACCTCGAATGAAAAGTAAATCTTATTGTATGTCCTCCAATGAAGTTCCACAAATCATTACAATGAAGCTTATCTAATATTTCTTTCCAAACCATTCTTTCCTGTGAGGAAATAAGGGAGGAAGCAGTTGTGCAGTCAGCATCTGCATCAACCATATTAAAATCCCCACACATCAAGATACGAGCATCTCTCCACATTTGAGGATTTACAGAATTATGAATTGCCCGTAAAAGACTTCTCCAAACTTGTACTCTTTCCCCAGCTGAGTTAGGAGCATATACATTTATACATATGTAAGACACCTCGTGCAAGAGTAAATGCAAACCAATATATCTACCCAAAGGATCATCAAACAAAACTGAAAAGTGAATACTCTTCCTAATAATGAAAAGGCAACCCGAATACTTGTTCTTCAAGCCGTTATAGCGCAATTGAAAGTCATTTGTGAAAAAAGACAATCCCGCATGATCATGTTTTTTGTGTTCTTGTATTGCCACCACATCTAATTGACGTCTAACAATCCACCTCCACAATCTTGTCCATTTACCATATTGGCCTAAACCTTGAATATTCCATGTGGCTTGTTTCATGAAACCAATGGATTAGGTTGAGATGAATCCTCATGGACCAAGGCTGGAGCCAATTCTTGCAACACGATGTCCATACTATCCAAGTAATCAGTCATACACTCCTCAGGAAGAGATACAGGATTAAGCTCATTTGAAGAAAGAGCCGAATAACCAGATTGAAATTTGCTCCTTTTCCCTCGAAGAAGAGCCTTTTTATAACTAACTTGAGTAAACCCATCACTGTCCACCACCCTTTTCCCTGCATCGACTTCCCTACGACTGATAACTTCTTTGCTCACTCCTTCACCCTCTCTACGCTTATAAACATTGAGCTTGGCCGGAGTGACAGGTGCTAACGGATGCATTTGCCTTTCATTTGCTTTTTCCTTTCCCTTGAAACTAAAACCTTGGTCTGTTTGTGGTCTAGGAACTGACATATTCCCAGCGGTCGCATTATTAAGAAGCATTATCTTTTGTTTACCAAAAATCTGTTCCTCAGATACCAATATTTTGCTACCAGGACACGTGGGGATAAGATTAACACCCTCAGTTTTCAAAGAAGGACAATTTTTAGAGTAGTGTCCTAGATTCCCACAGTGAAAGCAGGAACTAGCCATACTACCCCATTTGAGGTAAATGACAATTTTCCCCACAGCAGGCACATTTATAGCAAGAGTCTTGGGGAACGGCCTTGAAGTATTCCAAAGCACGCAGATCCTATTCTTATTTGGAGCAGAAATGACCTGGATGTATAGCACTTTGCCCAAGACTTTAGTCACATTTCCAATATTGGTCCATAAAAAGGAGGGCAAGTCCACGAGTTCTACCCACACCGGACACTTAAACAGTAATTCCTCTTTCATTGCCTTAACCGGCTTCCATGGGAATACATGTGCTATTAAACCACATAGGAAGACCGTCTGCTGCTCTAAAAACTGTAATTTAACCTCATTATCATTGAAAATAACCTCAAAAAGTCCAGGCCCCGAATAAAAAACCTTATCAATCACGTCTTTGCCCACATTGGCATTGATAGCAAAAGCAACATCTGCTGCCAACGGAATACGTGAGGTGAAAAAAGGAGCAATCCTTTATTATGAAACATTAAAGCTGATTCCCAAATCAGAGCAGGGTCTACATCAACTTTTATATCACCCTGCACGTTCTCATCTCGGGTAAGTGCATCCTCCATCATGCCCCTCAGTTTATCTACATCCACTGCATTTATCGAAGGTGTTTGAGTTTGAGGGACCATATCAGGTTGAGAATTCTCAAGTGGTTGAGTATGTTGCATTTCTGAAGAAGATGCCATGTCGTTTCTGGTTTAAACAAGTCTTGCTGTGCTTAAAATCTGAATCTCTGTCGGATTGGAAGTGAAAAAGCAAAACGAGGCCTCTGTACACAGTCAGAATGAAAACCAAACCCTAGTCTGCAGAAATCGAAATCTGCCAAAACCCTAAGCGGAGAGTTCGAGGTGACGCAGAGGAGTTCCGTAATCCGAAAATATCCTGTCTGAAGGTCGATGCGAACCCTAGAACTCGATGAAGAGAGTTATGTTCACGCGCGAGCTGTTCGAGGACGCCACAGAGCGCAAGCTGTTCCCATCCATATATATATATATATATATATATATATATATATATATATATATATATATATATATATATATATATATATATATATATATATATATATATAATATACTATAAAAAAATAAAAATAAGCCAAATAATAAAAGTAAAAAAAAAATCGGGATTTTTATTTTTGCATCGTATGATTAAAACGTTTAAAACGTGTTTTTAAAACGCGATTTAAATCTTTGGCTTTGTACTATGATTGTGATCATATTTCTTGGCTGTACACTTCACCTGTCTACAACAATTAGAACTTAGAGGAAACGTGTTTATTTCATTCTGGTTATGAATTCTAGCATAGAGGGCAGGTATGGATGCCAAAAGTAATATGGAGTCGGCTAGCTTGTGGCATTCACCTACATAGCAATAGAGTCAGTTCTGACTGCTAGCCCTTGATGTACGTGTCGTGCCAAAAATATATGGTTCGTAGATAGATTCCTTTTGTTATTCGCGTCTGTGATTGGCATCTGCAAGAAGGAAACCAGAAGAAATCAGGACTATGCGAGATAAGGAAGTGTGTGTCTTCATACCATAAAAGATAACTCTCCTTAAAAAGGATCTCCTGTGAAAAAGGGGTCTTTTTCACCCAGATTTGCTGGTGCCTATTTAATCTATCAATTGTTTGCTCTGTGTGATCACCATCAGTGATTGCAAGGATGACTAAAAACTTATGTAACCAACCTGTATTTATTTATATTATTGTCCTTTCTTATTTCCTGCTATATCTGAACGATATTGGGTTTGTCTTCAGGGTCTCTGTTGACAATAGGTTGCACAGGGAAGAATGGGTTGCATGCATTTGATTGAAATCAAATTATTGGTAGCACAGAAGTCTGAATATGCAAGTCTACCTGAGGAATTTGATTGTTCCAATAACTATTTTTCCATAACTTTATGATTTTGGTTCTCCTTTATAATATTTCTATTGATTCTGAGTACCAGTAATATTATTTTTTTTCACAATTATAGCCTCAAATGGAATCCCATCACAAAGGGACTCATTACATTATATTGATCCAACAGGAAGATTGAATGCTTATCAAGGAGTAAGATGTTATTCTATGTAAAGTCTGATAGCAAATATTGATCATCTTCTGAAGTCGATCTCTTGTCCCTTGTCTTAGGCTATTTGTGCTGTAGGGGAGGTGTTGGAACACTATGACACAGACAGGCGTTTTGCTGTTTGGGGTTTTGGAGGCAAACCTAGTCCAGAACAGCCTGTCTCCCACTGCTTCAATCTGTGTAGAGATTCAGAAGAGGTTTACTAAATTATGTGTAGGACTTAAGATTACTGTTATTGCTTCAGATTTCACTTTATGGTTTAATTCATTTATCATTACAGATATGTGTGTATGTATGTCTAGTGCTCTCTTGCTCTTTATGCACACACACACACACACACACACACACACACACACACACACACACACACACAGATATTAACGTTTTCTGAAAGCCAAACTTGGCCTATGAGACAAAACCATGTACAACTGTAGTAACCCCTGTGTAGAAATAAAAAGGAAAAGTACTCGCTACACAAAACTGTGTAGGCTGAAAAAGGCTGGAAACAACCTAAGGATAGTGTACTAGGTGATGGAGAGGTAGTGGGGATAAAGTAGTGGTGTGTGGGGGACATGGCTCTGAGTCTGCAGATAATGGCCACCTAATACATGGGGGACCCGTGACGGGAGTGAATATGTATATCCTAACTAATGATGGGTGGAGGTGGGTGGAGTATGTGGTACATCGGTAGCGGTATGAGTGCCTCCTGAAGGAAGTCAACCCATGTGGTGGTGGTGGTGTGCCTGTGCTCCACCATGTGGTCATAGGCTATCTTGATGCGTGAGATATCCTCCTCGAATAGTCGTGGTCATCAGTATCCAGCCATATGTGGTCCGCGTCCCATTCTCTGTGCCGTTGCTTGCTGGATCGTGAGCCCTATGCCTCTGGAAGGTGGGCCCGTCTGATATAGTCCATCTCGCTGATGTGTACTCACCCGTGTTGGTCTGCTGGGTACTCACCTGTGTCTGATGTGTGGGCTGTAGCGATTGCTCTCGTAATGCACAGCTGTAGTGAATCCTCTATCTGGAACTATGCTCGTAGATCTGAGTATGTACTATGTTGGGCATCTGGTAACAAAGTGCTCCTCACTCTCTATCTCTGTATGGCATACTGGGCACCACCTCTCCTCTCTAGGGACTCCCCTGGTCCGATCCCTCTCGATCTCAAGCTGATGTGATGAAACTCCAAGCTGCCCAATGACGATTGTGAGGTCGTGTTGTAGGCATATCTGCATGTATCGCGGAGTCTCAGTGAAGCCCTGGTATGAGATCTGTAGAAAATGCTCGAGGTGGTGGAGCATTTTCGGTGACAATGTATCCATGGGGCTAATCCATGTGCTCTGCATGTATGTATGCCATATCCTCTTGCCATATCCTCTTGATGGGAGAGGGAATAGGTGGGGGCTTGTAAATCGTACTGCAGTGGTGGTAGTCTTGTCTATGTCAAATCCATGATGGGCCAGCTAGTCTCGTGTCTGTGCGTACCATGAGTTGTCTCTTGCTAGCTCGATGTCACAGGGGGGTGCGTCCCCGGGCCTGAGAGACGTTGTCCCTTCCTTCAAATCTCATGGAACGCTCAGCCGGGATGGTTGGCGTCTCGGAATTCCCATCATCACAGATTGTCGACCCCGGGACATTGTCCCGGGGTGTGTTGCTGTTACGATGCCAAACGGGGACGACAAAAATGGAGGAGAATGTTTTTTGCTGAAGTTTCTCTTGATTTTCGAATTTTAAAAGTTGGCGCCCAGCTTCTCTCTCTAGAAGCTTCTTATGAGGCCCCAAACCAACCATAAAAGGAGCTCTTTGCTGCCCTCAAAACACACTCTTACTTTCAGCTTTCTCTTGAGCTACCTTGGTGTGCACCCTTGCATATTCAGCAGCCCTCTCCATCCTCTTAAACTTTGGGCCTCTCTAGGAGAGTGATTTCAGAAGCCACTCTCTTGAGTCCTCGCCTCAAGGCTAAAGAACTTACCCTTTGAAGTTCTGAACCCTCCTCCTCTCTTTCATTTGGAGTGTAGGAGAAGCCATTATGGCCTCTTCATCAAGCATATACAAGAGAGGAAGGCTGTCGCAAAATGGACATGGTGGGAAGAGCTGGAGTCTCCTATGTCCGCCGGAGAAGGAGGTGGTTCAAGACCATGGACATGCAAATTATGTGGATACAAAAGGACTGGTAGAGCGAACAAGGTGCGTGCCCATCTTCTTCATGAGAGTGGCAATGAAGTAAAATTTTGTAATGCCATCACTTCGAAGAAAAGCAAGAACTTCTTAACAAGCTTTTGTTGTGAGTGATGCCCATGTGCATGCCTGTCGTGCTTCACAAGCTCCGGTCAAGCCCGCATCATTTGTGAGAACTTCTACCTCTGTTTCGAAGGAGGCATCTTCATCGGCAATGACGGCTCAACCTTCTCCTCCTTCCACACCATATGGGCATATTCATAGTCAACAAATCCTCGATGATAAATGGAATCCCAAATCGAAGGAAGAGGTTGACATGGAAGTGGCAAGGTTTTTCTATCATGACCACATACCTTTCAATGCAGCATCATGACCACATACCTTTCAATGCAGCCTGGTAAGTAATCATAATTCATATGGCATAAGTGAATTTTCAATTTACCTACTTATTTGCAATTTGTATAATGTAAATTCTCTTTTTGTTCATAGATCACCATACTTCAAGGAGATGATGAAAAAAGTAGGGGATTATGGACCACAATATGTTCCTCCCACTTCAGAGAGTTTGCGTACGACTCTATTAGACAAGGAGAAGAAACTTGTGGAAGCGGCATGTGAGAGCATCCGAGAGTCATGGTAAAGAAATGGAGTGTCCTTGCTCGTGGAGCAAGGTTGCATCGGTTCGCGTACCGGAAATTCCGGTACCATAATCCTGTTCGGTTCGGTTCCATAGCGAACCTTACATCCGGCTCGTCCAGTTTTTTTATGGTTCAAATGATGTTTTTCTTGATACTCGACCCAAATTGTTGCCAATTTACAAGGTACATACACTTACATGTGTTCATACATAGTGCACACACACATACATGTATATAGATGTGTATGTATATGTGTATATATAATTTTTACATGTATATACAAAACCTACTACGTATCTTACGAACCTTACCTTGGAGGTAAGATTCGGTTCACGTACCTAACTCGTACCGAACCTTAAGAACCTTACGAACCCAACCACCTTGTTGTGGAGGGATGGAGTAATACGTAGTGGAGATCTATCCATGGAGTTGTCACCTACTCTTGAGGTGAAATGTACTTCATATCATACCATGAAGGATTCGAGATGGAAAATCAGCCGATGTGCTTGCGGCTGCCCAAATCATTGAAAGTATGTAATATTCTCAAAGATGTTGGCAGTTATGATTGGATTTGGCCTTCAATCAATGAGGCAAATGCATTAGTGAGCTTCATTAACAATCATATACGTGTGAAGAATGAGTTCAGCAAAAGATCTACTTTTGTTTTGTTGAAATATGCTGAAACACGATTTTCATATAACTTCATCATGTTACACCATGTTGTGAAGTGTAGTGGTGTTTTAAGAGGCCTACTATTGAGTGATGGAGTTGCAGTAATGCTAGAGGCTTCCCCTTGAACAGGAAAGGAATTCAGAAAACTAGCAGATAATGCAACATGGTGGGTGTGGGAGAATATTAGCCGCATAGTGGATATCGTGCAAGCACTTGTGCACTTGCTAAGAGTGGTGGATTCTATGGAGCCATGCATTGCCAAAGTATATGAAACTATGGATCAAACCATAGAGTCACTTATGAAGCTAGTGTAAGAGGATGAGACGTATGAAGAAATTTCATGAATATGTGTTTGACGATGGAATGCCAATTACTCCCCACTCCATGCAGCGGCATTTTGGTGGACCTTGAATTCCAAGATAAGAAACAATATGCTTATCTGGATGTAGCAAGTGGATGGAGGACAATATTGGAGAGACTTGTCCGAACTAATGCATTGAGGAGGCTTATTAGAGATCAATTATCCAGATATAGGACTATGAAAGATGCTTCATTTTCATGTGCAGATGTACAAGAAAATAAGTTTTGTGTCAGTCCTTCTCTATGGTGGGAAGATTTTGGATTTGATGGTACAGAGTTGCAACTTGCAACAATTGGCTATACGGATACTTAGCTAACCTTGCACTACGAGTTGCCTTGAGCAACTATGGAGTGTTTATGGACATGTAACTTGCACTACGAGTTGCCTGGAGCAACTATGGAGTGTTTACAGATTCGGTGTGCAACGTGCCAGTGATCTTGTCTTTGTCAGTGCAAATTTAAGGATGCTTCGCAAGACTCAAAGCATGTCTTCAGATCCTTTTATAGAATGGGAGATAGAGGACAAGGTGCAAGGTGAGGAACATGAAGAAGAGACACATGATTCATAACACTTTGAGCAAGTGGAGATTCAGATTGCACCATGAGCTACCAACTCTACTGATGTAGCACAAACTCCCCGCTTGGATTCTCTTTGACACTTGAGTCTTGAGTTATCTTAGAAGTTAGATCTATCATGACTCATCTATGCCATATGGGCCATGGCTGTATCTTTTTGGTTTTATTCATGATATGTATTCTTTTTGATATATAGTAGCAATCAAGACGATATATTGATTATTTATTAATCATCCTAAATCAATGTAATCCTTTTTGACGAGATCATTGTAATATGGATGTGTTTCATTGCTTTGGCCCTTGTAGGTGGTGAAATGAAATGTGTGTGGGTGCAGGGAATGCAAAATGCACTACTTCTGGGGAATATGTAAGCACATGAACACATTACCAAAATAGACACTTATCACGAAACCTTCAGATCAACACTAGGAACCACACTTAGAGGTAAGGATCAAGCAACGGCAAGCATGGGGCACAATACCATACTAATTAGAAGGTCAAATACAACACAATGAGAAGACAAGTGGTTATCTCGTACCACTATTAATCCTACTACAGCTGATCATACCAAGCAAGGACATGAGAACGCAATCTGAGGGTATTCTTACACAATGGCTCCAAGGAAGCATGACAGGACTCCACTACCAGGAGCTCTAAGTCCACCTTCTCACTCTCAGCTATAACATATGGCCTATTCGTGTCCTGCATATCACTCTCTTTTCCACTTGCGGGTTCTCCTTTTATAGGAGAGAGGTGAGGAGCTGGTTACAACAGGAGAGTTTGTTCCATCGGGGTAGTGGGAAGTTAATGCATTAGGCGGTGACAAGAGTCAGCCGTCACTCCAGCCGCCCCTGCCTCAGTATCGGACCTTGTCGTGTAATGATGACCGGACCCAGCCACTTGGCCGCCTTGTGAGGTCTGCCTTGGGCATACAGTCGCCCAACTCTACCATCCTGGTGCCCAACTCTAGATTTTGGGCGTGTGGTGCCTTGGCCACTATGCCTTGGCCACTGATGCCTTGGCCACTGAAGCCTTGGCCACTGAAGCCTTGGCCACTGAAGCCTTGGCCACTGATCCTTATGCTTTAGCCACTGATGCTTTAGCCACTGATCCTTGGCCACTGATGCTTTAGCCACTGAAGCCTTCATCAATATTTGTTCTACATGTTGCCCGCCACTAGTGTCTCTCCGTCCCGGAGAGATGAGGGAAAGTAGGTCCAAATACATAGAGGAGGTCTAGAAAATTACATCAGAAAATGGCGGATAGAAAATTACATCATGAGTTATATGAGTATGAATACATAATCGGCTGCAAAAGGAAAAATGAGCCCTGCTGAACGAAGTAATGTTCCAAAAGTTTTACAACTGTATCAAAATGTAACTATGACACTGTGCGAAAATAAAATACTAGAGAACTATGAGACTAGTCACAGTGAGACTAGTCACATGCAGGTTCTGGTTCCTTCTGCTGGTCTTGATTAGCTTCTTGATTGGGTTCTTCCTGTGGTGGAGTGTTGTCTTCAGTATTGGATGATGTGAGCAGAGCCTTTAATGCACTAAATTTGGATTTTAGTGCGTCCTTTTGTTTCTTCAAAGTTGTATTCTCAGCCAAGAGCTGCTTGTTTGCTGATTTTAATGCATTGTTTTCAGCGTTCAATCTTTTGGTCCTTTCTTCTTCATCCTGCAAAAATGCCTCCAAATTTTTTACTTTGTCTTCCAGTATTCGCGTCGTCTTGCAGTGACTAGACATCTCGGCTATCTGCATGTACAGTTCCTTGTTGACGAGACTTACGCGCAGAAACTCTTCACTTAACATATGAGTATAATGGGTCAGCCGATTCTCTAATCGCACACACACCTGCCTGTCTTCCATCAATTTGTTAGAAATCTCAGCAAACCTGTTCTTTGCTACATCCATTTGGCACATACCCTGTAAATGATTAGGGACTATTGGCCATACATGTTTCGTATATTTGGCATTCGTGGAGAGCTGCTCAACACTAGATGCATCAAGAAGGGGGTGTGGAGGTAAATCTGTCGGAGGGTTGTGGCGAGAAGGGGAGAATCGAAATGGGGGTGGAAAAGGTAGTATGTCGAATGGGGGTGGGCAGATGGAGCTGTGAGGGATCGTAGTAGGGGGTGGTGTGTGTGTGTGAGGAATAGGTACGGATGTTGGTGGTGGGGGCGAAGTTGGATGAGATGGTGGTTGGGGAGATGGGAGGTGGTGTGGGACGGGATGTGGAGGGGAAGGGGGTGGAGTGGCACATGGTGGGAATTGGATATGAATCGGATCCATTGGGGTGTCAATGGCAACAGGAGTGGTCATGGAGGAAGCGGGAGGTGGAGTGGGGTTGGAGTGAGATGGGGAAGTGGGCGTAGTGGGTACTCCTGAAGTGGGGGAGGTTTGTGAAGGTGGATGGAAGTGAATGGAAGAAGAGGGTTTCGACGAGGAAGTGGGTACTAACTTGATTGGAGGAAAGGGAGTGTTGGCTGATGTGCGTACCTTCTTGGAAGATCTAGCATACCCTTGTTGGTCGATAGGCAGCTTGTCAAGGAGCTCTCTGGAATCCTTTTGAACTTTTGCCCTTCTCTTTTTGCCAGGAATCGCCGTTTGCGGACTTTTTGATGAGGTGTGGCTCGGTACGTCTTTGCCTTTGGAGTGGAGAGCGGTAAAATATCTGTAAATGTACGACATGATATGACCACCTACCACTTTGAATGTGAGCGCCTTTTTGCCCACTTGCTGCCCATACCTCTTCTTTCTTTCTGCCAGGGACTGAAGTAAAACTTTATGGTATGGGTAGGGCTTTGCTTGGGCAAAGCAAAGAAGGGGCTCACATACCTTTACATCCGTGAAATGCAGATTGTCCTTCAAGAGAAAAAATGCTTTGAATAATATGAGCCTCTGCATCATTACCTGGCTACAAGTGGAAGTGGAGAAGCTATTGGTACATGTCTGCAAAATGTCTGAAATGGACAACTCCGCATAGCTGCCTGCTTTTCTAGAATCTGGAATTTCTTGGGTGCCCAACATGAGAGCGAGCTTCTCTTTGGTAATTCGTCCTCCAGAAAGAGAGGGGAAGGACTTGAAAAGTGTCAAGATCTCTATCCCACTTGCTTGAGGATCACCAAGCGAGGGAAGCTTGGCACTTGCAATGGTGAACAAACCCATATTCTTTAATTCCTGTGAAGAAAATGAACTATGAAGCTTACCACATATACTTAGGTCCAGCTTCAAGGTGATTTCGTCAGGAATGGAAACGAGTATCTCGGTCGTGGTTGCCACGTTTGCTGAAGATGTAGCAGAATCTTGCTGAAGACTCGGTTCGGCTGCCGGAGTGATATGTTGGTCCGGCTGAATTTCTTGTTCCAGTGACTCTTCTGACTCTGAGGGGTTCTCCTCGGAGACCACATAAAGTGAATCACTCGAATCATCAGATGATTGTCCTGATGCGCTTTCAGTGTCCGTCTTGAATTCAGAGAATGTTTCCTCTATTTCCAGTGAAGATGAGGCCATGTTGTATATAGTGAATTGCTGTGGAGCACAGGGTGGACGTTTAGCAGGTATCAAGTGGATGATGGAGCGTCAGTAGAGCATTGGCGGGTTTAGATGTGTGGTTCAGCAGCAGTAGATGATGGGTAGATGGAGCAGGAGATGGAGCTGAGAGGAAGTGATCAGCTGGCTGCAAAACACACACTTCCGAGAGAGGGTCGCCGGCAGGCTGATCGCTACAGGTGGGGTTAAGTAAGAGGAGATGGAGCGGAGAGGGAGTGTTCAGTCGATCGCTACAGATGGGATGGGATTAAGTAAGAGGTGGCTGTGTTTATATGCTGAGGGGACTTGGAGGGGTCGCCCAATTGCGGGTGAGGGGAGGTGGAGAGGTCGCCCAAAGAGTGCCGCGTAGGGAGGTATGTGGATCGGTCGCCCACTGCCGGGTGGGGGAAGGTGGAGAGGTCGCCCAAGGATTTGCCGCGTGCCGCATAGGTAGGGAGATGGGGAGGAGCTAAAGATAGGATGGATGCTGAGGGTACGTGGATGGGTCGCCCGCGTGCGGTGAGGGGGGTGGAGAGGTGGCCCGAGAGGAGGGTCTCCCTATGCAGAATGGTCGCCTAATTGGGGGAACAAATTATGGTAGACGGAGGAAGGGAAATTAGGAGGAGGGTCGCCCACTGTGGGAGGGATGGTTGACCGGTCGCCAAATTTGGGTAGATGGTCGAATTAATGGAGGAAGGGAAATTAGGAGGAGGGTCGCCCACTTTGGGAGGGATGTTTGAACGGTCGCCAAATTTGGGGGGACAAAATATGGTAGAGTGTCGTTAAATTCTGGAGTAGTGGTTGCCTTAGTGGAAGGGAGGAGGGTCGCCCTGGAGAGGAATATGAGGAGGGTCACCAAGAGAGGTTGAAGGGGGGATCGGCCAGGGTGAGGGTCGCCCAAGGGTGTCGCCCAAGGTGGGGGTCGCCCAAGGGTGTCGCCCAAGGTGGGGGTCGCCCAAGGGTGTCGCCCAAGATGGGGTCGCCCAAGGGTGCCGCCCAAGGGAAGGGTCGCCAAAAGAAGAGTCTCCCGATTTAGGAGGAGAGAGTCGCCCAAGGCGGGTAATTGAGGGATTTGGGAGGGGAGGTCGCCCAATTTTGTGAGACTATAAATGGGAGGAGGGTCGCCCAAGGTGAAGGTGGGATGAGGGGTCACTTGAGGTGAGAGGTGGGAGGGGGTCGCCCGTGATGGTGTGTGAGGGATGAGGGTCGCCCAAGGCGGGGTGGGATGAAGGGTTACCGAAGGTAAGAGGTGGAAGGGGGTCGCCCTTGAGAGGTGGAAGGGAGGGGAGTTG
The DNA here is from genome assembly GCA_020310875.1 of Ceratopteris richardii. NCBI lineage: Eukaryota > Viridiplantae > Streptophyta > Polypodiopsida > Polypodiales > Pteridaceae > Ceratopteris > Ceratopteris richardii. Next base: position 32,545,676 of record CM035424.1, on the reverse strand, counting down.
GAGAGATCTCTAATTGAGGATGAAGGGAGGTTGCCCAATTGATGCTGAGGGAACTTGGAGAGGTAGTGGGATGAGGGGTCACTTGAGGTGAGAGGTGGGAGGGGGTCGCCCTTGATGGTGTGTGAGGGATGAGGGTCGCCCAAGGCGGGGTGGGATGAAGGGTTACCGAAGGTAAGAGGTGGAAGGGGGTCGCCCTTGAGAGGTGGAAGGGAGGGGAGTTGGAGAGATCTCTAATTGAGGATGAAGGGAGGTTGCCCAATTGATGATGAGGGAACTTGGAGAGGTAGTGGGATGAGGGGTCACTTGAGGTGAGAGGTGGGAGGGGGTCGCCCTTGATGGTGTGTGAGGGATGAGGGTCGCCCAAGGCGGGGTGGGATGAAGGGTCACTTGAGGTGAGAGGTGGGAGGGGGTCGCCCTTGATGGTGGGTGAGGGTCGCCCAAGGCGGGGTGGGATGAAGGGTTACCGAAGGTAAGAGGTGGAAGGGGGTCGCCCTTGAGAGGTGGAAGGGAGGGGAGTTGGAGAGATCTCTAATTGAGGATGAAGGGAGGTTGCCCAATTGATGATGAGGGAACTTGGAGAGGTAGTGGGATGAGGGGTCACTTGAGGTGAGAGGTGGGAGGGGGTCGCCCTTGATGGTGTGTGAGGGGTGAGGATCGCCCAAGGCGGGGTGGGATGAAGGGTAACCGAAGGTAAGAGGTGGAAGGGGGTCGCCCTTGAGAGGTGGAAGGGAGGGGAGTTGGAGAGATCTCTAATTGAGGATGAAGGGAGGTTGCCCAATTGATTGATGAGGGAACTTGGAGAGGTAGCCTGAGGTGAGAGGTGGGAGGGGGTCGCCCTTGAGAGGTGTGTGAGGGATGAGGGTCGCCCAAGGTGGGTAATTGAGATGAAGGGTCGCCTGGCTTTACCCGGTTGTGGGTTGTGGGTCGCCTAACTAGAAGCAAGGAAGGGGTCGCCTAGGGCGAGGGTTGCCCAAGGAGGCAAGGGAAGGGGTCGCCTAGGGCGAGGGTTGCCCAAGGAGGCAAGGGAAGGGGTCGCCTCATGTGGTTTTGGTAGAGAGTCCCCTAATGTGAGGACTCTCCCAAGGGGTCTAAAGGTCCTGGGGGCCGAGGAGAGGAAGGCTTCAGGAAAAGGGAAGGAGATCTTGGTGATAAAGAGTTGAAGTCTAAGCCTATGAGAGGAAGGTGGTGAGAAGACAGATGAGAAAAGCCCAATATTTACATTCGGAAATGATAAAAGCTAACGGTTAACAACATATGGTTATGCACACTATATACAAAGGCAAATACATTCTTCTCTATTTTTCCACATAAGGTTTTAGCTTGGATTCATTAACTAAGGGAAGGATTGTTCCTGTCAACGTGGAGATTTGTACGGCCCCTTTCGGAAGTGTTCGTATGACCCTAAAAGGTCCGTTCCACCTTGGCATGAGTTTCTTCTTAGCCTTCTTCTCGAATAGTCGCGGATGGTACATCAAAACTAAGCTCCCTTCCTTAATTTTTGACTTCCAGAGGTTGGCATCATGATTTTGTTTCCTTTTTTCCTGTACTGTCACTAGAGTATCATTGCCTATCTTTCTCTTTTCTTCTAGAAGTTGCAGCCTTACAATGTTTGCTGAGAGAGTGCTAGTAAGCTCAGGAATTCGATTGGTTCCCGCTCGGTTGGAGCCATGCAAGAACTCAAAAGGAGCAATTGCTTGTATTCCATACAATAGTTCAAATGGAGTATGACCTGTTGTGGCCTTAAAAGAGGTTCTATATACCCACAAGGTTCCAAGATATGCCTGTCCCCAAGTATTAGGAAATTGTAAACATGTTTTCCTTAGTAGGAGCATAAGGACCTTGTTTGTGCTCTCTGCTTGCCCATTTGCCCTTGGGTAATAAGCACATGACTTCTTATGGAAAATTTGATACCTGTTAAAAATCAAAGTCAACACCCTATTGACGAAATGGGACCCTTGATCTGTTGTAACCTCTATTGGACACCCATATCTGCAAAAGATATAATTATACAAGAAGTGAGCTACCGTTTCTGCAGTACAGTCTTTACTCGCTATAACCTCAGCCCACTTAGTAGCATAATCGGTTGCCACTAAAAGATACTTTGCACCTGAATCTTGTGCTACTGGGAAAATAGGGCCGACAAAGTCTAGTCCCCAGTGCTCAAATGGTTGCCAAGCCATAGAGATATTGAGTGGCTGATTTCTTTGTCGTGTTGGTTTGGGCGCACATCGTTGGCAAACATCACATGCCTTGGCAAACTTAGTGGCATCTCTAAAGAGATATGGCCACCATAGGCCGCTTTGGAGTATTCTGAGTGCAGTGATATGCCCCGGAAAATGACGACTAGACTTTCCTTCATGTGCCAATTGAAGAACACTTTCCGTTTCATGTGGTTGAAGACACCTTCTGTACATCCCATCAGGGCCAACCTTATAGAGGGTATCCTTTGCCATCATGAAATTCTTACTTTTTAGGAGGAGTCTACGCTTTTCCAATGGAGTGGACCCAGTATGAAATTGGCCCTTCCCTAGAAGGAGAATTAAGTCATCATACCATGTTGGTGCCATACTTACCTTGTAGATTTGGCTGTCTGGGAAATCATCTTCTACTCCCTTTGTTGCTTGTCCTGGATGCCTCATGCGAGAGAGATGGTCTGCAATGACATGCTGCCTACCGCTTCTCTGTATAATTTCAAAATCAAATTCTTGGAAGAGAAGCAACCATCTCCATACTCTTCCTGCAACTTGCGGCTTATTCAACAAATATTTTAAAGCCTGATGGTCCGTAATTATGGTGAATGTAGTGCCTAAAAGATAGTGCCTTAATTTTTTGAGGGCAAATACAATAGCCAATGCTTCCCTTTCTGTGGTGCTATAGTTCTTTTCTGCTTTTGAGAGGAGTCTACTTGCATAGTGAATGGGTTGATCTAATTTGTGTACCTCGCTTGGTTGAGTCAGTACCGCTCCTACCGCATACAAGCTTGCATCTACATGCACGTGGAATGTTTTTGACCAATTTGGTGAAATGAGTATGGGTGCAGACGCCAACCTTTGTTTTAGATAAGTAAATGCTTACTCCTCTTCTTCAAACCATTGGAAAGGAAAACTTTTGCTTGTAAGTCGTGAAAGTGGTCGTGCTGCCTCGGCATACATGCGTATAAACTTGCGGTGATATCGTGTGTGCCCGAGAAAGCTTTGGACCTCTTTAGCATTGATAGGTCTCGGAAGCTTGAGAATTGACATTACCTTATCCGGATCTGGAGTCATGCCTTTTGCAGAGACCACATGTCCTAACAGGGTACCTTGAGTTACCAAAAAATGACATTTGTTAGGGTTAAGTTTCAAACCTGTTTCTCTGCAACGCTCGAACACTTGTTCTAATTGCTTCAAATGTTCTGGCACATTTTCTACTGCAATAGTGCAGGCTGCTCCAGAGAAGGTCGAAAAGTCGTCCATAAAAATTCTTAAGAATTTTAGGAGCAACTTGTTGAAGATTAGATACACTATCCTATTAAAAGTGGCTGGTGCATTTCTAAGACCGAAAGCCATTTTGGTGTAGATATAGGTTCCCCAAGGAGTTACAAAGGCTGTTTTTGGCTGATCGTTAGGATGGATTTCTAGTTGATTGTATCCACTGAAACCATCCATGAAACTGTATAGCATATGTCCCGCCACATCTTCAATCACTTGTTCAGAAAAGGGAGTGGGAAACCCGTCAGGGATGGTTACCTTATTTAATGCTCGGAAATCCACGCAAACTCTGATTTTATTAGGCTGCTTCTTAGGTGCTATGACCATAGAGGACAACCATTCGGAATGCTCTACTGGGACTATGATTCCTGCTTCCTCCATTTTCTGGATTTCCTTTCTGACTGCTTCTGCATATTTGGGGTTTAGCCTATACATCTTTCCTCTAATTGGCCGAGCTTCATCCACTAGAGGAATAGTGTGTATTCCGAGTTCTTTTGGTATTCCTGTCAAATCCTTGTAACTCCATGCAAATATATCTTTAAAATTCTTCATGAATGTTATTACCTCTGTGAGCAGAAGAGGGTGTTCCCACAACCAACTTGCGAGTAAAAGATTCTGTGGATGTCCGTCTTCCCCCAAGTTGACTTCTTTAACTGGCTCCACAGGTGCCTCTTCCTCAGCCTTGAACAGCGTCTGCTTTGTGAATGCTGGACTATCATTGATACTGATTTCTTCGGACTTTTCCTGTGTCCATCCTACTGGAACTTCTGCTAATGGAAAAATGCTTTCCACTAGTTTTTCTTCTGTTTTGCTTGATTCAATCCTATTTTCCCCTTCAACTCCTTTCGGAATTTTACCTCTTCGAAAATCTTTGGCTGGCTCGCCCATGACTACAGACTCCACAATAATAGGTTCATCTGCCTCTTTATTCATGATTGCTACCGTGAAGCATGTAACATTGTTGGTCTCTTCTATCCAATCCATGATGTCCCCTAGTTCTTCATTGGATAAATTTTCTCCTTCATCAACTTCTTCCTTGATGTCATGTGGTGTCGTCTCACATGGTTCTGTGTGAGACGTTCCGGATGCCCATTGAGCCGCCCAGCCAATTGTAGGAGTAGCCCAAGGTGGCGGATAAGCTGCCCATTCAGGTGCCCAATGTGGGGATCTTTGAGCAGAGAATGGAGCCCAAGCTTCTGGGGCGACCCAGTTATTCGGAGGCTGAGACACCCAGCTTGGACTATGAGGTGGAGTCGCCCAGCTGGAGGAGGGTGGAGGCTGCGCCCAAACTGAAGGTTCAGTCGCCCAGTTATTTAGGGGTGGAGGTGGAGTCGCCCAAGTTTGATTAAGAGTTGGAGAGGGAGTCGCCCAGTTGGGAAGAGAAGAAACTGACACCTCTTGATCTTCCAAAACCCATGGTGGAGGAGAAGTGGCCCAAATGTCTGCTCCCTCTGGTATGGTTCGTGGTTCCTCTTCTCTAGTGCTATTATTTTCTTCCTGTGCATTCTCCTCTGGATGTAGAACAACTTGAGAAGTACCTAGGGCTTCATCTGGTCCTCCTTCCATGTGGAGTTGTCTCATCACCTTGTCTGGTCCGGCCACCCATAAGGTGTCACTTCCCCAGTCATGTACCGCTTTACTGTGGCGTAGCCATGGTCTTCCTATCAGCAAAGGAAATCCTCCCTTCACCTTAGGGAGTGTTATTACCACAAAGTCCAACACAAATTTTAAGTTATGTATGATGACTTCAACCTTTTCCACTATAGCTAATGGGCTTACTTTGCTTTGGTCTGCCAGTGATACTGTAAAGTGAGCATCTTTAGTTGGTCTCAGGTTTAGCCATGTCATGGTGTACTCCGGCATCAGATTAATACCAGATCCTCCATCAACTATCACTCCTACCAAGGGAGTTCCCTTGATACTTACAGTTAGTCTAGGACTCTTGTAATCAGTGAGAGGTGCCATCCTAGATGGTTCTGAGCTATAAGTTGATGGTACAGGTGTGTGTTGAGAAGTTAGGGAAGTGAAGCCGTGCCCGCCACTTAATATGGTGCCAGGGTCTAACCCATTTATGGAAGCCATTACTTCTCCTCTGAATCCAGGACTCATTGCTAACAAGTTATATAGAGATACCTCTTGGTAGGTGCTCTGCAAGACTTGAACTGCCGTGAGGAAGCCTTCTTGGCTGTTCCTTGAAGTAGATCCATGCTGGAATTGCCTTAGGTCCTCCTTAGATACTGCATATGCTTTGTCAATAACTTGCTCATTAGTATCTTTATCTCTTCCGAGTGAGATTTTTGCTTTGTCTTGGTGGTGGTTGGCTCCATGAGAAGGTTCGTGCTCCATGGTCTTTTTCCCTTTGTCTTTTGATGAATCTGTTGCTTCTTTTGCAGCATCTTTCAAAGCTACCTTCTGTTTTTGTGCCCTAGTCATGACTCCGGAAAGTTCCTCGAGTTGGACTACTCGGGCGCTTGGGGAGCCTACATTGCCCTTATCATTAGATACTGTGATCATATGCAGGGGGCAAGAGTTACCTGGCGTGCTTGTAGAAGGCATTGACTTTGGGCAGTCCTTCGTGTAATGATCCCTTGTTTCAGGACAATTTTTGCATGGTGGAGCATCCTCAGGAAGCGAACATTTACTTTGGAAGTGTCCATACTCCCCACATCTGTAGCACATTATAGGCCTAGGTGGTCGATTCTGACGAGGTCTACCTTCTTGCCGTTGAGGTCCTTGATTGGGTGTAGAAAGTTGTTACTAGAGGCGTTGTAGTGGATGGTAATGGTGGCTGCCCCAATAGAGAGGATTGAGCCACTCCTACCCATTGAGCTACCGGAGGTTGCCCTGGCATCATAGTCTGATTTCCAAGACCCTTTAGAAAATAACAATCCTTGGCCTCATGGCCACCCTTGCCACAGAACTGGCATGTTAGCTTCCTTGGACATTCGTGTGGTGTGTGTCCTTGGGTACTACACAGAGAACACCACAGTCCAGTTCTTACCTCCCTTAGTGTCTTGAGTTCTTCAAGCTCTTGTCGTAATTGAGCGAGACCTTCTGAAGTTCCCTTGTCCTCTTCTCGATTCCTTTGCAGCTTTAAGGTCTCTAGTTCCTTCCTCAAGGCTGTCACCATGTCTTCATCTTGGGGGAAGGTTTTTCCCGGATGTGCTCCAAAATGGACTCGTGCAGCCTCAATCCTTGTGGCAGCTGCTTCGAATTCTCTCAAAGTGGAGTCGGGTCTCAACAGCTCTCTTAGCTTCTGCTGGGTGGACTTCGGCAAGGCCTTCTCCACCCACTTCTTGACAACGAAATCTCCTGGTGGTTCTGGCAATCTTGCTACTAGTGACCTTGCCCGCGTCATAAGTTCTGAAAATGATTCTCCCATATGCAAGATTAGATTCTCAAGTTCATCCAAGGTTCTTTCTGTAGAGTTACCTGGTCGGAATGCATCTGTAAACTCGGTCCTCAATGCTTCCCATGTCTGGAAATGGTTTTCCGCGTACTGGCTGAACCATTTGTCCTCCAGTCCTTCAAGAGTCGATGGAAAGAGAGCAAGGAATGCGTCCTGTCGTTGTTGTAAGTCTCTGCTCTTACAAGTTGAAAGAAATCTTCGTACATGATCTTCGGGATCTTCATTAGCACCTCCGTGAAATGAAGAAAATCTGATATTGATTCTTGACAAAAGAGCGGAAAGCTCCTCTGCCATGGCCTTGTTAAGAAGAGTGCGTTGAGGTAGATTCTTTTGAGTTTTAGTTTTGTCGTCTAACCCTTCTATTCTAGAGACTAGGTTTGAATCTAACCCCTCGATTCTAGAGACCAGGCCAGAAACAGAGAGACTTCTTATGGGTGTTTGGAAAAAATCTGGCCGTCTTCTGTGATAACACTTGATTGGTGTCTTCTTAGGGTTTAGCTGCCTCTCCTTGCTAGTTCTGGTGTGGGTCATGGACCATTTTTGGAACTACTTCTGCAAGAGGAGTTCGCCCCAAGGGAGAGGTCGCCCGGGAGGAGTCTTCGCCCAAAAGAGGTTACTCCAGTGGGAAGTTGGAGGAGGAGAAGTTGACACCCAAGGGGCCAACACGGAGGATAGGAAGAGTGGTCGTCAAGCCAGGAGCCGGAGAGGAGGTGGAGGAATAGTCGCCCAAAAGCCAAGAAGGAGGATGAGGAGGAAGAGGGCGGTCGCCTAGGAAACCAACAGAGGAGGAGGGATCGCCCAAGAATCCAAAGAGGAGGAGAGTCGCCCACCAAAAGTGAGAAGGATGAGGAGTAGTCGCCCAAAATTGAGAAGGATGAGGAGAAGTCGCCCGGAAGGTAGGGAGGAGTAGGAGGGAAAAGGGCAGTCACCCAAGAGGGTAGGAAGGGGGAGGAGGGGAAAAAGTGGCTCTGGGTACTCAATCTTAAGTGATTTCTCAAATAACGAGAAATCCCCAGAAGCCCTGTCCCACCGGGCGTGCCAAATTTTCACCTGTAGGTGGTGAAATGAAATGTGTGTGGGTGCAGGGAATGCAAAATGCACTACTTCTGGGGAATATGTAAGCACATGAACACATTACCAAAATAGACACTTATCACGAAACCTTCAGATCAACACTAGGAACCACACTTAGAGGTAAGGATCAAGTAACGGCAAGCATGGGGCACAATACCATACTAATTAGAAGGTCAAATACAACACAATGAGAAGACAAGTGGTTATCTCGTACCACTATTAATCCTACTACAGCTGATCATACCAAGCAAGGACATGAGAACGCAATCTGAGGGTATTCTTACACAATGGCTCCAAGGAAGCATGACAGGACTCCACTACCAGGAGCTCTAAGTCCACCCTCTCACTCTCAGCTATAACATATGGCCTATTCGTGTCCTGCATATCACGCTCTTTTCCACTTGCGGGTTCTCCTTTTATAGGAGAGAGGTGAGGAGCTGGTTACAACAGGAGAGTTTGTTCCATCGGGGTAGTGGGAAGTTAATGCATTAGGCGGTGACAAGAGTCAGCCGTCACTCCAGCCGCCCCTCCCTCAGTATCGGACCTTGTCGTGTAATGATGAGTGGCTGGGTCCGGGACCCAGCCACTTGGCCGCCTTGTGAGGTCTGCCTTGGGCATACAGTCGCCCAACTCTACCATCCTGGTTCCCAACTCTAGATTTTGGGCGTGTGGTGCCTTGGCACTATGCGTTGGCCACTGAAGCCTTGGCCACTGATGCCTTGGCCACTGATGCCTTGGCCACTGAAGCCTTGGCCACTGAAGCCTTGGCCACTGAAGCCTTGGCCACTGAAGCCTTGGCCACTGATCCTTATGCTTTAGCCACTGATGCTTTAGCCACTGATCCTTGGCCACTGATGCTTTAGCCACTGAAGCCTTCATCAGTATTTGTTCTACAGCCCTTAAAATTTAAATATTGTTTATGGTGTATGAGCCTTGAGGTCACAATACACATGTGGTTTGTAACTTGTTCCTTGTTGTCTCCCATATAAGTGATAGCTTGATGAGTGCTCCTGCATGGAGTGTGAGCCCTATAGATGGACCTCTCTGATGTAGCTCAGTTCGCTGAAAGAACTGAGTAATGGTCTGCTGGGTACTCACCCGTGTATGATGTGTGGGCTGTAGTCGATGAAGCCCTCGTCCGATATATGAAGAAAATGCTCAGGGTAATAGAGCATTTTCGGTGGCAATGTATCCCTAGGGCTCACCCATGTCCTCTGTATGTATGTATGCCATATCTCCTTGCGAATGACCCTATTCCTCTCATGATGAGAGAGCAAGTAGGTGGGTGCATGTAAGTCATACTGTAGTGGTGGTAGCCTATCTATGTCAAGACCATGGTGGGCCAGCCAGGCTCGTGCTTGTGCATACCATGAGGAGGTGTCGCCTGCTAATACCATATCACGTGATGCCTGGAAAGAAGGATAAGCAATGCGCTCTGTATCCATGCTCCAAAATCTGTGTAATAGGCATACTGTCTGGAATAGTGCCTCAACTAGCATTGGTGGTGTAGCGAGCTTTGATCTAATGATATCACGTGGTACTGTAGGCTTGTTGCGGATAAGTCTGGCAATCATGAGGATCTGTGGCCTCTCCAATGTTGTCCGTAGTGATGTAGCTAATCTCGGTCCCCATATGGCTTCCCCATACATGAGCGGTGGCGTAACCAAAGTGTCGAAGAGCCACCCCTTTGTGCAGGGCTCCATAAAATATGCCTGGTGGCATTGTCTCTCCATCAAAGGTAGTGCTCCATACCCACGTGTGATGCGGTCACGGGTTGCCTGAGACATAGAGAAGATCCCTGATGCTGCTGTAAATGTCACTCCTAAGTAAACATATGATCCGACCACCTCGATCGGTCCATCTGCTGCCGTGAACAAACTATGTCTGCGTACCTATGCTCATGTATGAAAGATCATGACCTTCGTTTTACCAAGGTTCACAGATAATCCTCTGTTTCTACAAAAGTCATCTAGGCCATGTAGATGATGCCGTAGACCTTCTGCAGACCCTGAAACTAGTACAATATCATCAACATATAAAAGGATATGGATAGTGGATCCACATACCTCAATGCCATCACCCCTTTTCTGCTGTATGAAGTCCACTATCTCATCAATGTAGAGACCAAAGAGGGTGGGTGAAAGAGGGCACCCTTGCTTCACCCTGATAGTGCTAGCAAGTGGATCTGATAAGTCTCCTGGACATCTGACTCTACCAGATACTCTCTCGTATAAGGCGTAGATCCCCCATATCATCTTCTCTGGAGCTCCGATATCAAGTAGTCGTCTCAAGAGTCGTTCCCTGGGAACCTTGTCAAATGCTTTGTAGAAGTCCACAAAGCAGCAATATGATCTCCTCTTCCTCACTCTTGCCTGGTCGATCAGGCATGTCAGGGTGAAGATGTGGTCAATGGTAGAGTAATCAGGTCTGAAACTTGCCTGTCCTAGGCCCTGATACCCTTCCTCTCAGAGAGAGTGCTCAACTCTATCTCTAGTAGCGCCCCATATAACTTGGCCAATATAGGGCCAATCATGGTCGTCAGGTATGTAGCGGGATCCATAATATCACCTGACTTATGAATGGGCACTATGATGTGCTGAGTCCATGACTTAGGGAACCCATCAACCAATGCACGGTTGAAGAGGTAGGCAATGAGCGGTGCTAGAGTCGTGCCTCCGTAGATGAGGTGCTTTGCCTGTGAACCGAAATGGTCATGAGCCCTGCCATGCTGTAGATGGACAATAGCGCATCCCACCATAGTGGGTGTGAAGAATTGAGAGGTGGTAGGACGTGAGCTCTGTGGCCTGGGAACGGGGGACTGGTATGGGATCTCGTATAGGCTGTGTGCATAGCTATGCCAAGTGCTCGAGTCTCGGATGGGTGTCTGCTATCTCCTCTCTCTCAAATGTCGCCACGCCACTACACTGTCTCGACTCATGAGCAAATGGTAAATATCCCAGTACTGTCTCTCCTCCCAATGCCGTTTGCGGCTAGTAAGGCTCTTGCGACGCTCTGCCTATGTGTGTGTAATATCCCCTCTATGCTCTAAAATCCGTAGGTGCTTCCGTAGCTCACGACAATTTGCATCATACCAGACGTTCTGGGGCATGGATCCTGTGCGTGGAGGGTGTCTATGTGTGCGGTATGGGAAGCTTCGGAGAGCTTAGTTCTGTAGGATGATGGTGATCTGTGATGTAAGAGTGTCCAAGGGTGAGAGTGGATCGAGGAAGAGTAGACGGGTGTGTAAATGGTGTGCATAAACGTGTGAGAGCTCGTGTGTGAAGTGTATCGTGGTGTGTGTCTCAATGGGTGAGGGAGGGTCTAATGGAATAGTAGATGAAAGTATGAATGTGATAAATGTATGGTCAACACCATGTGGGTGAACCTGGCCAATGGTGCATCCCGATATATATACCGAGATGGTGTCTGCTTCCGAACTCAAGCAGGTGTCTTCCATATTCGGTGGCATCCTGACCCATATCGGTGGCATCCTGACCCATATCTTCTTACACTCTACTCATGCACGTCTCCTCTGGATCTATGCCCCTCATGAGATGTGGATGATCCATGTTGTATACCTCACACTGACGTGACTGGGTGCGGCCATTGAAGTCCCCCATAAGGAAGACTTCACCTAAGGTGCTGTAATGTAGTATGTCATCTCAATGTGCTGTGTATGGTGAATTTGTGTCTCGAATCGATCCTCCAAAGTCCTTTCCTGCATATCGGGACCCACCTAGTGGAAAGTAGCTATCGCAATGTAAATCAAGCTACCTGGTGGTATCTCCATGCGAACCCACTATATCGTGCCTCTTCATCTCTCCCTATGATATGGATCTGACTCTGTATCTCCCATCTAAATATGATGGCAACACCTCCCGACCCTGGCGTTGTACTCTGTCTCATCGTGGTCCTGAATGAAGCTTCCCAGTGAGAACTTGCAATGCGTGGTAGGTCTCTCTCTTGGCTCTCATGTGTCTCTGTAATGCAAGCAAAGTCATGTGACTCCAGGATCTCCTCGAGTCTATTTGGTCGTGCCTAGAGTGCCCCATTGCAATTCCACGCCACTCCTCTGAGTGGCGCCTCCTGGTGTAATGATGTATCATAGGCCGTGTGGCCCTATTTGATAGGGCGTTCGACTATGAAGATCTTACCATCTCGATAAAAGGCCTTCCTTCCCTCTCGACTTGCTTGGAGTATGTGTGGCATGCAAGCACGTCGGTGTGCTACCTGCATCCTCGTGAGGTCCTCGTCCATGTAGAGAGCGCCGACTGCTAGTCCACGTAGTATTGATCGACGTCTAAAAAAGGAGGTCGGTGTCTCCTCGGAGCTCATACGAAGGATGAGTGCTCCTGAACGAGATGTACCCCTCCGAGCCCTCCATGCGCATGTGAAGCGCATGTTCTCATATCCAAAGCGGCAACAAATGTCGGTGGCGTCAGCTTTTGGTGATGCTCCCTTCGGTAGGCCTGTAATCCGAATGTGGAGTCTTCGAATGTGTCGAAGTCTCTCCTCGTCTAGTGTATCTTGAACTCGTGTGAGTTTTTCCTTCTTCACGTCTTCCTTGACTTCTTTCTTCACTTCTTCTTTGACCTCCTTTTTAATATTTTTACTTACCACTTCCAACCAACTATTTTGTGTTGCTTCCATCTTTGATCTGATGTGTTCTTGTAGACCCATCTTCCAATCATTTTTGATTTCTTCTTTCAAGTCATCCAACTTTGTTATCTCTCCTTCTTCTTTGGAAATCTTGAGCAGAATGATTTCTTCTTGAAGCCTATGTATCTCAGCTCTCATTTCATCTCGGTCTTCTTCAATAATTTTGACACGCTCTTCTAGGGCTCTTATTCTATGAGTGGACTTTCTCATTTCTTGATTAAGTGCCTTGTCTGCCTCCTTTGCCCCTCTCTCTCTCATTTCGAGAGAGAGAGAAAGAAAAGGGAAAAAAGAAAAGAAAGTCATATTAACGTCTTTTGGAGGCCAAACTTGGCCTATGAGACAAAAACCATGTACAAGTGTAGTAACCCTCTGTAGAGAATGAAATGAAATAAAAGGTATATGGAGACACAAAGATATATATAAAGCTGGAAAAGGATGGGGAGATGTGGCTCTGACTCCGCATATAATGGCCACCAAATACATGGGGGACATGTGAGTAAAAGTGTGGGTAAAACACCCTAGCTATCGGTGAATGGGTGGAGGTGGGTGTAGTATGTGGTACATCGGGGGTGCCTCCTGAAGTAAGACAACCCATGGAGTGGTGGTGTGCCTATGCTCCATCATGTGGTCGTAGGCTATCTTGATGCGTGAGATATCCTCCTGATATAGTCGTGGTCGATGATATCTGCCCATGCGTGGTCCGCGCCATGCTCTCTGTGCTGCTTCTTGGTAGAGCGTGAGCCCTATAGATGGACCTCTCTGATGTAGCTCAGCTCGCTGAAAAACTGGGTAATGGTCTGCTGCGTACTCACCCGTGGCTGATGTGTGGGTTGGAGTGACCGATCTCGCCTCTCGTATGCTGCTGCGAGGAAGCGTCCCAAGCGTCGTTGGTCTCCCATAGTCATGCATAACTGGAGTGACTCCTCTATCTGGAACTCTTCTCGTAGGTCTACATATGCTGGGCATCTGATAACAAAATGCTCCTCACTCTCTACCTCTGTCTCACATACTGGGCACCTCCTCTCCTCATGGGGGACTCCCTTGGATCGACCCCCCTCAATCTCGAGCTGATGTGATGAAACCTAGAGCTTCCCAGTGACGACTCGAAGCTGGTGGGGTAGATATGTCTGCATGTATCTCGGAATCTCGATGAAGCCCTCGTTCGATATATGTAGAAAATGCTCACGGTAATAGAGCATTTTCGGTGGCAACCCCTAGGGCTCACCCATGTCCTCTGTATGTATGTATGCCATATCTCCTGACGAATGATCCTATTCCTCTCCTGATGAGAGAGCGAGTAGGTGGGTGCATGTGAGTCGTACTGTAGTGGTGGTACCCTGTCTATGTCAAAGCCATGGTGGGCCAGCCAGTCTCGTGTCTCTGCATACCATGAGGAGGTGTCTCCCGCTAATGCCATGTCCCGTGATGCCTGGAAAGCCCGATAAGCAATGCGCTCTGTATCCATGCTGCGGAGTCTGTGTAATAGGCATACTGTTTGGAATAGTGCGTCAACTAGCATCGGTGGTGCAGCGAGCTCTGCTCTAATGATATCATGTGGTACTGAAGGCTTGCTCCGGATAAGTCTGGAAATCATGAGTATCTGGGGCCTCTCTAATGCTGTCCATACTGATGTGGCTAATCTTGGTCCCCATATGACTGCCCCATACATGAGCGCTGGTGTAACCAAAGTGTCGAAGAGAGAGAGAGAGAGAGAGAAAGAAAGAAAGAAAGAAAGTCATATTAACGTCTTCTGGAGGCCAAACTTGGCCTATGAGACAAAAGCCATGTACAAGTGTAGTAACCATGTGTAGAAAATGAAATGAAATAAGCACAAAGCTATCAAGGGTTGGTAAAAGGCTCGGGAGAAGTGGCTCTGACTCAGCAGATAGTGGCCACCTAATACAGGGGGATCCATAATATGAGTGAGCAAAACACCCTAGCTACTCGTGATGGGGGGAGGTGGGTGTAGTATGTGGTACATCGGAGGTGGTCTGAGTGCCTCCTGAAGGAAGACAACCCAGGGGGTGGTGGAACGCCTATGCTCCATCATGTGGTCGTAGGCTGTCCTGATGCGTGAGATATCCTCCTGATATAGTCGCGGTCGACGATATCCTACCATGCGTGGTCGGCGTCGTGCTCTCTGTGCTGCTGCCTGGTGGAGTGTGAGCCCTCTAGAAGGACCTCTCTGATCTAGCTCCGCTCGCTGAAAGAACTGGGTAATGGTCTGCTGGGTACTCACCCGTGGCTGATGTGTGGGCTGTAGTGACCGCTCTCGCCTCTCGTATGCTGCTGTGAGGAAGCGCCCCAAGCGTCGCTGGTCTCCCATGGTCATGCACAACTGGAGTGACTCCTCTAGCTGGAACTGTGCTCGTAGGTCTAAGTATGCTCGACATCTGATAACAAAATGCTCCTCACTCTCTACCTCTGTCTGGCATACTGGGCACCACCTCTCCTCACGGGGGACTCCCCTGGAGCGACCCCTCTCAATCTCGAGCTGATGTGATGAGACCCGGAGCTGCCCAATGACGACTCGGAGGTGGTGGGGAAGATATGTCTGCATGTATCTCGGGATCTCGATGAAGCCCGTGTCCGATATATGTAGAAAATGCTCGCGGTAATAGAGCATTTTCGGTGGCAATGTATCCCTAGGGCTCACCCATGTCCTCTGTATGTATGTATGCCATATCTCCTGACGAATGACCCTATTCCTCTCTTGATGAGAGAGCGAGTAGGTGGGTGCATGTGAGTCGTACTGTAGTGGTGGTAGCCTGTCTATATCAAAGCCATGGTGGGCCAGCCAGTCTCGTGTCTGTGCATACCATGAAGAGGTGTCGCCTGCTAATGCCATATCACGTGATGCCTGGAGAGCACGATAAGCAATGCGCTCTGTATCCATGCTCCGAAGTCTGTGTACTAGGCATACTGTCTGGAACAGTGCCTCAACTAGCATCGGTGGTGCAGCGAGCTCTGCTCTAATGATATCATGCAGTACTGAAGGCTTGCTGCGGATAAGTCTGGCAATCATGAGGATCTGTGGCCTCTCTAATGCTGTCCATACTGATGTAGCTAATCCCGGCCCCCAAATGGCTGCCCCATACATGAGCGCTGGCGTAACCAAAGTGTCAAAGAGCCACCCCTTTGTGCGGGGCTCCTGAAAATATGCCTGGTGGCACTGTCTCTCCATCAAAGCTAATGCTGCGTACCCACGTGTGATGCGGTCACGAGCTGCCTGAGACATAGAGAAGACCCCAGATGCTGCTGTAAATGTCACTCCCAAGTAAACATATGATCCGACCACCTGGATCGGTCCACCTGCTGCTGTGAACAAACTATGTCTGCGTACCTGTGCAGATGTATGAAAGATCATGACCTTGGTTTTACCAAAGTTCACAGATAACCCTCTGTGTCTGCAAAAGTCATCTAGGCCATGTAGATGATGCTGTAGACGTTCTGCAGACTCTGAAACCAATACAATATCATCAGCGTATAAAAGAATATGGACATTGGCTCCCCGTACCTCAATGCCATCTCCCTCCTGCTGCTGTATGAAGTCCACTATCTCATCAATGTAGAGACCAAAGAGGGTGGGTGAAAGAGGGCATCCTTGCTTCACCCCGATAGTGCTAGCAAGTGGATCAGATAAGCCCCCTGGGCATCTAACTCTACCAGATACTCTCTCGTATAAGGCGTAGATCCCCCATATCATCTCCTCCGGAGCTCCAATATCAAGTAGTCGTCTAAAGAGTCGGTCCCTGGGAACAGTGTCAAATGCTTTGCGGAAGTCCACAAAGCAACAGTATAATCTCCTCTTTCTCACCCTTGCTTGGTCAATCAGGCATCGCAGAGTGAAGATGTGGTCAATAGTAGAGTAATCTCGTATGAAACCTGCCTGTCCTGGAGCCATGATACCCTTCCTCTCAGCGAGAGTACTCAACTCTATCTCTAGTAATGCCCCATATAACTTGGCCAATATAGGGCCAATCATGATCGTCCGGTATGTAGCTGGATCCATAGTATCACCTGACTTATGAATGGGCACTATGGTGTGCTCAGTCCATGAGTCCGAGAACCCTTCAACAAATGCACGGTTGAAGAGGTGGGCAATGAGCGGTGCGAGAGTCGTGCCTCCATAGATGAGGTGCTCTGCCTGTAAACCGAAATGGTCATGGGCCCTGCCATGCTGTAGCCGGGCAATAGCGCGTCCCACCATAGTGGGTGTGAAGAAGTCAGAGGTAGTAGGACGTGAGCTCTGCGGTCTGGGGATGGGGGGCTGGTCTGGGATCTCGTATAGACTATGTGCATAGCTATGCCAAGTGCTCGGCTCTCGGATAGGTGTCTGCTGTCTCCTCTCTCTGAAATGTCGCCATGCCACTCCACTGTCTCGACTCATGAGCAAATGGTAAATATCCCAATACTGTCTCTCCTCCCAATCTCGCCGTTTGCGGCGAGTAAGGCTCTGCATGCGACGCTGTGCCTGTGTGTGTGTTATATCTCCCCTATGCTCTAAAATCCGGAGGTGCTTCCGTAGCTCACGACAATCTGCATCATACCAACGGTTCTGGGGCATGGATCCTATGTGTGGAGGGTGCCTATGTGTGCGGTGTGGGAAGCTGTGGAGAGCAGAGTCCTGTAGGATGGTGATGATCTGTGATGTAAGTGTGTCCAAAGGTGAGAGTGGGTCGAGGGAGAGTAGGCGGGTGTGCAAATGGTGTGCATAAACGTGTGAGAGCTCGTGTGTGAAGTGTATCGTGGTACGTGTCTCAGTGGGTGAGGGAGGGTCTAATGGAATCGGAGATGAGAGTGTGAGTGTGATAAATGTATGGTCAGCACCAAGTGGACGTCGTCCAATACTAAGTGAGGGGATGAGTGAAGCTCCAGAGGTGGTACCCAAAATGTAGTCGACTGTGCTCTCACCTCCCCCATGGGGGAAGCAAGTAAATCCGCCCGAACCTGGCCAACGATTCATCCCGTTATATATAACGAGATGATGTCGGCTGCCTAGCTCGAGTAGATGTCTGCCATAGCCAGTGGTGTCCTGACCCATATCTGCCGATACTCTACTGGTGCTCATCTCATCCGGGTCTCTGGCCCTCATGAGATGTGGGTGATCCATGTCATATGCCTCGCACTGATGTGACTGAGTGCGGCCATTGAAGTCCCCCATAAGGAAGACTTCACCTAGTGTGCTGTAATGTAGTATCTCCACTGAAAGCGCTGTGTATGGTGAGTCTCTGTCTCTGGTCGGTCGCCCAAGATCCTGTCCTGCGTATCGAGACCCGCCTGGTGGGAAGTAGCATATAGCAATGTAAATCCACCTCCCCTGTGCTATCTCCATGCGAACCCACATGTATCGTGCCTCCTCATCTCTACCTATAATATGGATCCGGCTCTGTATCTCCTGTCGAAATATGATGGCCACTCCTCCCGATCCTCGCGCTGTACTCTGTCTCGTCGTGGTCCTGAATGCAGATTCCCAATGAAAACCTGCAATGCGTGGTAGACCTCTCTCTGGGCTCTCATGGGTCTCAGTGATGCAAGCAAAGTCATGTGACTTCAAGATCTCCTCGAGTCTGTCTGGCCGTGTCCAGAGTGCCCCGTTGCAGTTCCACACTGCTCCTCTAAGTGGTGCCTCCTGATGTAGTGATGTCTCACAGGCCGCGTGGCCCTATTTGATAGGGCATCCGTCTATGAAGACCTTACCATCGCGGTAAAAGGCCTTCCTTCCCTCTCGGCGCGCCTGGAGTATCTGTGGCATGCAAGAACGTCGATGTGCTACCTGCATCCTCGTGAGGTCCTCATCCATGTAAAGGGTGCCGCCCGGTAGTCCACGTAATACTGATCGGCGTCTAAAAAAGGCGGTCCGTGTCTCCTCAGAGCTCATCTGAAGGATGAGTGCTCGCGAACGGGATGTATCCCTCCCAACCCGCCATGCACCTATGAAAGGCATGTTCTCGTACCCAAGTCGATGGCAAATGTCGGTGGCGTCCGCCTCCGGTGATGCTCCCTCTGGTAGGCCCGTAATCCGAATGTGGAGTCTTCGAATGTGTGGAAGTCTCTCCTCCTCGAGTGTATCCTGAACCCGTGTGAGCTCTTCTTTCTTCACGTCTTCCTTGACTTCCTTCTTCACTTCTTCTTTGAGCTCCTTTTTAATATGTTTACTTACTACTTCCACCCAAGTATTTTGTGTCGCTTCCATCTTTGATTTGATGTGTTCTTGCATATCCATTTTCCAATCATTCTTGATTTCCTCTTTTAAGTCATCTAGCTTTGTGATCTCTCCTTCTTCTTGGGAAACCTTCAGCTGAATGATTTCTTCTCGAAGCTGATGGGTCTCAGCTTTCCATCCATCTCGGTCTTCTTCAAGAATTTTGACATGCTCTTCTAGGGCTCTTATTCTATCTATGGCCTTCCTCATTTCTTGATTGAGTACTCTGTCTGCCTCCTTCTTTGCCTCTCTAATTGCCTTAGTTATCATGTCCTCCACTTCTTTTTTTTCCAACCTTGCCATGTTGTTGTCTGCTTATATATTTAACAAATGATGTCCCAACTGTAGGGTTTTTCGTTAATATGGTGCCATCAGTTCGATTTCTGACAGCAAACCCTAACAACTCTAAGTCACGTTTCACGAGCAGAACAGAACTTTCAAAGAACTCCTGGGTACAAACTTCTTGGGCACAATTCAGATATGCTGTACTACTTCAGATCTTATATTCAGATCTGCTGTATCAAGTGCTTCAGATCTGTACCGTGTGTCAGCTGCTGCCAGGTCGTCACAGGTGCCAGTGCTTCAGATCTGTATCATGTGTCAGCCCAGGTCGTCAGAGGCGCCAGTGCTTCAGATCTGTACCTTTTGTCAGCTGCTGCCAGGTCGTCAGAGACGCCAGATCGCGTCAGAGGTGCCAGACACGTCAGAGGTGCCAGACGTGTCGGACGCGTCAGACGCGTCAGAGAGCGCGCGTCAGATGCGTCAGAGAGCGCGCGTCAGAGAGAGAGAGAGGGAGAGAGAGAGAGAGAGAGAGAGAGAGAGAGAGAGAGAGAGAGAGAGAGAGAGAGAGAGAGAGAGAGAGAGAGAGAGAGAGAGAGAGAGAGAGAGAGAGAGAGAGAGAGAGAGAGAGAGAGAGAGAGAGAGAGAGAGAGAGAGAGAGAGAGAGAGAGAGAGAGAGAGAGAGAGAGAGAGAGAGAGAGAGAGAGATTAATGTCCTAAAGTACAAACTGAGAGAGAGAGAGAGAGAGAGAGAGAGAGAGAGAGAGAGAGAGAGAGAGAGAGAGAGAGAGAGAGAGAGAGAGAGAGAGAGAGAGAGAGAGAGAGAGAGAGAGAGAGAGAGAGAGAGAGAGAGAGAGAGAGAAAGAAAAGAAAGAAAGAAAGTGTTTTTACGTCTATTAGGAGGCCGAACTCGGCCTATGAGACAAATCGATGTACATGGGTGTATCTTCAGTCAATCAGAAAAGATAAAAGTGCTGAAAAGAAACTGGTTAAGCTGATATAGATCTCCGTAGTATGCATGTGGGGATACCCATGAAAATGGTGGGGGGTGTATGGAGTGCGATATCTATGATAGTCTATATGCAAAAGGGTAGTACAACAACCATGAGAATGCATCTAAGACGACTACTAGCTCCATCCTGTGCTAGTGGGTGGGTGTAATATGTGATACATAGGTGGAGGTGGAGTCAGGGCCACCCTGATGGCTGCAACGGGATCGGCCATCATCTTGGATCGTCTCTCCTCCATGGCGCGATGGTCACAAGCCTGGATCTCCGCAATCTGGTGTCGGTGAAGTCTCGGGGCCCGATATCCTATAGCACGGGGTCGTCTCCTAGCTCGAGATATCTGAGCCTGCTGAAGAGTCACCCCGCTCGGTGTGTGGGCTGAGGGGGGGAGGGCTGCAGCACGTCGTGGAATAAAGAAGTCAGTGAGCTGACTCTGTCTCCCTCCTGTATGGAGTGCTACAGTAGGCTGGAGTAGGGAATCTCTGTGACTCTGTATCTCTAGTAAGAATCGCCCGAGCTGTCGCTGGTCTCTAGAGTCCATGATCTCTCGGAGGGTGGGCTGCCCTGCAAACAGAGTCTCGTATCTGCCTCTGATGCCATCATATGCGCTACATCTGCATACAAAGTGCTCCTCATCCTCCATCTCTACTCTGCATACTCTGCATATCCGCTCCTCTCTGGGAATGTCTGCGGCTCTGCCCGTCTCAATCTCGAGTCGGTGTGATGAGACTCTCAGCTGGCCAATCGCTACCCTCGAGCTATGAGGCATGTGAGTATCCATGTAGCGTGGTCGCTGGATGAAACCGTCAGCTAGTATATCTATGAACTGGTCTCGATAGTGCGATAGTCTCGATCCCATGTGTGGTGTGTGCCATGTCTGACTAATGTAGAGCTGCCAGAGATCCTGTCTGAGCACAACATTCCTCTCACGACGAGAGAGGTGGATGTGAGGTGAGTCTGGGTCATACTGAAAAGGCGGCAATCTGTCCATATCAAGTCCATGACTATCAAACCAGACTCTAACCTGAGTGTACCAAGCTCTCTCATATCCTGACTCTGATATCTGTATAGATCCCTCAAGAGCTTTGTGTGTGAGTCTATCTGTAGGGAGGTCCCTAATCCTCTGAATAAAGCAGATAGTCTGGAATAGTGCCTCTACTGCCATGGGTGGTGCAGCTAGCTCTGCCCTGATGATGTCATGTGGCACCGATTGTTTCCCACGAAATAATCGCGAGATCATACGTACCTGTGGCCTCTCGATCGCACTCCACTGGGTGGCTGTGAGACCTGGGGCCCAAACCGTCGCAGCATACATCATAGCTGGTCTGACCAGTGTGTCAAATAGCCAGCCCTTCGTGCGGGGCTCCTGGAAGTGTGCTTGGTGACATCTCCGCTCTAACATGGCTAAAGCTGCATATCCGCGTGTGAGTCTATCGGTGGCTGCCTGTCTCATGCTGAAGGGGCCAGGCAAGCTCGTGAATGTGACTCCGAGATAGACATAGGAAGTGACCACCTCAATCTGTCCACCACCAGCTCTGAATCCTGCTCCATTCCTCACCATGGGGGAGGTGTGGAAGATCATGACCTTGGTCTTGCCAAGGTTTACTGTCAAGCCCCTCTGTGTACAAAACTCATCTAGGGCCTCAAGGTGGCGCTGTAATCCCTCGGGTGACTCTGAAATCAAGACAGTGTCATCGGCATATAATAAAATGTGGACATGTGTACCTGCGAGGTCTGCACCCTCTCCTCCAGCTCTGAGAATGTAGTCCTCAATCTCGTCAATGTAGAGACCAAATAGAGTGGGAGAGAGTGGGCAGCCTTGCTTAACACCGATAGTGCTAGCAATGGCCTCAGACATACCTCCTGGACACCGTACCCTCCCAGTCACCTGCTCATAGAGTGCATAGATGGCCCAAATCATCCCTGATGGTACTCCCAAGCTCTGGAGGCGTTGGAAGAGCCTCTCCCGCGGCACTGTATCAAAAGCTTTGCGGAAGTCCACAAAGCAGCAATATAGCCTCTTCTTCCGCATCCTTGCCCCATCAATGAGGCAGCGCAGAATGAAGATGTGATCAATAGAAAGCTCGTCGAAAACCTGCCTGGCCTCGTGCTCGTAGCCCCTCAGTCTCTGCATATGAGCTGAGCTCTGCCTCAAGTATGGCACCGTATAGTTTGGCCATGGTGTGGCCAATCATGATGGTCCTGTAGTTCCCTGGATCCAGGGTGTCGCCAGATTTGTGGATAGGCACAATGGTGTGCCTAGTCCACTCCTCTGGGAAGCCCTCTTCTATAGCCCGATTGAAGACATGTGCAATCAACGGGGCTATAGTGGAGGCTGCATATATGAGATGCTCGCTCTGCAATCCCGCGTGGTCTGTCGAACGTCCATGTCGCAGTCGTCGTATGGCCCTCTCAACCATCTTTGCTGTGAAGAGAGAAGAACTAGTAGGGCGAGGCTCAAGTGGCTGGGGAATGGGAGGCTGCCTAGGTACCTCATATAACCTCTGAGCATAATCATGCCATGTGTGTGGGTCTCCAATAGGTGTGGTCGGGCGTGGCTCTCGTAGGCTGTGCCATGCTGCAGCACTGTCCATACTCATAAAGAGATGGTATAGCTCAAGCTCCTGTGCCTCCTCAAAGGCTCGCCTCTTTCGACGTGTGAGAGTCTTCATCTGTCCCTTGGCCTCTCTCTCTGTGATCTCTCCCAATGCTCGCTGAGCTCGTAGTCGGCGGTAAAGATCTTTGCAATCCTCATCATACCAACGATGTTGTGGCATAGTCCCGGGAGGAGGTGTGTGACGAGAATGGATGGTGTGTGGGAAGGAGCTGATGGCTGATGTCTGAAGAACTGATGCTATCTGAGAGGTGAGTAGGGATAGTGGAGTGTCAGGATGAAGTAAGAGAAGACCCTTCTCGACTCGAGCCGCATATATGTGAGCTAGCTCGTGTGTGAAGTGGATGGTGGTGTGTGGGATGCGTGCTGCGGGTATGCGTAAAGGGGTGTCTCCCTTCAGGGAGAGTGCGAGGTATGTGTGATCGGCCCCAATGGGTATGGGTGGGATGGTGAATGAGGTAAGTAGGTGGATGGCCTGTCTGGACCCCATGACGTAATCTACTGTACTTCCCCCGCCATCTGTGGCTGAGTGTGGTATGCATGTCAATCCTCCTGAGGTAGGCCACTGAGTCATCCCGTTATAGATAACGAGATTATGTCGAGTGCCTAGTCTGAGTAGGTGAGTGCCATAGTGAGTGTGTGTAGGGTCAGCTGAAGCTCGAGCTGTAGACTCATCCTCTATGGTATGTAGTATCTCTGGGTCTTTTGGGTCAAATATCTCACACTGATCATTGCCTGTCCTTGCATTGAAGTCTCCCATAAGGAAGACTTCCCCTAATGCGGAGTACTCTGTAATCTCTTCTGACAAGCAAGTGTATGGTGAGTCCTCCTCTCGATCTATGATAGCGAAACGCGAGCTAGAAGGAGCAAAGTAGCATAATGCTATGAAGATGATCCGCTCCTGCGAGAGCTGCAGTCGAATCCAAAGATATCTGGCCTGTGAATCACGTGCGACTATCTGTATCTAAAGAGTATGGCTACTCCTCCTGATCCTCGGGTGGTGTGCTGACGTGTACACTCTCTGTATGTGGACTCCCACTGAAAACCGTGGACTCGAGGTAGGCCCCGGTCCGGGCTCTCATGTGTCTCTGTGAGCATAATGATGTCTTTGCCTTTGCGCACCTCTTCCAATCCCTCTGGGTGTGTCCATAGATCTCCATTGCAGTTCCAAACCGCAAGGTGTATCTCCTCGAGTGTCTCACAGGCCGCGAATCCCTATGGGATGGCCTTGCCATCAATGATGACACGACCATCTCTGTATGAAGCCTTCTTTCCTTCTTTGCGAGCTTGATGTACTCTCGGCATGCATGCACGACGGTGTGCTACCTGCATGGGTGTGAGATCATCGTCAAGGTAGATGGGGGGGCCATCAAGTGCTCTCAAAATCACCCTCTTGCGTAGGAAAGTAGATCTTATATCTTCGGAAGGGAAGTGTAGAATGAGAGCTCTCTTCTTCGTGGGGTCTCGTCCCGTTCTCCAAGACTTGATGAATGGGGGGGACTCCTGTTTGTAGCCGAGTATCTTGCATAGTGTCTTCCCATCGGACTCGGGGGTAGAGCCTTCAGAGAGAGAGAGAGAGAGAGAGAGAGAGAGAGAGAGAGAGAGAGAGAGAGAGAGAGAGAGAGAGAGAGAGAGAGAGAGAGAGAGAGAGAGAGAGAGAGAGAGAGAGAGAGAGAGAGAGAGAAAGAAAAGAAAGTCATATTAACGTCTTCTGGAGGCCAAACTTGGCCTATGAGACAAAAACCATGTACAAGTGTAGTAACCCTGTGTAGAGGATGAAATGAAATAAAAGGTATATCGCGACACAAAGATATATATAAAGCTGGAAAAGGATGGGGAGATGTGGCTCTGACTCCGCAGATATTGGCCACCTAATACATGGGGGACATGTGAGTAAAAGTGTGAGTAAAACACCCTAGCTACCGGTGAATGGGTGGAGGTGGGTGTAGTATGTGGTACATCGGGGGTGGTCTGAGTGCCTCCTGAAGGAAGACAACCCATGGAGTGGTGGTGCGCCTATGCTCCATCATGTGGTCGTAGGCTGTCCTGAAGCATGAGATATCCTCATGATATAGTCGTGGTCGATGATATGTGCCCCTGCGTGGTCGGCGCCGTGCTCTCTGTGCTGCTGCCTGGTGGAGCGTGAGCCCTATAGATGGACCTCTCTG
Organism: Ceratopteris richardii; assembly: GCA_020310875.1. Classification (NCBI taxonomy): domain Eukaryota; kingdom Viridiplantae; phylum Streptophyta; class Polypodiopsida; order Polypodiales; family Pteridaceae; genus Ceratopteris; species Ceratopteris richardii. The sequence continues at coordinate 32,520,791 of CM035424.1, read as the reverse complement.
ATGTAGCTCAGCTCGCTGAAAAAACTCGGTAATGGTCTGCTGCGTACTCACTCGTGGCTGATGTGTGGGCTGGAGTGACCGATCTCGCCTCTCGTATGCTGCTGCGAGGAAGCGTCCCAAGCGTCGCTGGTCTCCCATACTCATGCATAACTGGAGTGTCTCCTCTATCTGGAAATGTGCTCGTAGGTCTACATATGCTGGGCATCTGATAACAAAATGCTCCTCACTCTTTACCTCTGTCTCGCATACTGGGCACCGCCTCTCGTCACGGTGGACTCCCCTGGATCGACCCCTCTCAATCTCGAGCTGATGTGATGAAACCCGGAGCTGCCCAATGACGACTCGAAGCTGGTGGGGTAGATATGTCTGCATGTATCTCGGAATCTCGATGAAGCCCTCGTCCGATATATGTAGAAAATGCTCACGGTAATAGAGCATTTTCGGTGGCAATGTATCCCTAGGGCTCAGCCATGTCCTCTGTATGTATGTATGCCATATCTCCTTACGAATGATCCTATTCCTCTCCTGATGAGAGAGAGAGTAGGTGGGTGCATGTGAGTCGTACTGTAGTGGTGGTAGCCTGTCTATGTCAAAGCCGTGGTGGGCCAGCCAGTCTCGTGTCTGCGCATACCATGAGGAGGTGTCGCCTGCTAATGCCATGTCCCGTGATGCCTGTAAAGGCCGATAAGCAATGCGCTCTGTATCCATGCTCTGGAGTCTGTGTAATAGGCATATTGTCTGGAATAGTGCCTCAACTAGCATCGGTGGTGCAGCAAGCTCTGCTCTAATGATATCATGTGGTACTAAAGGCTTGCTCCGGATAAGTCTGGAAATCATGAGGATCTGTGGCCTCTCTAATGCTGTCCATACTGATGTGGCTAATCCTGGTCCCCATATGGCTGCCCCATACATGAGCGCTGGTGTAACCAAAGTGTCGAAGAGCCACCCTTTTGTGCGGGGCTCCTGAAAATATGCCTGGTGGCACTGTCTCTCCATCAAGGCAAGTGCTGCATATCCACGTGTGATGCGGTCACAGGCTGCCTGAGACATAGAGGAGACCCCTGATGCTGCTGTAAATGTCACTCCCAAGTAAACATATGATCCGACCACCTCAATGGGTCCACCCGCTGCCGTGAACAAACTATGTCTGCGTACCTGTGCTGATGTATAAAAGATCATGACCTTGGTTTTACCAAGGTTCACAGATAACCCTTTGTGTGTGCAAAAGTCATCTAGGCCATGTAGATGATGCTGTAGACCTTCTGCAGACTCTGAAACCAGTACAATATCATCAGCATATAAAAGAATATGGACAGTGGACCCGCGTACCTCAATGCCATCACCCCCTTGCTGTTGTATGTAGTCTACTATCTCATCAATGTAGAGACCAAAGAGGGTGGGTGAAAGAGGGCATCCTTGCTTCACCCCGATAGTGCTAGCAAGTGGATGAGATAAGCCCCCCGGATATCTGACTCTGCCAGATACTCTCTCGTATAAGGCATAGATCCCCCATATCATCTCCTCTGGGGCTCCGATATCAAGTAGTCGTCTGAAGAGTCGTCCCCTGGGAACGGTGTCAAATGCTTTGCGGAAGTCCACAAAGCAGCAATATAATCTCCTCTTCCTCACCCTTGCCTGGTCGATCAGGCATCTCAGAGTGAAGATGTGGTCAATGGTAGAGTAATCTCGCTTGAAGCTTGCCTGTCTTGGAGCCCTGATACCCTTCCTCTCAGCGAGAGTACTCAACTCTGTCTCCAGTACCGCCCCATATAACTTGGCCAATATAGGGCCAATCATGATCGTCCGGTATGTAGCTGGATCCATAGTATCTCCTGACTTATGAATGGGCACTATGGTGTGCTCAGTCCATGAGTCTGGGAACCCTTCAACCAGTGCACGGTTGAAGAGGTGGGCAATGAGCGGTGCAAGGGTCGTGCCTCCGTAGATGAGGTGCTAAGCCTGTAAACCGAAAAGGTCATGGGCCCTGCCATGCTGTAGACGGGCAATGGCGCGTCCCACCATAGTGGGTGTGAAGAAGTCAGATGTAGTAGGACGTGAGCTATGTGGTCTAGGAATGGGGGGCTGGTCTGGGATCTCGTATAGGCTCTGTGCATAGGTATGCCAAGTGCTCGGGTCTCGGATGGGTGTCTGCTGTCTCCTCTCTCTCAAATGTCGCCATGCCACTGCACTGTCTCGACTCATGAGTAAATGATAAATATCCCAATACTGTCTCTCTTCCCAATCACGCCGTTTGCGGCGAGTAAGGCTCTGCATGCGACGTTGTGCCTGTGTGTGTGTAATATCCCCTCTATGCTCTAAAATGCGTAGGTGCTTCCGTAGCTCGCGACAATCTTCATCATACCAGCGGTTCTGAGGCATGGAACCTCTGCGTGGAGGGTTTATATGTGTGCGGTGTGGGAAACTGCAGAGAGCTGAGTCGTGTAGGATGGTGGTGAACTGTGATGTAAGTGTGTCCAAGGGTGAGAGTGGATCGAGGGAGAGTAGGCGGGTGTGTAAATGGTGTGCATAAACGTGTGAGAGCTCATGTGTGAAGTGTATCGTGATGTGTGTCTCAGTGGGTGAGGGAGGGTCTAATGGAATAGGAGATGAGAGTGTGAATGTGATAAATGTATGGTCAGCACCAAGTGGGCGTGGTCCAATAGTAAGTGAGGTGATGAGTGAAGCTCCAGATGTGGTACCCAAAATGTAGTCAACCGTGCTCTCACCTCCCCCGTGAGGGAAGCAAGTAAGTCTGCCCGAACCTGGCCAGCGATGCATCCCGTTATATATAACGAGCTGATGGCGGCTGCCTAGCTCAAGCAGATGTCTGCCATACCCTGTGGTATCATGACCCATATCTGTCGATACTCTACTGGTACTCATCTCCTCTGGGTCTCTGGTCCTCATGAGATGTGGGTGATCCATATCGTATGCATCGCACTGATGTGACTGAGTGCGTCCATTGAAGTCCCCCATAAGGAAGACTTCACCTAGTGTGCTATAATGTAGTATGTCATCTGAAAGTGCTATGTATGGTGAGTCTCTGTCTCGGATCGGTCCCCCAAGATCCTGTCCTGCGTATCGAGATCCGCCTGGAGGGAAGTAGCATATAGCAATGTAAATCCAACTCCCCTGTGCTATCTCCATGCGGACCCACATGAATCGTGCCTCCTCATCTCTCCCTATAATATGGATCCGGCTCTGTATCTCCTGTCTAAATACGATGGCCACCCCTCCCGACCCTCGCGTTGTACTCTGTCTCGTGGTGGTCCTAAATGCAGATTCCCAATGAAAACATGCAATACGAGGTAGACCTCTCTCTGGGCTCTCGTGGGTCTCTGTGATGCAAGCAAAGTCATGAGTGTCTAGGATGTCTTCCAATCGGTCTGGCTGTGTCCAAAGTGCTCCATTGCAGTTCGAGAGACAAAATCATATACAACTGAGGTAATCTCTGTGTAGCAATGGAAAGGAAAAAAATACTCGCTGCACAAAATTGTGTAGGCGGAAAACAACAAAGGATGGTGGTACCTGTAATGAGGAGGTAGTGGGAATAAAATAATGGTGCCTGGGGGAGAGTGGCTCTGGCTCAGTAGATAATGACCACCTGATACAAGGGGAGCCATGAGGGAGTGAATATGTATACCCTAAGTGCTGATGATGGGTGGAGGTAGGTGGAGTATATGGTACAGCGGCGGCGGTAGGAGTGCCTCCTGGAGGAAGCCTGTCCAAGTGGTGGTAGTGCGCCTATGCTCCATCATGTAGTCGTGGGTTATCCTGATGCGTGAGATATCCTCCTGGTGTAGTCGTGGTCGTCTGGTACCCAACCAGATGTGGTCGGCGTCGCACTCTTTGTGCCGCTGCCTGCTGGAGTGTGAGCCCTATGCCTCTGGGAGGCGGGTCCGTCCGATGTGGACCAACGCGCTCAAAATACTGAAGTCTGCTGGGTACTCACCCGTGTCTGGTGTGTAGGCTCTAGCATCTGATCTCGTCTCTCATATGCAGCCATGAGGAAACGCCCCATCCTTCGCTGGTCTGCAGTGGTCATGCACAACTGGAGTGACTCCTCTATCTGGAACTGTGCTCGTAGGTCCGAGTATGCCGGGCATCTGATAACGAGGTGCTCCTCACTCTCTATCTCTGTATGGCATATTGGGCACCACCTCTCCTCTCGAGGGACTCCTCTAGCCCGACCCCTCGATCTCGAGATGATGTGATGAAACTCGAAGCTGCCCAATGATGACTCGAAGGTGGTGTGGTAGGTATGTCTGCATGTAGAGTGGAGTCTCAATGAAGCCCTGGTCTGAAATCCGTAGAAAATGCTCACGGTAGTGAAGCATTTTCGGTGTCAATGTCCTCCCCGTGCTCATCCATGTCCTCTGTATGTATGTATGTATGCCATATCTCCTGACGGATGATCCTATTTCTCTCTTGGTGAGAGAGTGAATAGGTGGGAGCCTGAGAGTCATACTGTACTGGTGGTAGTCTGTCTATGTCAAAACCATGGAGGGCAAGCCAATCCCGTGTCTGTGCATACCATGATGAGGTGTCTCCGGCTAGTGCCATGTCGCGTGATGCCTGGAAAGCTCTGTAAGTGATGCGCTCTGTGTCCATGCTCAGAGAGAGAGAGAGAGAGAGAGAGAGAGAGAGAGAGAGAGAGAGAGAGAGAGAGAGAGAGAGAGAGAGAGAGAGAGAGAGAGAGAGAGAGAGAGAGAGACTTTTTAACGTCTATTAAAGGCCAAAATCGACCTATGAGACAAAACATATACATAAGTATGATCCAATCCACTGTGATCCCAAAAGGAAAATAAAGTGTGAGTACAAAAAACGGGTATAAAAGGAGTGGATAATAATTGGCATCAGGGGTGTGGGATGCTATGGGTGTGCACTCTATGTGCTCAATGGGTGTGATACAAATATGATATGCATAGGGAGGGGAGGCTCGATGGTATCATAACCCTCTAAATGCTTGGAGTGGGTGTAGGATATAATGCATCAGTGGGTAAGGCATGATGGCGATCCTCAAAATGCTCTGAACATCGAGATCGGCAGGGATGCGCTGCTGATGTCTCCATATCTCCATGTCATGGCGTGCGAGAATCGTCTGAATCTCTCTGGTGTGGACGGGCTCTCTGGAGTGGGGGTCTCGATCGTCGACGCTGTTGTCTAAGCTCCTCTGCTCTGTGTAATGCGACACCCCGCGTCGAGCTTGGTCCTCGAGTGGTTGTGGGTCTGAAAAAATCTGTAATATAAGTTTGAAGAAGGGGGGGGGGGGGGGGCGGTGTATCCTCATCTGCTTCTCGAGAAGTGATGCACGGCGGCGCTGGAGCTCTACTAGGAAACGACATAGAGGGCGTTGGTCCTCTGTCCCCAATAAAGCCCTGATCTCTCTGGCCCCCCTAAGAGCTGTGGGTAGTGGTCTCTGATGTCCTCATATGCCTGGCATCTACATGTGTAGTGCTCCTCGTCCTCCACCTCCTCTCTACATATAATCTCTCTCCCCTCGGGGTATGTGTCGCTCGCCCAACCTCAATCTCGAGCTGGTGTGATGATACTTTGAGCTGCCCAATGGCCACTCTCTCAGCTCATGCCATGTATGTATCCATGTATCGTGGTCTTTGAATGAAACCATCCACTGTCACAATCAAGAAGTGCTCTCTGTAGTGTTGCCCCTTTATGGGAAGAGGCTCCCGTGGTGCTATCCATGTCTCCCTGACGTGTATCTGTAGTAGGTCCTGACGGATGATCCTATTCCTCTCCGAACGAGAGAGGGTAATGTGGGAGCAAGAGAGGTCATACTGAAAAGGGGGAAGATCGGTAATGCTCATGCCATGGTCTGCTAACCATCGGTGTCTGTGCATACCATACTCTCTCCTTCCCTGTCTCTGCCAAATGTCTAGAGCTCTCAAATGCAAGCCTGGTGAGTCGGCTGGTGGGGAGCTCTCTGACTCTCAGAATAAAGGTCACGAACTGGAAGAGGGCCTCCACTAGCATCGGTGGTGTGCCAAGCTCAGTTCGTATAATGTCATGTGGAACGGGGGGCTTGCTGTGCAGCAAGCGTGAGATCATGGTGACTTTGGGCCTCTCAATCTGCGTCCACATCGCCTCTGTGATCCCTGATGCCCAAACTGCGGCTGCGTACATCAATGCAGGTGTCACTAGAGTGTCAAAGAGCCACCCCTTAGCCCGGGGCTCTTGAAAATCTATCTGAAAGCAACGTCTCTCCAATCCTGCAAGTGCCGCATAGCCTCGCGTCAATCTATCTCTCGCTGCCTGTGCCATGGAGAATACCCTTGTGCTGCCCGAGAAGGTGACACCTAGGTAGACGTAGGAGTCCACTACCTCTATCTGTCCTCAAGCTGCAGTGAAAGAGGCGCGATGGCGTATTGTCTCGGAGGTATGGAAGATCATGACCTTGGTCTTGCCAAGGTTCACTGTGAGTCCTCTCTCCATGCATAAGGTATTGAGCGCCTGTAAATGTGACTGCAACCCCTCCTGTGACTCTGAAAGCAAGACAATGTCGTCGGCATATAATAGGATGTGTACTGGCGTACCTCCGAGGTCTGCTCCTAGCCCTCCTTCTCGCTGTATATACTCCGTGTGATATCGTCGATGTAGAGACCGAAGAGAGTGGGTGAGAGAGGGAAACCTTGTTTCACCCCAATGGTGCTAACAAGGCTGTCTGATAGGCCGCCCGGGCAGCGTACCCTGCCTGTGACTCGTGCATACAAAGCATGGATGGCCCAAAGCATGTCTGATGGTAGCTCTAACTCTTGGAGCCTCAGTAGTAGGCTCTCTCGAGGGACCATGTTGAAGGCTTTGCGGAAATCCACAAAGCAACAGTATAGTCTCTTCTCCCTGGCCTTCGCGCTCTCAATCAAGCAACGAAGCACGAAGATGTGGTCGATGGTGGAGAAAGTGCGGTGGAAGCCTGCCTTGCCGGGTGCTGTGATCCCGGCTTCCTCAGCGTGTGTACTGAGCTCTGCCTCTAGTATTGCCCCATAGATCTTGGCCAGGATATGGCCTATCATAATAGTCTTGTAGTTCCCTGGATCCATCATATCGCCGGACTTATGGATAGGCGTAATGGTATGCATAGTCCACGAGTCAGGTAATCCCTCAACCAAAGCATGGTTGAAGAGAGGGGCGATGAGGTGGGAAACTACATCTGCTGCGTATATAAAGTGCTCTCCCTGTAGCCCTGTGTGGTCTTTTGAATGGCCATGCTGTAGCCTATGGCATGGCTTGTCGTACCATGCCTGCTGTGAAGAGGGTGGATATCACAGGACGCGATGTGGGAGGGATCGGCAATGGTGGTTGTCCTGGAATGTCATATAACCTCTG
>CM035424.1:32298450-32508450 GCA_020310875.1 Ceratopteris richardii | reverse complement strand
AAGTCACACAAGTGCAATAGTAGGCGTGCAGCAAAGGAGGGGAACATGAAAGAGAAATGTGTAGAGAGGTCGGCCTATATGACTGGTTTTTTGATCTACTTAGGAAAAAAACGAAGACCATGTCAGTAACACGTTTCTGACTTGCAAATCAGCTACAGGTGAGTAATGTCAGGAATAAATTTAGGTGCCAAGGTCATTTATCATTTGGTTATAGTGCTAGAATATGCTTTGTCATATAACAAGCTGAATTACTCATAACTTGATTGTTTTAGAGTAGTTTATCTCATTTTAATTGTATCAGTGGTAACTCGATTTTTCTACTGGAGGGGATGCCCATTATATATAAATTTAGCTGAAATAATGCTAATAACAGCTGAAATAATGATAGCATATGCTTTGTGATATGACAGATTGTATTACTAGTAAGTTGAGTGTGTTTGGTAGTATGCCTTATCTTGATTGTTTTATTATTATTAACTCGATTGTTCTATCTACTTTTAGGGGATGCCCATTTAATATGCTTATCCTCTCTTTCTGATATGGTTAAGTTACAAAGTTTTCATATAGACGTCTGTCATTTTTGTGTGCTAATTGTTAGTGCTAATTGTCTTTTTTGTGTGCTAATTGTTTGATTTCAAGCCAGAATATTTAAATCTAATTTTGAGCTGTTTTGACTGGGTAGGTGGTGGGAGTTGCAGGGATCCTAGAAGCTTATTCACAAGGAATTCGAAGTATACGTTTGGCTGGTCCTACAATCTTTGGCCCTGTGATTGAAAAAGCCTCTTCAATAGCAAAACAAGCAGTGGATAGGAATGACCGTAAATATGTTGTGCTTCTCATAATAACGGTATGTTTTTATTACATGTGAAATATTCCAGATTCATTTTCCAACTACTGATTTTAATGGCCAAGTGGACATACTGTCTTTGATTTTTATTTAATGGTGAAACTGATTGACCTATGTATATTGTCTGCAATTTTCAGGATGGTGTTATCACAGATCTTCAAGAAAGCATAAACGCACTTGTCCATGCATCAAGCTTTCCCATGTCGGTGCTTATTGTTGGTGTTGGTGGTGCTGACTTCAGTGAGATGGAGGTACTCTTGTGGATGCTCTTTCACAAAGGATCTCATTCTATGGATTGCCATTCTTTAAAACAAAATTGAAGCATGATATTTATTTCAAGTGAAGAACATCTTAAATTTTGTTCTCTTGCGTATGGACAAGATCTGACATAGATTCAAGTTTTAGATTTGACTTTGACAACTTCTGCTGTTAGCTTTTCTCATAGACATACTTCAGCTCTTTCATACTTTTGTAGATGCTGACGTGTGATTGATTTAAATGTCTCATGTTGCTAGTTTTGGTCATTTGCGATTGTATCAGGAAGTAAAAATTTGTGTTTAAACATTGGCAATTCACCCAAGGGTTATTATTATTATTACTACTTTTCATGGCAAGTATACACCATGTGCTACATTCTGTTGGTCTTCAGAATGGCACCAAAGAAAACATGATGATAATTTTCTGAGTGTATGGGTCCGTCTTTTCAATATTGGTGAATCATATATGTTCTGCTTTGTGTGATGGATGGAAGAAGATATGCTAAGTTTTGAACGTAAGCACATATACTAAAAAGTCAATAGAGACAATCGTTTGACAAACTTGAAATATTTGTCAACTAGTATATGATAATGATGCAACTATTGGGGCTAAGGCTCTAAGGACACTTGTTGATGTATTTCGGTAGTGATATGTGTGAACACACTTAGGACTGCCGGGGCACTTTTTTCCCTCTCTAGGAGGTTTTTTCTTGGACTTGTATATATAACTATTACCCTAATGGGTCACTTATCTTTGTACATTCACTTGGTAATTCATTCGCTGTTGTGTTGTGCTCCAAGCTTCTTCTTCCTCCTTGTGCTGTTCGTGTGCTTGCATAGACCTCGAACTCAACCAATTGGTGTCAGAGCAGGTCGTCGTTTCATCTAGGGTGTCGTCAAGACCCCTCCGGTACGAGTCTCAGAATTGCACGAAAATTGGTGAACATACTTTGAGCTCGTTTCGGCCTCCGAACGCACTATAGCAGCGCTTGTGCAAGCAATTTTGTCCTTTTGTGCCAAACATGTATACAGGTATTGGTTTGCGAGCAAGAAGGTTATTGAAAAATGCCTTACTACACTTGCAAATAAAGTTATTGAAGGTGATGTAGGTGACGTTGACGATGATGATCTTCTGATTTGTGTTTGTGCTTTGTTTCCTGTTGTACCTACTCGAGAGCAACTTCGTTGGGATAGAAGAGATTGTCGAGCACATGCATTGATAGCTTTGTTTGTCAAACGTGCCATTATCTTTTATATTAGCTCTTGCAAAACAACAAATGATGCTTTGGATACACTTACCACTTTATACCAGACAAGAAATGAGGCTTGTGTTGCTTGCTATAGTGGAGATAGTATATATGAGGTGCTCACTCTACGATCCTGTGTGGTCAGTCGAACGCCCATGTTGTAGCCGCTCAATGGCCCTCCGAATCATCTTTGTTGTGAAGAAAGAGGAACGAGTAGGACGGGTCCATGTGGCTGGGGAACGGGAGGCTATCGAGGTATCTCATATAGTCTCTCAGCATACTCGTATCAACTCTTGGGATCTCCAATAGGTTTGTTCAAGTATGGCTCTCGTAGAGTGCACGATGCAGCAATGCAATCCCTGCTCATAAGTAAGCCTTGTAGCTCAAGCTCATGTGCCTCCTCGAAAGCCCGTCTCTTTCGGCGTATGAGGGTCTTCATAATTCTTCTAGCTTCCATCTCTGTGATCTCTCCCAATGCTGTCTGAGTTCATAGTTGACGATAGAGACTCTTGCACTTATCATCATACCAGGGATTCTGTGGCATGGTCCCAAGGGGAGGTGTGTGACGAGAATAGATGGTGTGTGGGAATGAACGGATGGCAGATGTTTGAAGGATGGATGCTATATGTGAGGTAAGTATAGGTTGTGTAGTCCGAGGATGAAGCGAAAGAAGACTTTTTTGAAGTTGGGCTGAGTATATGTGAGCAAGCTCGTGTGTGAAGTGGATGGTAGTGTGTGGGGGAGGTGTCATGGGTATGTGTATGTGGATGTTCCCCTTGAGGGATAGTGCAAGATATGCGTGATATGCTCCAATGGGTCTAGGTGGGATGGTGAAAGAACTGAGTATGTGGGTGGCCTCCTTGGATCCCATGATATAATCTACGATACTCCCTCCTCCATCTATAACTGAGTGGGGTATGCATGTCAATCCTTGCGACATAGGCCACTGTCTTATCCCGTTATAAATAACGTGGCGATGTCTGGATCCGAGTTTGAATAGGTGGGTACCATAGAGTGTGTGTGTGTGTGTGTAGATTCAGTTGAAACTCGTGCAGTAGATCCCTTTGTACAATGGGTAATATGATTGGATCCCCTAGATCAAAAGCCTCGCACTCATCTTTGACTGTCTTGGCATTGAAGTCTTCTATGAGGAAGACTTCCCTAGAGTAGAGTACTTCGTGATCCTCTGATAGACAAGTGTAAGGTGAGCATGAGCACTCCTCCAAATTCATGACGGAGAATCAGGGGCCAGAAGGTGCAAAATAGCATAGTGCAATGTAGATGGTCCTCTCTTGTGATATAGCTATAATCGGATCTAAAGGTATATGGCCTGTGAGTCCCATGCGACGATCTGTATCCTTCTCTAAAGTCCATCTCTAAAGAGTATCCCTACTTTCCTTGATCCTCTCGTAGTGTGGTGGTATGTACAATCTCTATGTGAGAATCCCATTGGAAGCCATGCACCTGAGGTAGGCTGCTATCGAGGCTCTCACGGGTCTCTGTCAGCAAAATAATATCTCTATCTTTGCTCGCCTCCTCAAGCATCTCTGGATGTGTCCATAAATCGATTGCAGCTCCAGACTGCAAGATGTATCTCCTCGACCGTTTCACATACCCTGAATCCTTATAGTATGGCTTTGCCATCAATGATGACTTGACCGTCTTTGTATGAAGCCTTCTTCCCTTCTCTACGAGCCTCACGTACTCTTGGCATGCATGCACGATGATATGCAACTTGCATGGGTCTGAGATCGTCATCTAGGTAAATAGGGAGACGTTCAAGCCCTCTTAAAACCCTCTCTTGCGAATGAAGGTGGATATTACCGCTTTGCAAAATGAGAGCTCCGTTCTTCAAAAGATTTTTTCCTGCTCTCCAACATTTGATGAATGGGAGGGCTTCCTCTTCCTTGTAACCAAGCTCCTTACATAGTGTCTTCCCATCCATTTCGGAAGTGGAGCTTTCTTTTTCTAATATACCTGTGACACCTACATTAAGACATCGAGCTCATCGCATCCTCTACTCCTTTTTGTGCTTCTTCTTTTGCCTCTTTATTGATGTTTTTCTTCACTACTTCAACCCATCCTTCTTTGGTTTTCTCGAGCTTGTGTCAATGCTCGTGGTCAAGCCTTCAGTGAGCTCCATTTTAAGCGCTTCGCTTTTGTTTGCTGTAAGTTCACCTTCTTCCACTTTGAGGGAAGGTATCAATCCTTTAAAGGCCTTGATTTGTTCTTACATGATCTTTTTCTCTTCTACACAATCTTGTTGCCTCTTGAGCCATTATTCTCTTTCCTTCGGTCTCTCCATTTCTCGATCTTCTTTGATGTCTTTGATTTGATCTTCCAAGATTTTGATCTTCTTGAACGCTCTTCTCATTTCTGGATTTGATGCTTTGTCTGCGTCTTTTTTTACTTGTCTGATAGCCTTGTCTTTTTACTTGTCTGATAGCTTTGTTGATCATCTCTTCCACCTCTTTTTTGTTTCCCCCCCTCTCTAATCGTGCCATTTTCCTCTTCTATTTGTATCTACCTGAGAAATTAGGGAGAGCAGGAGAAAGACATTGTTCCCTCGTGCACTAAAACAATAGTCTGCTCTGAGTTTCAATACCTGTTCAAAAACCGTGTGACCTGAGACCAAGTCCTCCTTTTGATGCGGAAGACCTGAACCTGCTCATGAGCAAGATCGCTTCTGTATTGCTTTGATGAAACCCCTTCTGCTGTGCTGGACTCCAGACCTATGAATGACCTACTGCACTGCACACATTCTAACCAACGAGTTGCTCACACTGCAGAATTAGGCTACAGGGCTGACGCAGCAGAGTTAGGGCTGAAGGGCCCGATGCAGCAGAATTAGGGTTACGGGCTGACGCAGCAGAGGTAGGGTTACGCGGCTGACCGGTCTGATGCAGCAGAATTAGGGTTATGGGCTGACGGGTCTGACGCAGCATAATTACGGGTGTGATGCAGCAGAATTAGGGGAGAGAGAGAGAGAGAGAGAGAGAGAGAGAGAGAGAGAGAGAGAGAGAGAGAGAGAGAGAGAGAGAGAGAGAGAGAGTCTTGCAGCATCTCGATGGAGATCGAGCTAGACTTCAGACGGCAGATAAGAACAGATTGTCTGTCAGGGATATAGTGCAATTCGTACCACTTCGAGATGCTGCAGGTTCATTACGTTTCGAATATTTATTTTAATCAATGTAACTTAAACGTGAACGTGACTAGTTGTGGTTACAGGAGCTGCTTCTGTTGCTAGCATGCTACTTGCAGAGCTGCCGATGCAATTTCTGGAGTATATGAAGCTGATGAAGATCGACCCTCCAGGAGCAAGAGGAGCCTTTTCCTGAATCCATGGAGGCAGCGTTGCTGTGACTCTTTTACGGAGGCTTCAACAGATAAAAATGTTCTTTTATGTAATTTGAATGAAATGTACATAATCAGTTTTCTTAAAGTATGATATCGATGCCAACCATACTTATTCCCTTATTGATGACATTACTTTGTAAGTTTCAAAGACGTCAAAACCCTTCGATGATGAATGATAGTTTCCTTTGTTAAGGCCGATAATTGAACTACACCTCGAAAATCTGTTTTTCTTCGATCAACTTCCTATGACTAATGCTTGGTGCGCAATTCTTCCAAAGAAGAAAAATCTCAGGGAAGGATTACCGAACTGCTTAATAGTGTTATTATTAAAAAACTATTGAATTTTTCATCTTTGTTTAGATCAACTAGAGAAAGATGTCAATGTGTGTCGTTGATGGCTATTCGTTCAGCTCATGGAGACCAAACAATATGGAATGGAAGTTCAGGGATTCTGAAATTTTGATTTATTGAGGACACAGATTTGCAAGGAATTCTTTCAATCAATAAGCCGGTTTTCTTTCCTCTGGTTGGCAGAGCGCATGCAAGCGAACTTTAGTGTCGCGCATCTGTACATGATCCAAAACTGCCTGTCTTCCGTTTGGAAATCTAGAAATGCACAAATCACTTTTGAAAGTTTTTCTCGTGGAATAGGAAAACAAGGAGAATCCATTGCAGCTCTTTTTTTTTTTAAATGGAGGTTCGGTCGAGCGGACTTTAACTTTGAAATTGCGACTGTACAAGGAAGGGCATAGTACCCATGGGACCCCCCTTATCCCACAAGAACAGGGGTTTACAAGACTGGGTTGAACGGCGGTCACAACTACCGTGGGGATCGTCAACCGGTGGCCAACAGCCACATACAACAATTTCTGAGATTCATATGTCCCTACATGTTGCTGCCAAGGGTTGAACCCTCGCCCCCACCTCAAGAGGCGAGAGGCCCAACCACCAGGCCAGCGAACCGGGACTGTCCATTGCAGCTCTTCTTATTGACATACAATTCCAAAAAGCACGTTTCTTAGTTTCCCGAAGTGAAGCGCATCGTAGTATATTTAATAAAACACACAAACGGTCCCAAACTAAAGTGGTGAATGAATATTCTCCATAGCGAACCCTTCATTCGATAAGAATAGGTATAAGGATATTCTAAATCAGCAATTATTACTTGTTTTGCAACTTCCATCTATTGGTAGTATGATTAGTGATAATTTCCTCAAGAAAAAGGTAAGGGTAAAACAATTTGGCTCTCTAGTTTCACTATCTTGTTTGTGTGTGTGTGTGTGTAATTATTTTATTTTTTATTTATTTTATTTCATAATTCTAATTTTATTCTAATTTATTACTTGTTTTGCAACTTCCATCTATTGGTAGTATGATTAGTGATAATTTCCTCAAGAAAAAGGTAAGGGTAAAACAAATTGGCTCTCTAGTTTCACTATCTTGTTTGTGTGTGTGTGTGTAATTATTTTTATTTTTTATTTATTTTATTTTATAATTCTAATTTTATTCTAATTTATTACTTGTTTTGCAACTTCCATCTATTGGTAGTATGATTAGTGATAATTTCCTCAAGAAAAAGGTAAGGGTAAAACAATTTGGCTCTCTAGTTTCACTATCTTGTTTGTGTGTGTGTGTAATTATTTTTATTTTTTATTTATTTTATTTTATAATTCTAATTTCATTCAGTAATTTATTTATTATTCTTATTATTTTTAAATTAATTAATTTATTTTATATATATATATATATATATATATATATATATATATATATATATATATATAAATTTAACCTATTTTTTGTGTAGTCTCTTGCTTTTGTTAGTTGTTTTTTATAATGTATGTGTTTGTAATCTCTATCTTGGGTTCGTAAGTTTAGATAACTCTGAAGTTAGGAACACATATGTCAAAGTCACATAGCGGAGATGCAAATCTTTGGATTTTTGTTCGAGTTGTGACCAACTATTTGTGCTTATTGGAAATGTCTCTTTAGGGTGTGCATATCTCGATAGCTAATCTCTTCATACTGTAGTGTTTGGATGTATGAGTTTGTGAATGTGAGAATGTTAGCTTTTGTATGTGCGGATTTGGGTGTGTATGTGAATGTGTGCCTTTTTTTTAATTTCTACTTTGAATACTTTTGTTAAACAATCATAATAATTAATATTTTTTAAGAAAAATTGAGTTTTATATTTTTTATTTGAATTTTGTTTATTTTTATTAATTTGGTAATCTTTTATACTTTTTGACTTATGTGTTTTCTATGAATGTATGAGTGTTTATATGTGTGTTAGTTAGTTTGTTTTGTTATTATAAGGTATTTTATTATTTAGGTATTTTGTTCTTAAGTTCTTTTTTTTTGGGTATTTTATTTCGTAGGTTTATTTTATTTATTTATTTATTTTGTTTTCTTTACTATTAAAAAAAAGGGGGAGGGTCTTAAGACCAAGGGTTCTTTGTGTAGTTTCATGAACAATTTCTTGTGATAGAGGAAGTTAAGTAATGATTCTAGCAAAAGATCACAGACACTCGATTGCACATTTTGTTATGATCTCTCGAGTATAACAAGCAATCTTATTTAAGGACCCCATTGCTTAGCGGCAACCCTGTTGAATATAAATGTACAAGCTCATTTTCATATGAGCCATGCTTCGATAGATTTACCAAATATAAAGATAAAGAAAAAGTGGACGAAAAAAGGAAAAAATAATAAAAGAAGTATAGTCAAAATTCATGATGAGTACGAGATACAATATCTTGCCTGGTAGTTAGTAGCATGTAGTGGAGAAAGTGGTGAGTTAAGAAGAAGGCACAAACTTCTTCACATGCTCATTGGTTATAAAAGTGAAGTGGGAGCACATTCAAAAGAAGGAGAGAAAGAGGCAAGAGCTCCTAGTAGTCAGATCTGGCCGTTTTGTCATTTTGGCTTCCCTTAGACTCCTTCCAGCCGCACGTCAGTTTGTACATAGCTCTGTTGCAGAGCTCATATCTCAGTGCATATGTAACCATTTTGTACGTTTAAACATTCATTGGAATGCTTATCTCGTGTACTTTTTGCATATCAAATATCTCGTTGAAAGCTTATGTAGTTTGTGAGACATCAGTGAAAGAGTGAAGTCCAGTTTTTCAGTATACCTCTGTAGATAGGTAGTTTATTTTGGTCGGTTAAGTTTCCCGACCAAAACATATCCAAATTGCATGATTCTTGTCTTGTTGGAAAGCTCTTGAAATCTACTTTCACTGTCTCGGATATCTCATTGAGATCGTTTATATTCTGTGAGATATTTGTTAGATAGTAAAGTCGAGTTTTACAGTGTACTTATGTGTGCAGATGGTCTATCTTGGTGAGTTGAGTTTCCTAATCAAAACTCATCCAAATTACTTGTTTTTTATCTTGTTGGAATTCTCTATACCAAATATCTTTGTCAAAGGATATATATTCAGAGATTTATCAGTCTGAGAGTGAAGCTCAGTTCTTCAGCATACCTGTGTGGACAGGTAGTTCATCTTTGACAGTTGTGTTTCCTAATCAAAACTTGTCCAAATTGAGTTATTTATAGCTTGTTAGAAAGCCCTCTTTGTCTACTTTGATTGCCTAAAGTCTCAAGTCCATTTGAGTTTTGTATTGAGAGTAGCAAGCTATCTAAGGTGCAGATGTTTGTCTAAGTGCTGGACATACAAGGGTTCACTACATACTTCCGTTGCGCATAGGAGAACTCATTCTCCACAATTGGTATTAGAGCAAACTTGGTATTGAAGCTTCATCAACAGAGCTGGAGGTGAAGCAAAGCAAAAGAGGAGCTACAAAACAAGAAGGAGCTTCACAAACGCAAGAGCAAAGGACTATAACTATTCGAGGTAACTCTCAAAGTCTTTGATACTCTTCAATGGCTGACTTGGGTCAACAAGTAGAGAAGTTGGACAAGGATAACTATCCCGTGTGGAAGTTTAGAATGACCAACTACCTAATGGGCAAAGGCTTATGGGTTATTGTGAGCGGCGATGATGCTCAACCTCAAATCAATCAAGCTATGGCCACCGAAGTCCAAAGGAGGCAAGCAAAAGAATGGGAAGAGAGGAATAGGAGTCATGTTCCTCATTTCGCAAGTCATTACTAATGCCATGGTAGGTCATATTCAACATCTAGAGAAAGCTAGGGATGCTTGGGAAGCTCTTGAAAGGATGTATTCAACAAGTACCAAAGCTAGGAAACTTCAACTCAAGAATGAGTGAACACAATCAAGAAAAGTTCGAGTCAATCCATAGCTGAATATACTTTGAAGATTAAGGAGCTAAGCGATGCTTTAGCTTCTATTGGCACAACGGTTGAAGACGAAGATCTTGTGTGTTATACTCTCAATGGCTTGAGAGAAGATGAAAGATGGAAGCCTTTTGTAACTTTCATTAACTTGAAAGATGTATATCCAGGTTTTGAACAACTAATCCCTCATCTTGTCACAGAAGAGCTTAGCTTCGGTGGTCCCAAAGGAAAGGACAACCACAACCAAATGTTATATGCAGGTCGAGGTAAAGGAAGAAACTCAAGAGGAGGCTCAAGAGGAAAAGGAAGAGGTCACAACCACTCCAACTACAATCAAAACAATTCAGAAGACAATATGGATGCATCAAATGCCAACACACAAGGAAGAGGTCGAGGTAGAAGTAGAGGAAGAGGTCGAAGCTCCTACAATTCTCATAAAGATAAAACATGCTATCATTGTGGTAAAGTAGGACACTATGCTAGTGATTGTTGGCTGAAGAATGGAAGACCAAATGGAGGTAATCAAAGGAACCAAAGCAACTATGCAAGCACCTCAAGTGAAGGAAGCAAGGACACACTACTTGCAATGAGACATGAGTATAGAAGCTCTTGTGAAGATGACAAAAAATGGTACATTGATTCAGGTTGTAGTAACCATATGTCATGCCAAGGAGGTTTGTTCACTAATCTACAGGTACCAAGTGGAAAAGAATGTGTTGAAACAGGTGATGATACTCAACACATGATTGAACACATTGGAGATATAAGGCTTGGAGATACAAGCAGAGCAAAGGTACTATCTAATGTTCTTCATGTTCCTACAATTTCAAAGAACTTGATTTCAGTAGGACAAATGGTAGAGAAGGGTTATCATGTCATATTCAATGAGAATGGGTGCTTCACAAAGAATCCAAAGGAAGGCTTCAAGGTCATTGCTCGAGGTAGAAGAGAAGGAAGGATGTTCACTTTGGATGTCCAACATCCACATGGAAAGGTCATGTGCATTCAATGTGGGAACAAGAAGATTTCAGAGTTGGACTTATGGCACAAAAGAATAGGACACATCAACATTCCAAAGCTGAAGGACATGAGCAAACATGAAGTGGTAAGAGGTCTTCCAAAATTTAATAGCGTTGGACTACATGAGTTATGTGAAGCTTGTCAACTAGGAAAGCAAACGAGACAACCATTTAAGAGGAGCAATTATGTGGCTCCAAATGTCTTGGACTTGATACATACAAATGTATGGGGGCCAATCCAAGAGGCATCAATGGCTGGTAATAGATTTTTTGTCACCTTCATTGATGATCACTCAAGAAAGGTATGGCTGTTTTGTATGAAGCAAAAATCAGAGGTGTTTTCTATATTCAAAAGATTCAAAGTTGAAGTTGAAAAGGAAACAGGAAAGTCTATCAAAACCTTAAGGTCCAATGGTGGAGGAGAATACTTCTCCAAAGAATTTTCAGATTTTCTACAAGAGAATGGAATCAAAAGGCAGTTCACTTGTAGGTACACACCACAATAAAATGGAGTAGCTGAGAGGAAAAATAGGCAAATTGCTGAAATTGCAAGATGCATGCTCAACGAGATGAAGGTACCATTGTACTATTGGGCTGAAGCTACCACAATCGCCATTTACTTGATGAATAGGTGCACAACATCGGGAATACATCACTTGACTCCAGAAGAGGTATATTCCGGTAAGAAACCTGATCTTACACACCTCAAAGTTTTTCGATGTGTTTGCTTTGTTCACATTCCACAAGAAGTTAGAACAAAGATGGAACCAAGATCAGAAAAATGCATTTTCATCGGCTACTCGACGGAGCAAAAAGGATACAAGTGTTACAACCCTAGAACAAAGGAATTAAGAGTCTCGCGAGATGTGGTCTTTGATGAACTAGGACCATGGTATGAAGATAAAGGAAAGGAAAAGATTCTTGAAGAAGATTGTGATGATTATGCAGGAACAAATCAAAGAGAAGTTCAACAATCTAGCACAAAGGTTTCAGGTCCAGAGGCATCTACATCAAATGAAGAATGTTCAACATGGAGGGGGAGCCATTCTTTGTCTCCAAATTCAGCTCATAGTAGAGCCAAAGATGCAAGTGCTACTCCAAACAGTGAGGTAGATGCAAGTGAAGAAGAATATGAAGAGGTAATCACTCTGATGGTAAAGCTAAATAGGTTAAAGAAGCAACTCTCTAAAGGCAATGAAAGAAGATCTTCAAGGACAAGGTATCCAACTCAAAGGTTGAGTTATGATAGTTTTATGGCGACACATTTTGCATACATTATGCAGGTTATCAAAGACAAAGAGCCTGAGACATATGATGAAGCTTGCACACAAAAGGAATGGAAGCAAGCTATGAAAGAGGAGATCAAAGCTCTCAAACATAATCACACATGGGAGCTAGTGCCAAAGAAAGAAGGTATGAAGATTGTTCCAAACAAATGGGTGTTTAAAGTAAAGAGGAATGCTGATGGTTCACTAGCTAGATATAAAGCTAGATTAGTTGCCAAAGGATTTAAACAAACACAAGGCATAGATTATGATGAAGTTTTCAGCCCCGTTGCAAAGATGGGAACTATCCGAACCTTAATAGCAATTGGTGCTTCAAGGAGATGGCCATTATATCAACTCGACATAAAAAATGCTTTTCTTAATGGAGAACTACAAGAAGAGGTATACATGAGTCAACCGATTGGATTTGAAGATGAAAACCATCCAAATTTTGTTTGCAGGTTGAAGAAGGCACTTTATGGCTTGAAGCAAGCACCAAGAGCATGGAATCAGAGATTGGTAGAGTATCTAACTAAGTGTGGATACAACCCAAGTAGTGCAGATCCTTCTTGTACATGAAGAAGGAAGAAAATAGAGAGGTATATATTTGCATATACGTCGATGACCTCATCATAACAGGAAATGATGTTACAGGGATTAAAGATATCAAAAGGAAGCTTGGTAAGGAGTTTAAAATTTCAGATCTTGGAGAATATTTTTTAGGAATTGAAGTTGTTGATGGAAAGAGTGGCATCTACTTGATGCAAAGGAAGTACTTGTTGGATGTTCTTTTCAGATTTGGAATGAGTGAATGCAAACCACTCACTCAACCCATGGACACAAATACAAAGATTTGTTCAAATGATGGAGAACCATTGGAAGATGTAACGACATACAGAAGCATTGTAGGATCATTGATCTATGCAAACATTACAAGACCTGACTTTTCTTATGTTGTTGGTGTACTTTCTCAGTTTATGCAAGCCCCGACAAGTGAACACTTAAATTCAGCCAAGAGAGTGTTGAGATACATAAAGCATACAGTTAATCATGCTTTGTTTTACAAGTTTGATGAAGAACTGCAGGTCAAAGGCTTTAGTGATGCTGATTGGGCAGGTTCAAGGGAAGATAGAAGATCAACCTCAGGTTATGTGTTCATGATAGGAAGCAAACCTATCACATGGATCTCAAAGAAACAACCTACTGTTGCACTTTCATCTATGGAGGCTGAATATAGAGGATTAGCTTTTGCCACATGTGAAGCAATGTGGATTAAAAAGCTTTTGGCTGATCTTGGAGTGCAAGTTGGAACCATCCCTATATACGGTGATAACATGTCAAGTATTTACTTGGCAAGCAATCCTATGTTTCATGCAAGGAGCAAGCACATAGAGGTCCACTACCACTATGTAAGGGAGAAGGTGCTGAGCAAAGATGTGGAGGTAAAGTTCATCAGAACCAAAGAGCAGGTTGCAGATATGTTTACAAATTTCTTGGATGCTTCTAAACTCAAAGGTTTCAAGGATGCGATAAATTTGAAGGACATGGATGAAGATAACTCCCAAATGAGCTTGAGGGGGAGTGTTGAAGATAAATGTACAAGCTCATTTTCATATGAGCCATGCTTGGATAAATTTACCAAATATAAAGATAAAGAAAAAGTGGAGGAAAAAAGGAAAAAATAATAAAAGAAAAAGTATAGTCAAAATTCATGATGAGTAAGAGATACAATATCTTGCCTTGTAGTTAGTAGCATGTAGTGGAGAAAGTGGTGAGTTAAGAAGAAGGCACAAACTTCTTCACATGCTCATTGGTTATGAAAGTGAAGTGGGAGCACATTCAAAAGAAGGAGAGAAAGAGGCAAGAGCTCCCAGTAGTCAGATCTGGCCGTTTTGTCATTTTGGCTTCCCTTAGACTCCTTCCAGCCGCACGTCAGTTTGTACATAGCTCTGTTGCAGAGCTCATATCTCAGTGCATATGTAACCATTTAGTGCGTTTAGACATTCATTGGAATGCTTATCTCGTGTACTTTTTGCATATCAAATATCTTGTTGAAAGGGTATGTAATTTGTGAGATATTAGTGAAAGAGTGAAGTCCAGTTTTTCAGTATACCTGTGTAGATAGGTAGTCTATTTTGATCGGTTAAGTTTCCCAACCAAAACATATCCAAATTGCATGATTCTTGTTTTGTTGGAAAGCTCTTGAAATCTACTTTCACTGTCTCGAATATCTCATTTAGATCGTTTATATTCTGTGAGATATCTGTTAGATAGTAAAGTCGAGTTTTACAATGTACTTATGTGTGCAGGTGGTCTATCTTGGTGAGTTGAGTTTCCTAATCAAAACTCATCCAAATTACTTGTTTTTTATCTTGTTGGAAAGCTATTGGTGTCTACATTCTCTATACCAAATATCTTTGTGAAAGGATATATATTCAGAGATTTATCAGTCCGAGAGTGAAGCTCAGTTCTTCAGCATACCTGTGTGGACAGGTAGTTCATCTTTGACAGTTGTGTTTCCTAATCAAAACTTGTCCAAATTGAGTCATTTATAGCTTGTTAGAAAGCCCTCTTTGTCTACTTTCATTTCCTAAAGTTTCAAGTCCATTTGAGTTTTGTATTGAGAGCAGCAAGCTATCTAACGTGCATATGTTTGTCTAAGTGCTGGACATACAAGGGTTCACTACACACTTCCGTTGCGCATAGGAGAACTCATTCTCCACAAACCCTACTACACAAATAGGGAGTGTGGTTAGCACTTTCTCTAGCCTAGGATCTTTGGCCTACAGGTGGGTGTTGATATGATTTTTTGACCTAACTATAGACATTTCTCATAATATTTATTCAGCAACTTTGAGTTTCAATTTTGATGAGGTACGTGCTTCAACCTCTTGTTCAAATCTTGTTACTTATCGTGTTTAAAGTAGTGGAAGAGAAAGGTTTAAATTCTTAGCTAGATCTAATTTAAATTCTTTGCATTGCTTAGATAATGGTCATATTCATCGGTCTTCTTTCAAAATGGCTTTAATTAATACTCATTACACCAATAATTCAATAAAAGCTCTCTTTCCTTTACGGCGTTTAAGAAAAAAGCATTTGCATGAAGATAATCCATTAAGTCTAATTCATTGCTCACAAGTCATTTATGTAATCTATAATATTTACGATAGTTCATTTTTAGATGTTGGTCAAACTTTTAGGACTACATTTATTCGTTTTCAAGAGACTCACTCCTCTACATATCAGTTTTGCAATGTTTCTTCTAGAGAAGTTATTTCAAGTCATGAAGATTTTTGTTAATCTTATGTTTTCAAATTGTATCAAAACTTACCATTTTTATATATAGTTTGGAAATTCTATAAGAATCCCATCAAACCACGATTTACAGCTCCATCTTGTAATACGTCTCTCACGGATGTTTCCAAATAGTTAAGCAATTGTTTTAAAGCCATTTTACCTACTATTCATGATATTTGGAAGGAATTACTCAAAGATGCACATGTGAAAAGTTCCTCTAGTTGGATCTTAGATAATTCACTAGGTATTATTCTCGTAATAAAGTCTCTAAACGCTTCAAGAACTCTAAAAGAAAAATATATTCATTTGGGGCTTCAAACTTTTGACTTCACCAATTTGTATACAAAGTTCGATTTGAATGATTTAAAACATAGGATTTCTTCTTTAGTTAGGAAAGTTTTCTCTTTTAAATTCACCAAAGATAGATATAAGGCTCTTTTGATAGAAAAGTCTGCATTGCATTTTAATTATTTATGGTTGAAATCCAAGTCCGTAGATATAGATAGTAGAAAGAAACATTATACTAGAATAGTAGATGAAACTCACATTCTTTTTTGGTTATATTGTCTTTTAGAAAACTTGTATGTTTCAATTGGTGATGCTTTATTCAATCAATGTATTGGAATTCCTATGGGTACAAATTGTGCTATATTGCTTGCTAATTTTTATTTTTTTACTTATAATTTGAATTTATGGAAAGGCTTGTTTTAGCTAATACTTGTTTTATAATTTTACACAAACTTTCCAATATTAAAGGCTTTGTAGATGATATGTTTGTTCCTGATTTTAGTTCTTTTCAAGATTTTATGTATTTGAACAATGATGCTTTTGGTGGTGGTATTTATCCCAAAAATATTTATGAGCTGAATTGTACTTCACATGATGATTCTTATGCTTTCCTAGATCCAAAAATATTTCAATCTCCTTTTGGTTTGGAAGTAGATGTTTATGATAAAGAATTAGAACTAGAATTTTTTAGCATTAACATGATACAAATCCTCATATTGATTCAAATATTTTTGATTTAACAAATTATGGTGTTTGCTCTCAATTGTTTAGATTTTCTCATCTATGTTCAAGCTTGTCTTCATTTGTAGTTCAGTGTTGTCAACTAATCTCTTTGCTTGTTCAAAATGGGTATTCATTCAAAAAAGTTTCAAAGAAGGTAAATGACTTTCTTACTTCATAATAAGTTCATTTATGGTTCTTCTTCGTTTCATGTGTTCAAATTAATTGTTACTAAATTTAATAGAAAAGGGGAACTTTATATTGGTTAATGATAAGGTATTTTATGGGGGTTCTTGCGATCTTTATTTATAGTTTTATTTTAGTCTATTGTTCTTTTATTTTATTATTATTATTATTACTTCTATTATTATTATAATTATTTCTTTATTTTTTAAAATTTATTTTAATTAATATATATATATATATATTTATTTATTTATTAATTTTAATTTTTATAATTCTTATTTTAAGTTTTAATTTTTCTTATTATTTGTTTGTTCTTTGTGCAAGAATTTATCATGATTGAGTTTGCCCTTCACTTTTGGAAGTGATAGAAATTCAATTTGTTGACTTTGTTAGAGATCTTTATTTAGAAAGACTCTTTATTAAAGTCTGCACCTACTCTAGGGCACTAATGACGTGAGTATCGATGTCATAGCTATTTGTCCAAGCTATGCATGATAAAGTTGAATTCCGATACTTCTTATTTTGGACATACATAGAAGTTGAAGATACACTTTTTGGTTTTGTTTTTGTTTAATTTGCACACACACACACACACACATATATATATATATATATATATATATATATATATATATATATATATATATATATATATATATATATATATATATATATATATATATATATATATATATATATATATATATATATATATATATATATATATATATATATATATATATATATATATATATATATATATATATATATGTGTGTGTGTGTGTGTGTGTGTGTGTATGTGTGTGTGTAATTGTTTTTTATTTATTTTATTTTATAATTCTAATTTTAGTTTTATTTTACTTTATATATTTTGTTTATTTATTTATTTATTATTCTTATGATTTTCAAATTAATTAATTAATTTATTTTTTAATATATATATATATATATATATATATATATATATATATATATATATATATATATATATATATATATATATATATATATATATATATATATATATATATATATATATATATGTGTGTATATATATATGTGTGTGTGTGTGTTCTTTTTTTTTAACTTAAATATTGATTATTATTTTTAGTGTGGTTGTTTATGTATTGGTTTTGTTTTTTGTTGGTATTTTTGATGTCTTATATTGGTCCTATTTTTTGTATAGTCGCTTGCTTTTGTTAGTTGTTTTTTCTAATGTGTATGTGTTTGTGTTCTCTATCTTGGGTTCATAAGTTTGGATAACTCTGGACTTAGGAAGGTGTATATATATATATATATATATATATATATATATATATATATATATATATATATATATATATATATATATATATATATATATATATATATATATATATATATATATATATATATATATATATATATATATATATATATATAAGATCATGAATCAAGCAAGTCCCATCAAGTGAGAATAGTGTCGAAAGCTATTGTGTCATAGAGATTTAGTCAAAGCATCTACAACATTATCTCGAGTATGAACCTTCGCATGAATAATGCCCTCAGTGGCTAAGCGATCTCCAAGGAAGTAATGCCTCACCTTAATGTGCTTAGCCTTTGCATTGCATGATAGACTTGATTCTTAGCCAGAGCAATGGCACTCTGACTATCACTAAGCAAACGAGGTATATGTTGAACCTACCCATATCACAAGCAAGATGAGAAAGCCACAATGCTTTCTTACATGTCTCACTAGTTGCAACATACTCTGCTTCTTAAGTGAAAACGACTGTACATTCTTGAAGACGAGATCTCCAAGAGAGCACCCCAACAAACTGAAAAATATACCTTGATGTAGGCTTTCGATTGTCTATATAACCAACATAATCAAAATTGTGTAACCAATTATGAATGACTTTCCTCTACCCAAGCATAAACACTTGGCCTTAGTGCTACTCATATATGTAAAAATCATCTTGATCGCTTCCCAATGCTTCTTGCCAAGATTTGATATATATTTTCTCGTAACTCCCATCGCAAATGCAATTTCTACTCTCCTGGCTATCATAGTATACATGAGACTATGAATAGTAGATTAATAAGGAATTTTGGTTATGAATTCTTTCTCTTGATTTGATTTGGGGCAATCATCCTTGCTCAATTTCACATTTGTAGCTAAAGTTGCACTCAATGCCTTGGCACCTTGCATATTGAACCTGTGAAGTACTTTGGATATGCACTTACTTTGAGACAAGTATATGCATCTTTTACTCCTATCATGAGTAATGTGTATGCCAAGAATATGTTTGGCATCCCTCAAATCCTTCATATCAAATGTTTGGCTCAACTTGTTTTTGAGCAATGATAAATCCTTAGAGGCTCTTCCCAATAATCAACATATCATCGACATAAAGTATCAAGCATATCAAACTATCATCTGAGTAACTTTTTGTGTAGAGACAATGATCCTCATTGCTTTAAGAATAGCCTTGAGACTACATAAAAGCATCAAAATTTTGGTACCATTGTCTAGTGCATTCGTTAATTCCATATAAGTGCTTCTTAGCTTTCAAATTAGACTTTCTTCACTAGGAACTACATAACACTAGTTGTTCCATATAGATCTTATTTGTATGATGTCTATGCAAGAAATCAGTTGTCACATCCATTTGGACTATGTGTATGTCCTCAATTGCAACAAATCCAAGCGACATGCACAATGTGGTCATCTTGACTATTAGAGATAAGATTTTCTCGAAATCTACATCATGTTTTTGCTTAAAACCCTTTGCAATCAATCGTGCATTATACTTTGGAGAAGCACTATCCTATCTAAATTTTAGCTTATGTACCTATTTACATGGTAAAGCTTTCTTGTCCTTTGGCGAAGGTACCAAATTCCACGTACCATTTGTCACGAGGAAGGAGATAAGGAAGAGAGCTCACACACACACTCGCACTCAAAGAGGAGCACACACAGAGATTGAGGCAAGGAAGAATGATCTTCTTCTTCTTCTTCTTCTTCTATTACATAAAAAGAATGTACAAGAATGACTTAAAACAAGAATACGAGTGCAATATATAAAGAATAGTACATAAGGAAAAAATCTAATGTCCGCGAATGAGTGAGCTAGCCAGAAACAAATGTGCCATCACTCTCGGTAAATAAATTCAACAAAGCTCAATGAAGTATCCCTGAGATATATCGGCGTGACCACTATACATGTCAAAGAAATGAAAAGGTGATATGTGTCATCGTGGATCATCACATGTTGAGCTTGATATCTCAACACTCCCCCTCATGCTCAATGTCATGTCCTCTAATCCAATCATCTTCCGAAACATCTTCAACTTCTCTACTCCAAGTGCTTTAGTAAAAATATTTGCAACTTGCTCATCTGTCCTCACATAAACAAGATCAATATCACCTGCTCATACCTTCTCTGATGAAGTGATAATGTACCTCGGTATGCTTTGTTCTAGCATGAAAAACAGGACTCCGTGCTAACTATATGTGGCTAACATTATCACAATAGTTCATGATAGGCTTTTGCACTTCCACACCTAAATCTCCAAGTAGCATCTCCAACAATGATGCTTCACATTCTGCCATTGCAGTACCTCTATACTCAGCCTCTGTACTTGACAAAGCAACAATGGGTTTCTTCTTTTTGCTCCATGTAATAGTTGCACTCCCAAGTGAGAATAGAAAGCCACTAGTAGATCTTCTATCTGGAATGCCACTAGCCCAATCTGCATCGGTGTATCCATGAACCTGCAATTCTACACTAGGTTCATAAAAGAATGTGTAATCCAAAGTAGCACTCACATAATGTAGAGTGCGCCTCAAAGCATCTAAATATGGCTTCTTGGGAACCTGCATAAATGGACTTTCAAGTCCAATAGTGTAGCTTAGATAAGGCCTTGTAATTGTGAGATATATCAGACTTCCCATAATTTTCCTGTACATAGTAGCATTTTCCAATGCTTCACGTGATGTAGAATCCAACTTCAAATTCTGGTCTAATGGCATAGAAATCGGCTTACAATCAGTCATACCATACTTTTGTAGCATATTCAAGGAATATTGCCTTTGCGACATCCATATACATGTTTGTGTATGTATAAACTCAATGCCCAGGAAATCGTGCAACACACCAGGATCTTTCATGTCAAATTCTTTCATAAGAAGTTGTTTTACCTCTTTGATGCTTTCTTCATTATCACCACTTACAATCAAGTCATCAACATAAATAGCCACAATTCTGATGCCATCATCAACCTTCCTTGCATATAGTGAATGATCTTCATCACACATAGAAAACCCAATGGTGGTTAAGTAATCAGCAATCCTTGCATGCCATGCATAAGGAGCTTGTGTAAGCCCATACAAAGCCTTTTGCAACCTGCAAACATATTCTGGGTGCTTGAATCTTCATATCCTTATGGCTGGTCCATGTATACTTCTTCTTGTAACTCACCGTGTAGGAAAGCATTCTTTACATCCATCTGATGCAAAGTCCATCCTTTTGTTGTAGCTAATGCAACAAGTGCTTTGATAGTAGATATTTTAGCTACAGGGCTGAATGTTTCTTCATAATCAATGCCATATGTTTGTGCATATCCTCTTGCTACCAATCGTGCTTTATACTTGCTTATGGTACCATCAGCATTGTGCTTTACCTTGTAAACCCACTTGTAGCTTATGGGTTTCTTTCCTTGCAGCAATGGAGCTAGCTTCCATGTATCATTTCCATAAAGCACAGCCATATGCTCCATGGCTTTTTCCCAATCTTCATTTCCAATTGCATCTTCAAAACAAGAAGGTTCAACATCTTGTATTACCTTTGTCATGTAGGCACAATGATGAGCCATGTAACTATCATATGTCAATTGTTGCACTTACTTCCGCATCCTCCTAGTTCTTCTTGGTCCTGGGTCACTTTTCCTTTTATCATGTGCATGTGCTTTTCTTACTCCTGGAGTCTTCACAAAGGGAAATCCAAGTTCCTCATCAAGACTCTTTTTTGAACCGCTTAAATCTTCATGAATGTCTTCAAAATTTGTACATGTTTTACTACCAGTAGGAAGCTTTTCTTTACCTTTCTTGGATGTATTTGATGAATTTTTTGTATTGAAATTTCCACGCAATCTTCCACTCCACGGATTTGAGTTGGAACTATTGCTTGGTGACGCATCTCGTGCACTCAAAATTTGGGATTCTACACTTGATTTTTCAGCATTTTCTTTGTCATTTGATTCAAGATTAAGTCCATCTTTGGCATTTGCATAGAAGCTTGACATTTCATCAAACACCACATCTCTAGTTACCTTCACCTATTGTGTGAGTAGGTTGTAACATTTATACCCCTTTTGCTCAAGGGAGTACCCAATGAGGATACATTTTTCTTCTTTTGGATCAAGCTTCGAGCCTCAACTCATTTGGAACATGTACATATGCAATATATTCAAATACTTTCATATGTGATAAGTTTGGTTTTTTACCTATGAACTTCTTTAGGTGTAACTTGATGTACAACAGCAGTCGAAGTTCTGTTCATGATGTATACAACAGTATGCATAGCTTTTGCCCAATAACAATGAGGCATATTCTTCTTAGCCATCAAAGCTCTTGCTATTTCTGCAGTATGTCTATTTTTGCGTTTAGCAATGCCATTTTGTTGTGGTATGTACCTACATGAAAATTGACGTCGAATTCCATGACTTGTAAGAAAATTGGTAAATTCATTTGACATGTATTCATCTCCTCCTTCAGACCTTAATGTCTGAATATACATTCCTATTTGCTTTTCCACCATAGCCTTAAAATTCTGGAAGTGAGTGAACACCTCACTATTCTCTTTCATGAAATATACCCATACTTTCCATGTATGGTAATTATTGAAATTAACATAAAACTTGCACCCACCCATAGATGTGGTCTTTGTAGGATCCCAAACACCTGTATGTACTATTTCTAGTACATTCTCACTAACAAGCTTGTCATGTGCAAATGATGCTCTTGACCGTTTACCAAATTGACATGCTGCACATACCTTTTACATTTCTGCAACTTTGAAATTTGGTAGTCCATTGACAATGTCTTTGGACTGCATCAATGTTAGCCTCTTCAAATTTGCATGTGCTATTTGTTTACGTGAGATCTCTATATTAGAAATAACTCTTGCACCTTTTGCAAACATGGCTCCATTCATTTCAAGAATTTTCACATTTAAGGTAAACATCTTACCCACTTTGTTTCCTTTGGCAATGAATCATCCATCGTGCTTGTACTCTTCTACATATGGCCCATCAACATTCAACTTGACTTGTAATCCCTAGTCAACCATTTGTCCAATAGAAAGCAGATTCTTTGTTATATTTCGAACATGCAGCACATCAACAAGATGTTTTACCTTCCCATCCTCCATAAACAATGCTATGTTTCCTGTATGCTCGATAGGGTGTGCAGTGTCATCACTTGTTTTAACATATCCAAGAATTGGTGATTTTTGCAAATTACTAAACCATTCTGCATGAGTGGTCATGTGATTTGAAGCACCTAAATGATGTTGAACCATGAACAGCTTCTTAGAGTCATCCGCACTTGTGGATGCATAGTTGTTTTGTTGTCTTCTATTATTTTGAGTCTTCAACTTGCAATCACATTCAAAGTGTCCACGTTTATCACAATTCCAACATCCTTTACTGTCATTACCTGAATCATTTCTTTGAAATTTGTGCGATCAATTCGCTCCCCCTACCTTGAAATTGTCCTCTACCTCCTGCATGATTTTTTTGTAGTCCTTGATCTTGGTTATTGTCTCCTCTTTCACTTCCGAAGCCTCTAACCTCTGCCTCTTCCTCTGCCAAAGTAGAATATCTACTCAAAACTAGGTTTGGGAGTTTGAAACCTTACCAAGATTCTTTTCTTCAATAATGATCATGGATACCAGATCATCAAAATTTAGAATATTTTTCCTAGTCTGTATAGAAGTTCTTAAGTGCTTATATGCAGCTCCTAAACCATAAAGGCACACTTCAACCTTATCATCATCATCTACATTTACGCATATAGATGCAAGTAACTCACATATGCTTTTGATTTCTAGGGTGTAGTCACTTACTGACATGCCATTCTTCTTCAATGTATGCAGCTCATTCTTGAGTGCAATTTCTATGCCTTTGTATTGGTCTTATACAATGTGACCAAATTGTTCCACATCTCTTTCGGAGTCTTGCCATTCTTTATGTGCCCAATCATCCTATCTTGTACGCTAACAGATAGCCAATACATTACCTTTTGTGCTCCTTGATTCCATTCCTTATATGCTCTTAAATGGTCTATTGTTCGATTCCTCTCTAGCACCTGCGGAGCATTTTCATTCTCTCCTTCGATGTACTTCTAGTAACCTTTTCCCATCATGAAATTATTCATATGGAATCTCCAAGTATGGGGGTTGTTCTTGCCTAGCTTATCACTCATAAGCTAATTCATTCCATCTGCATTTGCCATTTTTGCAGAGCAAAAACACTTCAAGTAGTAGTTCTGCTTGAACGCTGATGCACTACGATGTGATAGTTTGATCTCAGAAAAACACAGTTTTCGTGTATCAATAGTACACGGAATTGCTTGAAATTCTCGATCCATAATATATGAGTGTTGTTAAACAGGATGCAAGTTACAATTTTGCAAATTGACCTGGTTTTTCTATGAGCCTAACCTTGCGAGCTCAAAACAGAGGTCAACATGGCTCTGAGACTCTAATCTAAAAAAAACGAGTAACCCTAAAGGGATAACACTTGAAAATATTTTGAGGCCTTCTACCTTCACACCAATTTTCATATCAATCAGAGGTCATTTGTGAATCACGCTTTCTCCATGCCTTCTCGTGTACTCTTCACCGTCGGCCTTCTTCATGACCTCTCTACAATCACACTAGCTCTGATACCATGTCACAAGGAAAGAGATAAGGAAGAGAGCTCACACACACACACACACTTGCACTCAAAGAGGAGCACACACACAGATTGAGGCAAGGAAGAATGATCTTCTTCTTCTTCTTCTTCTTCTTCTTCTTCTTCTTCTTCTATTACATATAAGGAATGTACAAGAATGACCTAAAACAAGAATACAACGAGTGCAATATATAAAGAACAATACATAAGGAAAAAACTTGATGTCCGCTAATGAGTGAGCCGGACAGAAGCAAATGTGCCATCACTCTCGGTAGATAAATCTAATAAAGCTCAATGGAGTATCCCTGACATATACCAATGTGACCATTGTACATGTCAAAGAAATGAAAAGGTGATAGGTATCATCTTGGATCATCACATGTTGAGCGTGATATCTCAACACCATTATTGTGAATAGAATCCAATTCACTCTTCATGGCATGATCCCATCTAATATTGTTGTACAAGGAAGAAGTGAAGAAACGTGAGCCTCAAAATTTTCACTTTTTAAGTCCATTTTCTTTCAAAAAAGGCAATTATCAACCATGGAAATTTAGAGTTAGCAACTACCTTATGGGCAACGGATTGTGAGGATTAGTGAGCGGAATGGAGCCAATGCCTCATGTACATGATCCACCACTTCAAGGGTAGGTTAAGGCACTTAATGAATGGATATAAAGGGATAGAAGATTCATATTCATTCTATCATAAGCAATAGCATGATAGGGCATATACAAGACTTGGACACATCCAAGAAGCTTGGATGTGAGTTTAAAATCTCTGATTTAGGGATTTTAAGGTACTTCCTTGGGATTGAAGTACTATATAAAGAGGAAGGTCTATACTCGATGCAAAGGAAATACATTCTAGATCTCATGAAGAAGTTTGGCTTATGTGATTGCAAGCCCATTTCAAATCCATTAGAAGTAAATGTTGAACTAAGTGATCATGAAGGTGAAGAAGTGAAGGATGTGACCATGTATAGGTCAATAATTGGCTCTCTCTTGTATGCTTCTATGACAAGACCAGATATTGCACATGTAGGTGGAGTGTTATCTCAATTTTGTTAGGCACCAAGAGTACCGCATCTTGTTGCAGCCAAAAGGGTACTTAGGTACCTCAAGGGATAAGTGAATGAAGGCCTATTTTTCCCACTTGATGATGGATTAAATGTACAAGCTTACTGTGATATTGATTCAGCAAGTTCCAAAGATGACAGGAGAAGCACTAGTGGTTATGTTATCATGCTAGGGAGGAAGACCATCTCATGGATGTCAAAGAAACAACCAACAGTGGCTCTCTCATCAACCGAAGCTGAGTATAGAGGCTTAGCAAAAGTCTCATGTGAGCTTATGTGGCTCAAAAAGTTGTTTGTTGATCTTGATTTGCAGGTTAAGCAAGTACCTATTTTTTTTGACAACATAAGTAGCATATGCTTGGCTCAAAATCCGGTGTTCCATGCAATGCCAAAGCATATAGAAGTGAATTACCACTTTATTGGAGAGAAGATCATGTCAAAGGATGTCAAGGTGGAGCATTTCAATACAAAGGACCAATATGCAGATGTTTACCAATTCTTTGGATGGAGTAAAGCTACAACACTTCAAGGCATGCATTGGAATGAAGGACCTAGGGATTGAGACTTGAGGGGGAGTGTTGGAAATAAAGTCTCAATCATGCAAAAGGCTCAAACATGAGTTTTGCAAGTGGACCAATAAAGAAGGAGGACCCAAAGTCGTGGAATAAAGTTAGAAGCTCCAACAAACTCAATCAAATTCAAATCTCATCAAATCAGCCACCAAAAGTGCACCTACACCGATTGGTGGGTGGTTAGCTAGATTGTAGGAAAAGTAAAACTCTATATAAGCATCATTCCACCTTTGTTTCTTGAGTTTTATGCATTCCACAAGTTTTCCACTTAGTTTAGTGAATTCATAAACTCTAGCAAGCAGCCCCCTTGCTTCCTTACCTCATTTTCTTAATGATTTTGCTCCTCTCTATCTAGAGATGTAATTAGGCTTTTCCAAATCTGAGTATACCATATTGCAGAGCATTGTTTACTCTCTCATTGTACTCATTTTCATTGATTTGAAGATTCATTTGGCCTCTCATATAGTGCCCTGAACTTTGCCAAACTCTCAAGTTATTTGACTGAGTGAGTTGTGAGAAATTGCCAACTTTGTGAAGCGATATCTCTGCACATAAGCAAAGAGTATTGCAAACAGGTAGCCTGTTTTGCAGAGGGTGGTTCTCCCAGCTGGAATATCCATTTGGGATGATTTAAACCTTGTTAGGAGCTCTTATAGTTTACTATAAGTTTGCAAAGTGTTAGTTTAAATCTTTGTAGTGGTGTAGAGACAAATTTAGAATAGTGGGCATATATCACTACTTGTGGACCTAGTGGAGGGCAGCCATCTTCGATTGTTGCATTTGGGTGTTAGAATCATCCCCCATCACTTCTTGTTGTTCATATTGATCCTATGATGTGGTCCATGCTTGAGTATAGGTATCAATCCTTTAACCCATTTGGGACATACTTCTAAGTTAAACAAGTAGGTGTCAGGTAGCTCATCAACTACTCCTATGGATGGCTCCCCATGAGTCATTCTTGACAAATGGTCTTCCCTTACATGTGTATTTCCTTTGTTTACTACTAGTTCAAAGTTGAAATCCATTAGTAGTAGAAATCATATCACTAGCCTTCCACTATTAGAAGGTTTATTCACCAAGTACAATAGAGCTTGGTGATCAATAAAGAATTTAAATGTATTCTCTAGGAGGTAATGTATGAATTTCTTCACTGTGTAGACCATCCCTAAGCCTTCTCGTTCATTAGTAGTGTAATTGTGTTTTGCTTTGTTTAGTTGTCTCCTTGCATAGGCTATTGGGTGGTCTAATTTTCCTTCGTCTGTTGGTTGTGCTAAGATACATCCAATGGCATAATTGGATACATCCACATGAATATGGAATGGCTTATTCCAATTCGGCACTTTCAAAATGGGTGTTGAGCTCAATGTTTTTTCAACTCATTAAAATCTTTTTCACACTTCTCCATCCAAACAAATTGAGTCAACAACCCGTACAATGGTTTAGCAATTATGGTGTACATTTGGATGAATCGTCGATAATATCCACAATGTACCATAAAATGGTGCACTTCCTTAGCATTCTTTGGTCTTGGTAACTCCAAAATAATTTTTATTTTATCTTCATTGGTTGAGATGCCATTTTTTGACACAATGTGTCCCACTATTTGCCTTATCTGACCATAAAGACACAGTTCTCTAAATTCAAACAGACTTTGTATTGTCTGCATTTATCAAATATTTTCCTTAATTCAGGTATGTGAGCTATGCATTGAGCTACTCATTGAGCATCCACGTAGACTTCCATGCTTTTTCTCAAATAATCTTTAAACACATGACACATTAGTCTTTGAAAAGTCGTTGAGGCATTGTTCAAACCAAATGGCATAACCCTAAAGGTATACACTCCCCATTTAGTAGAAAAAGTAGTCTTATATTGCTCCTCAGTAGTGATGGCTTATTGGTTGTATGCCAAGAACCCATCAAGAAGGCTGTATACTTCCATGCCTCCTACTCTTTCCAAGAGATTGTATGTAATGGATAATAGATACTATCACGAATGGTGGTTACATTAAACTTTTTCAAGTTAATACAAACCCTAAGTTTTCCATTTTTCTTTGGCACTACTACCAAGGATGAAGCCAATTCAATGTGTTCAATTTCGTGTATAAATCCAATGCTAATAACTTATCGATATCCTCTTTGATCTTGTCTGAATAAACATCATTGCAAGTGTACTTTCTTTGTTTTTTTTTTAATAAAGGAAGTTCGGCCTTAGACTACTCTCTCGGACTTGTATTAATTAAGAAGAAAAGTACAAGTGAAGGGGACTAGTGCCCATGGGATCCTCGGAATCCCATAGAGCAGGGGTAGCTTTTATAGATATTAGATGGCATCACAAAGAAGATTAATCACCCTCTCATCACCCTCATGTAGGGCCCACTTGGGTTTAAGCTTGTTATTGATCAAAAGGAGCACTTGATGGTGCCTAAAGGGGGGGGGGGGGTATTTCTCACAATTAACGATTCTTTTGTCGAGGAGGAACATTGATTTCTCGATCGACCACTCTTTGGGAGAGTCACCAAAGTTATAAGCACATCTTTCCCTCCAAATCTTCCATAGGACCTTCCCTCTGATGGCGTTCCAGAGAGTCACGGAGCAGCCG
Organism: Ceratopteris richardii; assembly: GCA_020310875.1. NCBI lineage: Eukaryota > Viridiplantae > Streptophyta > Polypodiopsida > Polypodiales > Pteridaceae > Ceratopteris > Ceratopteris richardii. The sequence continues at coordinate 32,479,515 of CM035424.1, read as the reverse complement.
ATCAATTCTCCCAGCAGTGCTTGTTTCCAATTGATATGTTTGTGAAGTCTAATTTTCTTTTTGACAATCTGTCAAAGTATGTTGGAGTTGGGACAAGTAAAGAAGATGTGAGAAACATCTTCAATGGACTAGTAACAACGCTTACACCAGGGAGGCACCCCACAAATTTTTCTAGCCTTGGTCCAGATTCCACAATGAAGAATTTGCCATAAGAGGACAAACCTTTTGTTTTCTATGAGAGGGTGCCAGATATCCATGAACTTCATGTCCCATCGCAGTCGTGTCCACGACAGGCACCACTTCTTGTTGAGGTTAACCTCATAATCAATGGTTTCTTTGATGTTTGCGATTTTTGTTAGACAATTACCATTGTGCCATCTGAGACCAAGCAGGCATGACATGTCATGCCCCATGAGAAGGCAAAATTTAGAACGGTCCCAGGCAAGATGTGTGCTTTGCAAAGTATTCCATTCTTCATACGTAACGTTGATGCTAGGGTCAATATCCTTGAAGTTGATCCATTGGTTGGTGTCTTGTTTCCAGAGATGTTTCCATTTTTTGAAGCCCTTGTTCCATAGCCTCTTGGTGTTTCCAATGTTCCAAGATTCCACGATCCGGATGCCATGGATCGAAAACCAGATAGAGTCATTTTGTCTGATATCGGCGGCCCACTTCCAATCTTCACTTATTCTTGTGAAGCTTTTGACTTTATTCCAACTCTTCCATAGGGAGCACACAAGGTTTGAGCCTTTCGATAAGACCGGGATCGACAAAAACAAAAGGGTCAGAATGTCAAGATTCTTCCAATTTCAGAATCCCACGAGATTTAACACATTCTTGTTTCTAAAGATCAGCTTGGCCCACGAGGCCTCCCCAATGCACCACGCCTTGATCATCCATTTTGCCACAAGTTTGTTAGCTATGCATCCAATGTCCAGAATGCCAAGGCCCCCACTATCTCTTTGGCAGGTGTTACAGACACAAAGAAAACCATCTTAAACCTTACATTCTATGTCAATTTCCTATATGTCATGTTTGGTTAAGATTTTGGAGAAACTAATGCTACCATTGCATCCGGACTGTGTCGAAACCCCAAGATCGACTGCCTATTTGCTGAATTTTGACACCCTGAGGTCTTGTTTCCAGTTGATGATATCATCAATGATATCATCAAATCGTAACCGCCCTTGAAAACCTACAAAAGGAGGGGTTGGCCACATTCATAATCAATCTTGTGGATGTCAGTCTTGGGAGCTCAAGGGGTCGTGATCACCAAGTACTTTCAAGTTCTAGTTCAAGTTCTACTCTTGTTCCTTTCTCTAGTCTTGTTTAGTCTTCTATCATGGACATCTTGTCTTGTCCTCTTGTAATCTCGTAGTACAAGATCTTGTCAAGTTATTTCTTGTATCCAGTCTATATCCCTGAAGGGATTTCTTGTAACCGAGATATCTTTTTTCATACCCACGATCCCGGGTTGTGGGATCTCCTATATCATCTCTAGTCCAGTTTTCCATAGCTATCGGTCTCGGGTTGTGGGACTTCTTGTATTAGTCACATATTCTTGTATCATTTTCCCTACATGGGTGATCTTGTAATCGAAAGTGTATTTTCGAAATCTTGTCTAGTCTAGTCAGAGAGCACAATCTAGTGCTCCCCTGACAACAGGAGCATATGGACCACTTGATTTTAGGCACCCCCCTCGTGTTGTGGTTGCCTATCCAAAGGAAGTTTTTGCAAATACTTTCAAGTTTAGACAACTCTTGCCCTTTCAGTCTCCAACAAGAGAGGAAGTAAATGGTCGATGAGATGAGGAACGTGTTGATAACCATTACACGACCAACGAGATTGATTTGCATACCTCTCCAATAGTTTAACTTACTTTCAAGTCTGGCTAGGACCGAGCTCCACCACTGCTCCGTCAAGATACCAAATCCCAAGGGAATCCCAAGAAGCCAGAAAATTTGGCCCTGAGGAATGTTTTGACAGCCATGATCAAAGAGAAGGCCAGACGGGATCCTGACCATAGCTCTGAAAGCGGTCTTAGAGTGTTCCAAGCATCTAGAGTCATTGTTTTGACTGTTTAGCATCTAGAATCATTGAAATCCTATGGGAGCAAATAGAGGGTCCACTCCCTTTAGATCTTTATATGTCCAAGCAAACATGTCTCTATATTCTCGAATCAGATCTATGAGTTCTTGCTCTTCTTCCATTAATACATCCTTACCTATGTATGTGCATCTCTCTTCTTCTCCTTTGATCATTATTATTACCTTTTTAGCATGTTCTTTTGTTGTCATACTCTACTCCTTCCTGAGCTTCTGGTTTTAGTAGTTGAATGGCTATTTTTTGTTCTTCAACTTCATACCTTTTGAAATGTACAGGTACTTCAAATGATTCATGATGTGGCTCTTTCGAAACTTCTGTTTTCTCCACTTTAGGTTTTGCTTGATACTTTTCTATGGTGAGTACGTTAGTGCTTAATTTAGTGCCCTTTTCTTCTATCTCCTTTAGGTATTGTTCTTTTGAATCAAATTAAGGTTCCATTTCGATGCTTTCAAAGTCCTCTCTCCATTTTTTTTCTATCAGTTATCCTGCTTCTACCTCTTGGAGGACTATCATGTACAGACTTACATCATACCATTCCTCATCTATGCATTCATTGATCGTCAATACCTCTTCATTCACACAAACATCCAATGTGGCTAATATTTTCATCCATCCATGTGGTTTGAATGCTTCATCTGGAAATATTTGCGGCATGTAAGCTGGGTCTCATATGGGTATGTAGCTTTCATGTACTACTGGCCATGATTGTAATCTTTCCTCTTCTTGTTTCGCTTCTTTACACATCCATAGCTGGGTATCTTCATTCATCCATGAATGGTCACTTGACCCCCCATTATGGATGGACACATCACCTTCCTCTTTATGGACAAGGTTCCATTGTAAGGGTGGTACATCTCTATATGCAAAGGTATGCATATTTATTTTTGTTGTGGCACCTTGATGTTGGAGATGTGTCTTTTCTTTCTCTTCAGTTCTCTTTTTAATCCATTTTCTTTTAATTTTTTCTGCCTAGCCTTCCATCTTTGAGTTTTTTAAATTTTGAGTTACCATCGAGTACTTTGGTGTCTTCTACAATTAAATTTCCAGATTCTAGCTCTTCATTAATCTTGAGGTTACTTGTTACTTCTGTCTCGAAAAGCTCCTTAGTATTCGCTCTAGTAATGGCTTTTAGAGGATAGTGTATTCTTTGTCACTTCTAGAGGACTCGATCACTACATTAATTTGTGTAGTGGTTGAGAGCTTGTTAGGGTTCTTAATGAAACCTTGCCACAATAATTACAATATCCTTCTCAAAGATGTGGGCGTGGTGGGTTGTAAGGCAAAGTACACTCCCTAATGAAATGATCTCCACCACGTCTATAGCATGGTCCTCTTGGTGCAAGGTCTTGCTGTGGGTCTAATTGGAACTGGTGCCCTAGGGCGGTGTCCATAAGATTAACATATTTTTAGCCACTAAGTCTGCAAGTTCTTCTACATTTCTAGTGTTAGAGGCTTCATTACTAATCGTATCCTCTAATTTTGTCAAGTTTTATGGTATTTTTAGGTCGTCTGCTAGGTTGTCTTCCAAGTCTATACACTCCTGTAGACAGTCACTCAATGTCTATAATTGTTTCACATAAATAAAGGTTTTTAATGTCCCGTTGGTTAAGCCATTTAAGAATAGAGATATCATTTTCTATTGAGATGCTCCTTCACTCACAAGACACTTGTATACGTACTGACTAAATCCTCTAGCTGTTCCATTTCGTGTGTTTGCCTGATAGTTGGGGTTGGTTCCTAGCATGGAAAAGTGCACTTGTGGTCAGATTGGCACACTGTTGATTGTTTGCCTAGAGGTTGGGTTTTTTGAGCTCTGCTATGTCCTAAAGGGGTTCTGTGACGTGGTTGCCTGATCTTGAGGGGTGAATATTGGCAACCCTAAGTACCTCATTCTTGACTTGTCACGGTCATCAAGAAGCCAATATCTCCTCTTATTTTGGTCTAGGTAGGTAACTCTAGATAAGTTTTTTGGATCTTGTAATTCATAAATAACAACAAGGTTGATGCCTTCTCCTTGTATAGGTGAAGTGGCTTGTAGCAATTTGTCTAAGCCACTTACCATATACACATCATTCATATCATCATCCTGGTGAATCAAATATCCTCTCAATACATTAATGACTCCTAATCTTCCCCTAGGAGTGGTTACGTTGTCTGCACTCTCAGGTCTAGCAAGGTTCTCTGATTCCTCAATTTCTCCTCTCTCATTCATTCGTTCTAGGCGTTCAATCACCGCATATATGTGTCCTAACTTTTCCACGTAAAAGCCTCCTTTATATTTCACTGTCGATCGTGGGACTATCTCAACATCTATGGAATTTTTCATTCTAGCTACAGACCTATTGAGGCCATCAAGGTAGATAGGCAGCCCATGCACAATAGTGGAAATGTATTGTAGGCACATCCTATATTCCCTCCTTGATACCCTTATGTGCTTATAGATGCGAGATCTCTCTTTCAACCCAAGATACCATAATCGTTGACACTTAGCATGTGTCATCTCACATTTTGTGGGTGATCAATCAATTTTTTAATGTTTGTATAGTTAGGTTCTCACCTCTAGGAGTATTCCCACAAGTTTTGGCTGCTAGTTTCTTGCGATAAACCGCGTTCTCCATGATACAACTTTAGTGATAACGATCGCCAAGAGCTCTTCACGATACTTGTGTAAAAACAAGTGAGCTTAATTTTGGTGATTCTTGGTTTTAGTCTCTAGTTGAAACCAGAAAATCAAGGCTAGAAAATAAAATTTTTTGTTTTGTTTTGTTCTGAGATTTTCGAAGTAAAAGATGTATCCTACTTCCTTACAATCCTTTACTTCTACCCCTTAACTCTACTTCCTTCACTCTCTAACCTAAATCTAAAAAAGTATCACACACACATCGGATGTATGAAGTAACAAGTGCAAGAAAGGTGTTGACTTTCCACATAGCTAAAATCACTTCTTCGCACATAATACCTTCAAAACATAACTCTAACCATCACGGAGGCTGGTAGGCCTTTACACCCAAGAGAAATTATCTTACACACATATGTTTTGTTCAATTAACTTGTACTATACCACTTTATTTTGCTCTGAGTCCACAATTGCTCTCGAATATATCCTCTTTTGGGATCCCCAGTAAAGTGAATTTGAGACCGCACTCTTAAGTTTGATCCTTACCTCTCAGGTCAGTCCCCAATCTTGGCATTCTACTCCCAACCCAAATCCAATTTCATCCTAACTCTCGCTTTAATTCAAGGTTGGCCTTCTCCTTTAATATCACCCATTCAACTTCGCCTCATGTTCTTTAGCTATCTTCAATTAATTATCAAAGAGTGCATCTCTAATATCCACTGCAAGGTTGGGAATGAAATAGAAAATATATGCGGTAGATGGTGGGAACAAGATTTGGCAGCCAGGTGCGTCTCATTCAATTCACCCACAACCTATTTCAGATAAAAAATCTGGGTAACCGAATGACTAAGGACTGTTAATCAGGTAACTCGACAAAGAGTCAATTTCCAAGATGAGTATCCAAAATTCTTGAGACAGTTGTTAAATACTAAGATCTATTTCTTAAACTTCATTTCCAAGGATTCAAAGCATTGAAATACTCATTAATAACTCCGACAGTTTTGAACATTCAGAGTGACCTCATCATTACTTCGTCATATAATTCGGCTCCCCTCATCGTGTTCTAAAATCTAACCACAAATTCCTTGTGAGAGACTTACCTTAATAAAATTCCTTGTTGCTTCCTCTTCAAATGTGAGAATACCCAATGAGCAACGACATCCCTCCCTCAACACTTTAATAAAGCCCCATGAAATGATCCGGTTGCAGGTGCCAAAAGCACCTCAGCATTCACCTGCTTCAAATAGCGGATTTCTCCCTCTTCAATATCGCTAGCTCCCTCTCCTTCTGGTAGCGAAATTTAATTTCTCTTCTTTTGTTTACTACTGTACTTCAGTGGTTCCTATCTGGGCCCTTATTTTTCTATTATCGCAAACACCTTCTTTACACCCCTCTATGGCCCCCTGTGCATGCGTACAAGCAAAAACTTCCAAGCACACATTCCCATTTACACTCCTAATTTATAGGCTCAGTTCAACTTCCCTCCTTGCTTATTACTCTGTCACATACATACACAACCGCATGGATAACCACACAGTGACATTAATCTTCTACCCTGCACCTTGCTCTTCAGAGTTAACCTAGTCCATGTTAATGCGGGATGAAAAGAAAAAAACATTTTTTCACATAAGTTATGAAGTACTTTGAACAGGCTAGCAGTATGGCCTTTTTGTCCTTGGACACTCACGTAAAAGAGGTAAGATAATATATATGCGCTAGAAGTCGTTGAACAGTATGCGTGCATCAATGCTTCGTTTCAAGTTGTTTCCCCTAATGCGGAAAGTAATGATGCTGATCTTAATTATGTATGCCCACACAGTAAGATAATACAACAATAGAATTTAGGAAGTTAATGTGAGTGAAATCATTAGAACCTGCACATAAGAAATGCGAAATCTGTAGGACTGTAATTGCCGGATGTGCTCAAGTGGTGTGAATATCCAACGATGCTTTTGTTCATAAGGGTCCTTTCTCCTTCGTGGATGTTATCTCTGTTGTCTTCTTCACATACTAAATGTTCTCCTTCAAGAAATAGAATGCCCCCCCAGGACAACCCAGCTCTACCTTTCCACAGATTGTGCACTTTCCTTCCTTCAATATTTGCGTAATATGCTCTCACTCCTCTTGTCACCCTTCTGTGATGCTCTCTCTCATCCCCTCAAACTTCCAAAAATGGAAGCGAATGCAACGTCTGGCTCTGAGTATTTCACCCCCTCTCTCCATCTATGCGCAAACAACCACCCAAAAAAATAGTATCCCCCCCCAAAAAAGAGTAGTCGTTGCCTCCTCATTGATTTGACAAGAACCGGAGGTAAGGGTGGTCCGTCTTCATCAGCGCAGCCACTGTCCGAAACTATCCTTCCAATCCCCAAGAGCACAGGGAACAGGCGACCATGGGAAAAGAAGCCAAGGGAGAACCTCTTCCCGTCTGTTACTCCTTGCTGCGGGCCTCCAGCCACTTCACCTTTCTATTGCTCTGTGCCGTCCTCTCCATGCGACCTTCCTTCCCATTGCATCCTTGGAAGAATGAAGAGAAGAGAATTGTGACTGCTGCTCCCTTTTCCACTATAGTAAAACCTGGACCGACCCTATCTCCTATACTCAATGATTCCCCCAACCAACAAAGTGAATAGAACATATGAAAAAGCAGAAAAAAACTCAGCGTCTCTCCACTCCTGCTATATATTGCCAAAAGTTCCCCTCCCCCTGTGCGATCTAGAGCAGCCCCCCTTTTTCTCCAATTTCCTCTCTCCTTCATTCCTCACGACCCTCAAATGGCTAGGCCGCCTCCAGACATCGAGACGCAGCAGTTTCTTCTGCCATATCCTGCTGACGGATCTCCCTTCAGTCCTCCCCCTTTCATTTCCCCCGCGTGGGCATAAAGAGTGTAATTCCTCTGACGATTCAGAAGGCAGCCAGCCACCTCCCAATACTTCCAAATCTCCTCCCAAATCCTGCAGATTTAGTCATGAAATTCCAAAAAGAAACACGTGTTCAGTTTTGCAAAACCAAAAATTTTTGGCTGACAGGACTTAAACCAAAAGCATAACGAAGAGACTCGGACTTCCCGATACCGACTGTCAAGCAATGGCATGTATTTTAGAAAGACCAAACCCAATTCACTTTTCAACATGCACACAAGCAACATATTCACATATTACAACAAATTGAGGTCACCCAAATTTAACTCTATTTGTAGACAACGCACCCAACAACCGGAATGCCCACAATGGACGGCCATGCCGATAGAATGTTCATGACCGAGAAATGTATCGGAGTCCCTACTGATGGTCTCAAAATAGTGGTGGACCTTACTTACCAAGCCTGCATGGCAACAAGCATTCAAGACATGAACACGAATGCTAAAATCTAGATGGATTCCCTCAACCTGCATGCTCAAAACAAATGATTGCACCCTGAACATGCTCATATCTCCCACATCATACCAACAACAACCCAGCCAAGAATGATATTTGATCGTGTAAACCCCTTGAAAGCCAGTTCCACATGTACTTTTCTACTCTTATCAATGGCCCCCACACTGCAACAAGCTTTTAAGTTGCAAAGAAAGGTAACAACATTGGCAAGATCCCTTCACCATCCCCATATGGGACACTCTTCCTTGGTTCCCTACATCAAAATCTCATTAATAGACCAGCATATTTAAACCAATCAATCATGCAACATACTCCCCTTTTCTGCTCGCGAAGTCATCCTCGACAAGCCTATTGGAACATCAAGCTTACACTATGCTTGAGGTGGATTTGATCTACATCAAAGGCTATCGCGTCAAAAGAATATCCGTTGGAGAGTTCTTTTTCATATGCTCATTTATTGTATTTTTTTGAGAGATTTTTTATGGTTCATTTACCATTGTAAAAGTCTTGAGCTTTACACATGTAAAGGTAGAAAGATAGAGCTCAAATCCCATGAATTTGTGGTGGTTGAAGTTGCATTCAATCAAGCAAATCAAATCACCTAAAAGTAGGTCAAAGTAGATCTTCACTTTTCCTAGATTGTAGGAAAGTGAATTGATTCCCTCCAACAACCATTCCCACCTTCATTTGAATTCAAATTCAACTTGTAAAAGTCGTGAAACACTCCTAGAGGCTATATAAGGACTTGAAATCACTTGTACATTACAAGGAAGCAATATACATACACTTGTGACCATTATTGTATTTCTCCTTCAATTCTCTGCATCATCTTCTTCACCAACAGTAATCTTGCAGAGGCTGCGGCTCTCTTTTCAGAGCTCCAAATTGAGTGCAAGATGACTCATTGGAAAGGTATAAGTGTCTAGTTTATGCCTATAGATTTTCAAAGCATTTGGTTCCGTAGATTGGGAGAAATCAGGGTTTTTCTATCTCGGGTTCAATCTCTACATATTCCTGAAAAATAGGAAGTACCACCGGTGAATGTCGCATTCATTCCTATAGCATATTTTGCTTATTCCTTATACTTTTGTGCATTCCATACACTCAACCCTATGTGTATCACTCCCATAAAAGGATTTTTTCTAATTGTAATCACGCTGGTCGCTATGGGCATTTGAAGTTCATTGTCTCTTCCATAGTAAGTTTTTTGAGCTAGTCGACCTGCGAACCTATCTGTTTTGTATCGACTCATTCTCCTTGATGCTCCAAAGTACATAGTGTGTTTCTTTGCACTTACTGCATGCCTATAAGGTCTATTGAGTCTCCATAAGCTCAAGGGCTGGTCTTGTGCCGGTTGGCTTGACCAAACTTCATCGCTTCGAAACGCACTTTTCTACCTTCTACAAGCTTCTCCAAGTTTTTTCAGTGGTATCAGAGCTAGATCAACATGGGTGACGGCTTTCCCTCAATGATCAAGAAGCTTGATCAACACAACTACACGGCTTGGCAAATCAGAATGGAGGCCTATTTGCAAGGTAGAAATCTTTATGGAATTGTAGCAGGTGATGAAGCTATGCCTATTCCAAGATCCAAAGGAGGACCTACACAAGAGGAGACAGATAAGCTCCCACTTTGGTGCGCAAGGGATGCTCAAGTAAGGTCATACATACTAAACTCTATCTCTGAATTTCTATTACCACATATTAGAGGATGCAAGACATCTCAAGAGACTTGGGATGCCCTCGAGACTTTCTTTTCTACTAGTAACAAAGCAAGAAAGAATCATCTTTGGAACAAGTTCAACGAAATGAAGAAGACACCTAAACAAACCATCACAGAGTTTGTTACCAAGGTCAAAGAGGTTGCGGATCAGTTAGCATCCATTGGAGAGCTGATTGAAGAAGAGGTCATCATGAGGCAAATTCTCAATGGCATTCGAAGTGATAAGCAATGGCAATCCTTCACGACGGCTTATGATCTCATCATGGATGTGCAAACTCCAGACTTCAACATCTTTCTTGGACAACTCTTCAATCAAAAAGCCAACAATAGCATAAAGGAAGGTAACTCTTATCATGGTAATTCAACTAGTGCTCTATATGCAGATAAGAAGGATAAGAAGCAGAAAGGCAAGAAGAAGGAAGAAGATGAAGAAGAGACTTCTCAAGCCAACTTCGCAAGCAAGAGCAAGTGGAAAGGGAAGAAGAAAGGACCAAAGCAATACAAAGCCAAAGGTCAGAATGCTCAACCTTGTGCCATATGCGATAAGACCAACCACACCACTCAGAATTGCTGGTTCAATGGGAAGACCCAGAAAGGAAGTGGAAGAGGTGGATATGGCAGCAATGGAGGCAGAGGTGGACACAACTTCAACAATAACAACAGAAGCTATAATAGAAGGGACTACAACAATTATTCAAAAGATCAACCACATGAAGACTCATTGCTTCTTATGAATCTAAGCCACAAAGAAGGTAAAGAAGATGATCATTTATTCTACATAGATTCAGGATGTTCGAATCATGTTGCAGGCAACATTGCTCTTCTATCTGACTTGGAAAGTCCAAAGCATAGACATGAAGTGCAAATAGGGGATGACACGAAGCACAATGTGGAGAAGATTGGTAATGTCAAAGCTTCCAATGGCAGGACAAACATTCTAAGTAAGGTTCTCTATGTACCCACCATCACTAAAAACCTAATAAGTGTAGGCCAAATAGTTGAAAAAGGCTTGCAAGTTAGGTTCACCCAACATGGAGCTTTTGTGGAAGATCCATGTCAAGGCTTCAAGAAGATAGCCCGAGGTGAGAAGCATGGTAGGCTCTTTACCTTTGAAGTAGGAGAAACCAGGAACATAGCTCTATTCAACTTTGGGTCTCAAACCCTAAGTGAGCTTGAAGTGTGGCATAAGAGACTTGCTCATGTGAATGAAAGAACCTTGAAGGATATATGCAGGGATCAAAGTGTTCTAGGACTGCCAAACATATCAAAGCAACACTGATCAATAGGTGTGATGCATGTCAGATTGGGAAGGCACAAAGACAAACCATTCAACCACAAAGGCTACATCCACAACAACTTATTGGACTTAGTACATACAGATGTATGGGGACTAAGTCAAGAACCTTCATTGGTAGGATCAAGGTATTATGTCTCATTTATTGACGACCATAGTAGATGGATTGTTCTATACTTTATCAAAACTAAGAATGAAGTGTTTGATTGCTTCAAGAAGTATCTTGCACATGTGGAGAATCATACAGGTAGATCACTAAAGAAGCTCAGATCTGATGGAGGGGGAGAATACTTATCCAAAGAGTTTGATGACTTCTTGCATGACAAAGGTATCAAAAGGGAAGTGACTACCAGGTACTCTCCTCAACTAAATGGAATTGCAGAGAGGAGAAACAAGACATTGGTTGGATCAGCCTGAACAATGCTTGAAGAGAAGAAGTTGCCACATTATCTATGGGCAGAAGCTATTTCAATTGCTGTGTACCTTGTCAATAGACTACCATCCAAATCACTTCAAGGTATGACTCCTTATGAAGCATGGCATGGAAGAAAACCTAGTCTTGGACATTGCAAGGTTTTTGGTTGTTTAGCTTATGTTCATGTACCATCACAAATAAGAGGTAAGCTAGATGAAAGGGCAACAAAGGCAGTGTTTATTGGATATGATTCAACTCAGATGGGTTACAGGTTCTTCAATCCTTCAACCAAGCAGTTCACTACAAGTAGAGATGTTGTGTTTGAAGAACACAGGTCTTGGTATGATGAAGACAAACAAAAGGTAACACTACCATATGATCTTGATTTTGACTCTCATCAATTAGGAAGCAAGCATGATACACAGGTCCAGGATCCAAGAAGTGATACAGACGATGACCAAGATGAAAGAGAAAGGGATTATAAGCTATGGAAGTCAAGAGGCAAAGCAAAGATGCAAGAGGTTGGAGAATGCTCCAAACAAGCACCTAGAAGATCAGCAAGAGAGAAGAAACAACCAGAAAGGTATGGATATGATTCCACATTTGTTACGAAGCATTCAATATACTTGGCAAGAGACTCTATTTCAGAGGAACCCTCAACCTATGAAGAGGCAAAGGGAAACCCTAATTGGGAAAAGGCCATGAACGAAGACATAGATGCATTGAAGGAGATGGACACTTGGGATTTGGTTCCAATGTCGCCAAATCAAAAGGTAATTGGTTGCAGATGGGTATATAAAGTTAAAAGAAATTCAGATGGATCAGTTTGCAGGTACAAGGCAAGATTAGTTGCCAAAGGATGCTCACAAACTCATGGTATAGACTATGAGGAAACATTCTCACCAGTTGCAAAAATGACTACAATCAGGACATTGATAAGTGTAGCTGCTGCAAGGAATTGGAGACTCCTCCAACTTGATGTGAAAAATGCATTCTTAAATGGTTGGATAAGTGAAGAGGTATACATGTCACAACCACCAGGTTTTGAAAACCCTAATCATCCATCTTATGTTTGCAGACTTAAGAAAGCATTGTATGGATTGAAACAAGCTCCTAGAGCTTGCAATTACAGGTTGGTTACATATCTTCAAGATCAAGGGTTCAAAGCTAGCAGCTCAGATCCTTCTCTATTCATCAAAAGGGATCACAATGAGGTTATCTATCTATGTGTATATGTAGATTATATTATTGTGACAGGTGATGATCTAAATGGCATTCAAAGGATCAAGAGACACATGCAAGAGGAGTTCAAAATCAGTGACCTAGGTGAGCTCACATATTTCCTAGGTATGCAGGTGATATATACAGATGAAGGAATGTATTTGACTCAGAGAAGATACATTCAGGATCTTCTTCTCAAGTTCAAAATGGAGAACACTAAACCTGCAGGTACACCTTTGGAGATGAATCATAAACTTAGTGTTTATGAAGGTGAGAAAATTGAAGACATTAAAGAGTATCAAATCTTGGTAGGTAGCTTGATATATGCTACTCATACAAGGGTAGACATCTCATATAGTGTGGGAGTGCTTAGTCAGTTCATGCACTCACCGAGAAGAACACACATGGATGCGGCTAAGAGAGTACTTAAGTATCTCAAAGGTACAATCAACAAAGGTATATTCTATCCTTACTCTTCATATTTGGATATCAAAATCTACTCAGACGCAGATTGGGCAGGAGCTAAGGATGATAGAAAAAGTACATCTGGTTACTTAGCATTTGCAGGTTCAAAGCTAGTGTCATGGAGTTCCAAGAAGCAACCAACAGTTGCTTTATCCTCAACTGAAGCAGGGTACAGAGGCTTGACCATAGCAACTCAAGAGGCAATATGGTTAAAAGCATTGTATACAGATTTGGGACTTGTGAGTTCCAAACCTCACATATTTGGAGATAATGTAAGTTCCATGCATCTAGCGGCAAATCCTATTTTTCATACGAGAACCAAGCACATAGAAGTCCATTACCACTTCATCAGGGAGAAGCTCATGGCAAAGGAAATTGACATTTCTTTTGTTCCTACTGAAAAGCAAGTAGCAAATATGATGACAAAGGCACTTGATGGAATAAAGCTTTGTAGATTCAAAGCTATGGAAGGTATTCAACCTATCAGAGAATGAAGACTCAAGCATACTTTAGCTTGAGGGGGAGCTGTTGGAACATCAAGCTTACACTATGCTTTGTTGATGTATGAAACACCACAAGAAATGAATTAAGGTGACACTAGAACACCTCTATGGTCACCATTAACTCATTGCCACTCCAAACTTTGAGAAATGATAGCCTAAAGTGAGAACTTTGCTTCTACAGAAATTCCTAGTCACTGAAATGACATACCTTCAGTATTTTGCTAATTTCTCCTAGCTCAAGTATTATTTCTCCATGAAACTTTATAGGCTGAAACTAGAAGAGTAGAGCTTTCCAACAAGCTATCATATGCATCAAACGGATCTCTAGAACTCAAGTTATGGCTCTCACAAGATGACCCTGTATGACCTTCCAAAACTGGAAATTTTACCTGTTTTAGTAAGAGCGCCTGTTTAAAATTAGAATTCGATGCCTAGCATCGACTTGCAACGAGAATTCGATGCCGGGCATCGACTTGGGATGTTTTTGGCCACTTTTCAGCAGGGATTCGATGCCGGGCATCGACTTCCCGCATAAAGTCTTGATCTTTTGGACACCAAAACTATAGGTGATTTCATGTATACTTACAATATGACTTACCAACTGGAATTCGATGCCAGGCATCGAGTTGCTCCAACAACATAATCTTTTCAAGAAGATTTGGCAGTAGATAAAAATCAGATATGAAGATAAGGACTTATCAAGTGAGATTCGATGCCACGCATCGACTTGCTTGGAAAACTTCAACCTTTCAAATCATTACACAGAAGACAAACACTGGAGATGGAGGAAGAAGACTTATACACAGAACTTTAACTAGTTCTTGTCATAACTATGAAAACTCAGAAGCTTACAAGTGCTTTCTCGCTCAGAGAAGCCCGACTATACTCAGTCATACAAAAATGAGTTCTACTCACTTTCTCATTGTCTTCCTCGTTCTTCTTCTCCTCACCGCGTCAGTTAATACTAACTAACTTATATAGACTTTCTCATTCCCGTGACTTTTGAAAAACTTCTAGAACTAAAGTGAACTAACTTTACAGGTATAATACATTTGTGAATTTGTCCCTTCACATAGGCATGGGGTTTTCTTCCTAAGATTTGAACTTCACCAACTTACAAGCTTATCACCAATGTATATCATGTAACCATGAGTTGATCTTCTGTCATCCTGGTTACCTGCCCAATCTGAATCACTATAGGCTCTCAACTTCAAATCTGATGTAAAAGGATAATATAATCCTTCTTTTATAGTTCCTTTGATATATCTGAGAACTCTTTGACCTGCAATCCAATGTGGGTCCTTTGGACAATGCATGAATTGTGACAAAACTCCCACTGCATAACTAAGATCAGGTCTTGTTAGTGTAGCATAAATCAAACTACCCACAAGAGATTGATACTTCCTCATATCTTTGTAGTCTACACCATAATATTTACTGAGCTTGTGATTAACTTCAAGTGGAGTTGAAGCTTCTCTGCAATTTTCCATATCAAACTTCTTCAACAAGTTCAGAAGATACCTTTCTTGTGACACATATATGCCATGATCTGTATAAATAACTTCCATTCCAAGAAAGTATGACAACTTTCCTAGATCACTGATCTTGAATTCTTTTTCAAGTAATCTCTTTACCTCCTTGATTCCTTCATCTGAAGTACCTGTGATTATAATGTCATCTACATAAATACAAATGTAGATTGTACCTTCCTCTGTTCTTCTGATAAGTAGACTTGGGTCTGCTTTTGAACTTTGATATCCAAGATCATTGAGATACTTCACCAGTCTATAGTTCCAAGCTCTTGGAGCTTGCTTCAATCCATACAATGCTCTTCTCAACCTGCAAACAAAATTTGGATACCTGGAATCTATAAATCCTTGAGGTTGTTACATGTATACCTCATCTGATATGTATCCATTCAAGAATGCATTCTTTATATCCAATTGACTTAGGGTCCAGCCTTTTGAAGCTGCAATAGCAATGATTGTCCTTATAGTTGACATCTTAGCTACGGGACTGAATGTCTCATCATAATCTATGCCATAGGTCTGGGCATAGCCTTTCACCACCAATCTAGCTTTGTATCTGGCTATACTTCCATCTGCAAGCTTCTTCACTTTATAAACCCATTTATTTCCAATTACTTTCTTACCATTTGGTTTAGGAACAAGCTCCCATGTCTTGTTCTCCTCCAGTGCATTGAATTCTTCCTTCATTGCTTCTTCACATTGCTTCTTACCTTTAGCTTCATCATAGTTCTGAGGTTCTTCATCATCTTTGACCATATATGCATAGTTCTTCTGAGTTATGTAAGAAGTATCATAAGAATACCTTTCTGGTTGTCTTCTAGTCCTGCTTGACCTTCTTGGTTCACATTCTTCATATGTGTCTGGATACACTTCTTCATCAAATATAGGAGCTTCTTCATTCCTTCTTGTTAATCCACTTCTGGATGTACTTGCTTGCATATAGTCTTCATCTCTATTTACCTGCACAATTGATTTTCCTTTCTCACATCTTCTTACCTCTTCTTCAAATTCTTCAGCTGTATGACTTTGATCTGCATACCAACTTTTCTGTTCATCAAATGTAACATCTCTAGAAACAAGAAATTGTTTGGTTAAAGGATTCCACAACCTGTAACCCATCTGCTTTTCATCATAACCAATGAACACATATTTTTCTGCCTTTGGTTCAAGTTTATGCCTAAGCTGTGATGGCACATAAGCATATGCAATTGATCCAAACACTCTACAATGATCTAGTGTTGGTTTCTTACCCCACCAAGCTTCATATGGAGTCATTCCATTTAGAGCTGCACATGGTAATCTATTCACAAGATATGTGGCTGTATTTATAGCCTCAACCCAAAGATAATTTGGACAACTCTTCTCCTTTAGCATAGCTCTAGCAAACTCAACCAAAGTCCTGTTCCTTCTTTCTGCTACACCATTTTGTTGTGGTGTATACCTGCAAGTTATTTCTCTCTTAATACCTGCATTCCAAAGATAATCATTGAACTCTTGGGAGAAGTATTCTCCCCCTCCATCAGACCTCAGTCTTTTAAGCTTTTGACATGTGACTCTCTCTGCATATGCATGAAAATGCTTGAAAGCTCCAAAGACTTCTGATCTTTCCTTCAAAACATATAATGTTATCCATCTTGTAGCATCATCAATGAAAAGAACATAGTACCTTGAGCCACTGATAGATCCTTCTTTTGTTGGTCCCCATACATCTGTATGAATGAGCTCAAGTACTCCATCATGTTTGAATCCTTTCTTTTGAAATGGTAACCTGTGTGCTTTTCCCATTTGACATGCTTCACATTTATAAACCATATTTTGACTTTGCACATTTGGTAATCCTAGTACAGACTGATTAGCAACCATAGCTTTAATTCCTCTTTCATTGAAATGACCTAATCTCTTATGCCAGAGATCAAGTTCTGTAATCACTACTTCACCATGTGTGAGCAAAGCTTGACCAATGTTCCCTTGCACTCTTAAAGTAAAGAGTCTACCTTCTTTCTTACCAGAGACAATCTGATTATATCCATTCTCTGGATCTTCAACAAATACTCCTTCATTTGTAAACCTAACTTGAAAACCTTTTTCAACTATCTGTCCCACACTAATCAAGTTTTTAGGTATTGTAGGAACATACAAAACATTGGTTAGCAAATCTTCTCCACTCTTGCATTTCACTTTTCCAATTGAATGTACACTATGTCTTGTATTATCACCTGTTTGAATTGTATGACTAGAAATGCCTTTTTCCAATTCTGACATCAATTCTATGTTTCCTGACAAATGATTAGAACATCCAGAGTCAATGTAAAATACCTTTAGATCTTCTTTATCTGATGTGTTGATTGAGTTCATCATCAATGATGTATGACTTTCATTCTGTGTGTCATTTGCATAGTTGTAGTAGGTGGTGTTGTAGGATTGATTCTGTCCCCAACTTCTTCCTCCACCTCTACCGTAGCCTCCTCTTTGACTTTGTCTACCTCTTTGAAAATTACTTTGATATCTTCCACCTCGACCTCTGCTATTGTTGTTTTGATTCTGGTTTGATCCTTGTTGATTGTGCCAACAGTCATGAGCCAAATGATTACTCAATCCACAGATCCAACAAGCCTTCTTGTTATTATTTTGATTACCTCTACCTCTTCCAAAACCTCTTGCTCTTCCTCTGCCAGTGCCTTTACCTCTTGCATAATAAACCTGAGAACTCGACTCCTCTTCATCCTTTGCTTTACCTTTATCTCCTTTCTTCTTGTTCTTCATGTACATTGCAGAACTTTGTCCTTTATCTCCATCTCCCTTCAAGTCTTGCTCATATGTGAGCATCAAACCAAGCAATTGGTTCAAATCTGGAACATAATGATTTAATGAAAGTTCTGTTGATAAGACAAAAGGTTTCCACCTTTCATCCCCTCTCAAACCTGCAAGTAATTGAGCAATCAATCTGTGATCTTCAACATCTTCATCTATGGATCCAAGACTATCTGCAAGATCCTTCATCTTAGTGACATAATCATTAATACTTTGACTTGGCTTCTTCTTGAATGTTGTAAACTCTGACCATAGACTTGCTTTCCTTGCTTTAGTAGTGCTTTGGAAATGATACTCCAATGCATTCCATATATCTTCAGATGATTCCAATCCTCTGATGTGTGGTAGCAAATGATCAGAGATTGTATTGTAGATGTAGGCTTTTGCACTTGCATCCTTCTTCTGCCAATGCTTTAAAGCATCAAGTTATTCTTTCTTTGGTCGGCTTTCATCTTCAAATACTGGCTTCTCTTCTTCACCTGTAACATATATCATGAGATCCTTACTCATAAGTAAGGCTTCCATTCTCATTACCCATGCGGGGTAATTATCTCTGTCCAGTTTGTCAATGGAGATATGATCTGCCATAGTTCTTTCCTTCTGCTGCAACCTGTGAGCTTAAAGGATAAAGGATAATACCTTTTGTAGTTCTTTGTGTATGAGGATACTTTTGAAGTAACCTTTTGATGCCTTGTGTCTTCAAATGCTTCACCTTTCAAACTTTAATGGAAAACTTTACAAAACTTCTCGTACCTTTGATGTCTTCTGCTCTCGAGAATCTTTCTGCTCTGATACCACTTGTTGATGTATGAAACACCACAAGAAATGAATTAAGGTGACACTAGAACACCTCTATGGTCACCATTAACTCATTGCTACTCCAAACTTTGAGAAATGATAGCCTAAAGTGAGAACTTTGCTTCTACAGAAATTCCTAGTCACTGAAATGACATACCTTCAGTATTTTTCTAATTTCTCCTAGCTCAAGTATTATTTCCCCATGAAACTTTATAGGCTAAAACTAGAAGAGTAGAGCTTTCCAACAAGCTATCATATGCATCAAACGGATCTCTAGAACTCAAGTTATGGCTCTCACAAGATGACCTTGTATGACCTTCCAAAACTGGAAATTTTACCTGTTTTAGTAAGAGCGCCTGTTTAAAATTAGAATTCGATGCCTAGCATCGACTTGCAACGAGAATTTGATGCCGGGCATCGACTTGGGATGTTTTTGGCCACTTTTCAGCAGGGATTCGATGCCGGGCATCGACTTCCCGCATAAAGTCTTGATCTTTTGGACACCAAAACTATAGGTGATTTCATGTACACTTACAATATGACTTATCAACTGGAATTCGATGCCAGGCATCGAGTTGCTCCAACAACATCATCTTTTCAAGAAGATCTGGCAGTAGATAAAAATCAGATATGAAGATAAGGACTTATCAAGTGAGATTCGATGCCATGCATCGACTTGCTTGGAAAACTTCAACCTTTCAAATCATTACACAGAAGACAAACACTGGAGATGGAGGAAGAAGACTTATACACAGAACTTTAACTAGTTCTTGTCATAACTATGAAAACTCAGAAGCTTACAAGTGCTTTCTCGCTCAGAGAAGCCCGACTATACTCAGTCATACAAAAATGAGTTCTACTCACTTTCTCATTGTCTTCCTCCTTCTTCTTCTCCTCACCGCGTCAGTTAATACTAACTAACTTATATAGACTTTCTCATTCCCGTGACTTTTGAAAAACTTCTAGAACTAAAGTGAACTAACTTTACAAGTATAATACATTTGTGAATTTGTCCCTTCACATAGGTATGGGGTTTTCTTCCTAAGATTTGAACTTCAAATATATGTCCAATTAGTGATTGTTTCTCCAACATGCTTGAGGTGGATTTGATCTACATCAAAGGCTATCGCGTCGAAAGAATATCCGTTGGAGAGTTCTTTTTCATATGCTCATTTATTGTATTTTTTTGAGAGATTTTTGATGGTTCATTTACCGTTGTAAAAGCCTTGAGCTTTACACATGTAAAGGCAAAAAGATAGAGCCCAAATCCCACGAATTTGTGGTGGTTGAAGTTGCATTCAATCAAGCAAATCAAATCACCTAAAAGTAGATCAAAGTAGATCTTCACTTTTCCTAGATTGTAAGAAAGTGAATTGATTCCCTCCAACAACCATTCCCACCTTCATTTGAATTCAAATTCAACTTGTAAAAGTCCTGGAACACTCCTAGAGGCTATATAAGGACTTGAAATCACTTGTACATTACATGGAAGCAATATATATACACTTGTGACCATCATTGTCTTGCTCCTTCAATTCTCTGCATCATCTTCTTCGCCAACAGTAATCTTGAAGAGGCTGCTGCTCTCTCTCTAGAGCTCCAAATTGAGTACAAGATGACTCATTGGAAAGTTATAAGTGTCTAGTTTATGCCTATAAATTTTCAAAGAATTTGGTTTCCTAGATTGGGAGAAATCTGGGTTGTTCTGTGTCGGGGTCAATCTCTGCATATTCCTAAAAAATAGGAAGTACCACCGGTGAATGTCGCATTCATTCCTATAGCATATTTTGCTTATTCCTTATACTTTTGTGCATTACATACACTCAACCCTATGTGTATCACTCCCATAAAAGGATTTTTTCTAATTGTAATCACGCTGGTCTCTATGGGCATTTGAAGTTCATTGTCTCTTCCATAGATAGTAAGTTTTTTGAGCTAGTCGACCCACGAACCTATCTGTTTTGTATCGACTCATTCTCCTTGATGCTCCAAAGTACATAGTGTGTTTCTTTGCACTTATTGCATGCCTATAATGTTTATTGAGTCTCCATAAGCTCAAGGGCTGGTCTTGTGCCGGTTGGCTTGACCAAACTTCATCGCTTCGAAACGCACTTTTCTACCTTCTACAAGCTTCTCCAAGTTTTTTCAGAAGCCAATGTGTGCCTGCACTCAAGCCAAGGATTAGTTCTCTTCAAAAATAGATGACCGGTTTATCATTAATGATACACTTTCATATTTATATGCAGCACATTTCCATTCTCCTATTCACTCACTCACCTCATCTATGATTTTCCCCGTCCAAGCACATTCCATTATGCACACACATATCCACATCATGAATGCACATTTTCACACACTCTTACTCATGCTCACTCGTCTCTTCATGCATTTCAAGGAAGGCACACACCAACCACATTCATTTCCATGTCCTCATACAATCACCTTTCACTTCTTCTCTACCTCACATCTCCTCTTCATCCTACCACATGCAAGTCTATGCGAACACACACATGAACCATGCCACATACCATGTTCTCAACCATATCCATATACTTACGCTCTTGTCACCTACCCATTTCCAAACATAGAATCATCAAAACCCTGTTTACATTCGTTGATTCGATCACTTCATACCTTACTTACCATCCATGGCACTCTTTCCTTTGGCCCTTCACCTGTGTTCCTACACTATCCATCACAACAAAATCCAACCATCACAAAAAGACTTACCATGTATAAACATACCGGACAGAATCCTTCTTTTCCATTGCACCTGTTACCTCACACCTCTCAACAAAAAGGTAAGTACCAAAAAGATGTATTAAAACCAAAATCATCATGTATAATCCGCATGCATATAGGCATCTTCCCTAACTAATCATACGCAAACGAGACGAAGTCCGAAACAAAATCGAACTCACGCAATCAAAAAGAGACCATCTCCAAAAATAGAACGTGACCCAAGTAAAAGAATCATAGTGGTATACCTCATTGTCATCTTTAGAAAGAACCTGTTGACAAGAATAGAAAAGCCAAATACAGTGAGCAGGCAGCAAGCGAGTCAAATACACATGTGAGTACCGGTCCTCGTTGGTGTCGACATTAGGCATGTTGATCTATCAGCAATCACAAAAAGATCACAAAAAACATATACATGCATGGCACACCCATCCGGACGATCATCGTCCTCCTCCTTTCTGTCTCTCCCCCTCAGGGACGGGAACACAAAATCTTTCTTTCTCTTTTTCTTATTTATATTTATTTACACACGGGTTGGCCTATGCGGCATCCGGATGTGACTCGTGGCGCTAACCACCCAGCTAGGTTTGTTCCACCCATCTACCGGTACAGCATAGCGCACAACAACATAGATACACGATGTATAAACACACACAGAAGGGCTTTGCCCATAGCGAAGCCGAGTGCGGCTTGTGGTCCACCCGACCGAGATGGCTCCACTCACCTATCGACCCACTATGGCACAAAGCACCAAAACACATACACATACTCCAGCACCTATGGCGAAACTAGCGTCGGCTCATAGTCCTGACCGCCCAGAAAGGTGGACTCTGCTCGCCTACTAGCCCGGCATAGCGTGCTGGCACACATATAGACATGATGTTTTTGCTTTTTTTTTTCTTTTTGTTTTGTATTTTTCTCTTTTTTTTTCTTTTCCTTTCTTTTCCTTTTTTTGTTCCCCTCAAAAGAACCCTGAGAGTTAGGGAGAGGCAGAAAGGAGCGCTTCCCTACCTATCCCACACGGCAAGCTTACAAAAAACACAAACAAAACAGACTCTTTATAGATCGATCCTCCTGTTGTCTTTGCTTCCTCAGACATGACACTCAAATGGCATCCCTGATTGCCTACAACCTAACTAACCGACACTTAGTTGTTCATCCCCTCGCGAGGCCTCTCTTCTAATGACTATGCTGGAAGACAGACTCGAGACTCTCTTACCTAGCCACGTCCATCTCCCGAAAATCAGTACTCTCTAGGAAGGCGAATCCGGCTCCACCTCAGGAGCCTTGTCATCACTGCCTATGACTAGTTGATCCGCCCATGTCCAATTGATGTCGTTCTCTTCATTAGGGATTTCCCGTGAGGGATCAAAATAGTAATATCGTTCTCCAGCCCATCCCACGTTCTGGAGTAGATATCTCTCAAACCACGGGATGTGGAATATAATATCTAAGCCTTGGTTCATAAAGCATACTAACCAATGAGCCTCCCCCACATCATACTCAGTCTCGAAGTCCTTGACCTCTATTCCCATGCAAGTAAATGTCTGATCCGAGAAGTATATTACCAAATCGTACAAATATATCTAAGTTATTTGATCCTCCATTTGTTCGCCTGGCTTCTAACGGCTCCCTGCATAACACCCAAAAATAATTAGATGCCCAACTTCCTGAGCTTGGGAGTAATATCGATAACAACCGAGATTACAATTAACACATATGTATATATACACCATATGTCTATGTACATACGCCCTACTAAGTCTCTCCTCTTCGACCTCGTCTCGTCTCTCCTGTCTTGATACCAGTTGAAGTATGGTTCAATTATGAGTGCATTGACCTTTACCGGATCACATTCTCCACCTACATCTTGTATCTCCAACGAACCATTCGAGTTGACCTCCACCACTTTAAACGGCCCTGCCCATCTTGTCTGTAACTTCCCCAGGAACTTGTAGTATTTACTATCGTAAACTAATACCAAATCACCTTCTTGAATGGCATAGGTCTTGAGGTTCTTATCATGCCTGTCCTTCCGCCTTCTCTGAATAGCCTCCAAGCTTTGCTGCGCAATGAGTCTCTTCTCTTCTAACCTGACTAGTTGGATATACCTCTCCTTTAATGACTCCTCTTCTCCCATCCTAGCCTCGATGGCCACTCTCAATGTTTGCACTTCCTTTTTGATAGGAAAAATAGCTTCCTCACCGTACACTAGTGAGAATGGAGTGCTCTTTGTTGTCACTCGGTAAGATGTTTGATATGCCCACAAGGACTCTAAAAGTCGCTCATCCCAATCTCGCCTATGAGCAGCCACTGTCTTTGTCAAAATCTGTTCCAGAATCTTGTTGGTGACCTCCACTTGTCCATTCGCTCTCGGATAGTATGGAGTGCTCTTTCGGTGTTTGATCTTATATAGCTCCATCAACTCCTCGATCAGTTCATTAGCAAAATGTGTTCCTCTATCACTTACTATCTCCAAGGGATATCCGAATCGTGTGAAAATATGTCTGTACGAGAACTTGGCTACGTCGATAGCTCGATCTGTCTTCAAAGCCTTTGCTTCTACCCACTTGGTGGCATAATCTGTGCAGACCAAGATATATCTATTAGACCTACGTCTAGAAGGAGGGTCAATGGGCCCCACAAAGTCAATTCCCCACTTCTCGAAAGGCTTAAGAGCTAACACCAGGGTAAGAGGAGCTGCATGTATCAGTGTCGGTTTACCCATTCTTTGACATTTGTCACATTTCTTGCAATAGGTGTGACAGTCTTTGAACAACGTCGGCCACCAATATCCAGCCAGTAAGACTTTTCTGGCCGTGAGCTCACCCGCAAAATGTCCACCGCAAGGTTCATCATGCAATGATCTCAGAGCTATAGTTACCTCTTCTTCCTCGAGACATCTTCGATAAATGCTCTCATGAACAAAATATTGATAGAGTTGTCCACCAATGATGCTATTGTGTTCTGCCAGTGCTAATAGTTTTTGTTTGTCTCTTTTGCTCGCTCCCGGCGGGTACTTGGTTGTGCACAAGAAATTTACCAAATCAGCATACCAAGGGACTTTGGCATCGACTTGGAACAGATGTCCATCGAGAGCATCGTCGGGCACACCAAAGATTGGCTCTTCATTAATAATTTGAGATAAATGGTCAGCAAGTATGTGGACTTTCCCTGGTTTAGTTACCACCGTGAACTGAAACTCTTGCAAGAGTAACATCCACCTCATCAACCGTCCTGATAGTTTGGGTTTATTGATGATATACTTTAGAGCTCCGTGGTCCGCATAGAATGTAAAATGCTTGCCCATCAAATAATGTCGATACTTATTCACCACAAAAATCATCGAGAGGCACTCCTTTTCCGTAGTCATGTAGTTCTGTTCCGCACTATTCAAGTTTTGAGTTTCATAATAAATGGGGTGATCCAACTTCTTGTCGTCAGCTTGACATAGCACTGCTCCCACCGCAGTATGGGAAGCATCCGTATGCACATGGAACTCTTTCGTCCAATCAGGTGCTACCAAGATCGGTGCATTTATCAGTTTCTCTTTGATAGAGTCAAATGCAGTCTGACACTCTACCGTCCATTGATATTGCTGGTCTTTTCTTAGAAGGTTAGTCAACGCTGCGGCTATAGATGCGAAATTCAATATGAATCTTTGGTAATAGTTAGCATGTCCCAAGAAGCCTCTGAGTTGTCGCAGGTTCTGAGGAGGTGGAAGTTGTCCGATTTTTTCTACCTTATCATCGTCAATGGAAATCCCTTTTTCGGAGATCACATGTCCCAAGAGCAAGCCCTTTCGTACTCCAAACATGCATTTTTCCGGATTCAATGCGATGCCTTTTTCAATGCTCCTTTTTAGAATGGCTTCGATTCTTTCCGTCATATTTTCATAGTCTCCTTGGATGGCGAAGTCATCAAGGAATATTTCCATCCAATCTTGTAAATAATCTTGGTATGCCGCGATCATTGCTCTCTAAAATGTGGTTGGCGCATTGCATAGCCTAAACGGCATGACTCGATAGGCATATGTTCCCCATTCTATGGTGAAAGTAGTCTTAGGCTGATCTTCTTCATAGATCTGAATCTGATTATACCCGCTGAAGCCATCTAGAAAGGAGTACAAATTATGACCCGCCACTCGATCCAAGATTTGGTCTGTGAATGGCAATGGGAAGTGATCTTTCTTCGTTCGCTCATTCAACTTTCGATAGTCCACGCAAATGCGAATTCTGTTGTTCTTTTTTGGGACAACCACGATCGGTGACACCCATTCACTAAATGCAACAGGGTGTATGAATCCTGCTTTCAATAACTTGGTCAATTCCAATTTGATCAAGTCTGAGTATGCTGGATTTGTCCGTCTAAGCCTTTGACATATTGGCCTAGTCCCTTCTTCCAAGTCTATATAATGCTGACAAATATGAGGGTCGATCCCTCTCAGATCGTTGTATGACCATGCAAAGGCCTTGCTGAAATTCTTGAGTACTGATTGGATGCTTTCTCGTACACCATCTCGTAACTCTGATCCCACACTCAAGAACTTTTCTGGAAACACTTTTGTAGCTCAGTGATGAGTAGCACCTCCTTTAATGTCAATCCGGGAAGACATGAGGATGGTATGAAGACCTCGAGCAAGTGAAGGCACAAGTGTGTGAGTGAGAAGCACACTAACATGCACACACATACACACACACGCGCACACACAGCAAGAACAAAGAGAGTAAGACAATGGAGTCAATTCTATTGCATCCAAGTTCTCATACGAGCTCAAAACTACAAGAAGCTACCCCAAAAATGAGCTCTCTAGCTCTATTTATAGTTTTTGACTAGCTTTGGCCATGTCCAGACCTAGTGTCCGGCCTAGTTAAAAATTAGGTTCCAGGGCTTATTTGAGGGCTCAAACGAGATCTAAAAAATACGAAAATTGGTAGGCAACTACTTCTAAGGCTCCTCAAGCTCGAGGACTCCTTGGCTTGTACAAAATGGAGCTACAAAAAGGTGAAAATGGTATTTACAGGGGTTTTTAGTGATGAGAATCACTTTTAAATGGTGTAAGGGTTTTGAAAAAAATAAAGGGTTGCCTTAGTGCTAGATCTGCATGTATGCCCGTACTTGCTTCTTCCCGTATACTGCCAACACTCTCCCCCCCCTAGGGTCTGTCGCCTCTGACAGACCTTTGCTCCGCGGTCTGATCAATGTAGTGTTGCAGTATGTCCGTTGCCACTTCTTGTTCTTTTATCCGCAGTCCCTTGACCAAGTCTCTCTGCAGGGCCTCCCAGTCAACTGCTCCTGGTATGTCCGATTGTGGCGTTGTGTAGAGCTCTGAATGCATCGTTTGTTCGCACACGAAGAGCTCTAGCAAATGAGTGGGCCGTGGCGCGAATACTTCTGAGTGTGCTTCCCAGAACCCCGTGGTGAACATATCATCAAAAGTTTTCTTATAGCAGGCAGGGAGATATCTGATTCGTGCATGCCATGCATAAGCAACTCGTATGCTCAGGGTTGTGCTCATATCATATAGTAGGTCATAATTACCATTAACGAAGCCCGGGATTGGTGGTTGAATATTACGTACATTTCGGAAGGTCTTTAACACCACTTGCATCATGTCAAGTATCTTGAGCAACATTTGTGCAGCGACGTCGGGCATGGGGTGGAGCCGTGGCATCCAATGTTTGATGGTAGCCATCATGTAGGCGACAGTAGCTGTGCCGGTTGGGGGTGCAATGGCAGGGTAATTGAGCCATTCTTTGCAATTGGCATTGTTCTTGAATTTTATGGCAAATGCCTTCCATGATCTTCTCCGTTGCACTGGCCCGTAGCAATTGTTATACTTCAAGTGCATGGGCGCGTGATCCCATGTTCGTAGCATCTCTGGATAGGTTTCCAGTAACTTTTGCCTCCAGGTTGGTTGGTGTATGTTCCCTTTGCGAGCGTCCTCTGGAATGTCCTCAGGTTCAAATTGGGTCGCGAAAGTAGGGTACTTGTTGGTCTTACGTTTGATCTCGGCGTTGTAGTCTGCCAATAGTACAAAGTATGGTTTATACTGTAACTATGAACTAGTTATCAGTCTTCTAGGGGCCAGATGTCTGAAGTATTCTGATTGAAGTATGGTTTCTTCAATGGTCTTCATGGCCAACATCTGGTAGGAGATACGTTCTTCATGAGTCTGCCCCATTTCTTCTACCTGTTTCATCCATGCCGATGGGGGTTCCTCATATGTATCCTGTCCCTCATCAGTGATTGTGCCTCCTAGAAAAGGTTGAGGCTCATAAGTATCGTCAAATGTTTCCTCCACTGGGATGATTACCGCTTCTTCTTCTAGTGGCTGATCCGGTGGAGAAGGGGGTCGTTCATACTGTGACAATTTGATCTTTAATTCAGCCACCTGTTGTCGTAGCTCCAGTACTTCCTTGGTTATTGATGATTCCGGCTCTGGTGAGGTTGCAGCATTGACCATCTCTTTAGCTGTTGGTGGTTGTGGTGTATGCACTTGGGATCTTTGTAGGTCCTTCACTTGGTCTACTAACTGGTCGTGTGCCTCCAAGAGGGTAACATATTCTTCTAATGCCTACTGAATGTGTGCTGAGGGAATAGCCATGAATTTGGCGGGGTCTATAGGTGCTCCAGGGGTATTTTCCATGGCTGCTTCTAGATTCTCCTGGTTTTGTTGATGTAGCCTTCTGTTTTCTTCTTGAGCCGCTGCTAAGTGACGACGAAGTAGGTTCATGTTTCTTTGTAGTCTAGCATTGCGGCCTAACTGATCTCGGAGTTGTTCCTCCATAGCTTTACTCTGTCTCCATATACTTGGCTTCTATCTCTGCCTTCGATTGTTGGAGGACAGTCACTTCGTGTTGTAATGTTGTGTTACTTAGCTCCAAGGCATTGACTCGTGCCTGGAGTTGAGCCGAGAGGTTGCATAGCTCTGTGTTATTTTCTTCCAGTAACTTATATTCTTGCTTACGTAGAGTGGCCGCTTCGAACATGGTGTCTAGTGCATTACTAAATGATGTGGATGCAGGGGTAGAGGTGGAAAATGCAAAGGATCGGGAAATGGGGAAGGGAAAAGTGGATGATGTGCCTATGAGTGAAGTGAACTGTGATGATGTTGGAACAACCGTGGTGGTGGGTGCTCCTGTGGGTGGTGAAATGTCCATGGGTTTGGATGTGATAGTGTGTGAAGTGTGAATTCTGAACATCGGAATGGTAGGTGGTGTGTTAGTGGTGGCCGTGAATGTGGGGGAGTTGGGTTGGGGAAGGGACTTTTTATTATAATTCTCAACTTGTTGGAGTATATTTACAAGGTTTGTCCAGAATGAAGGTTGGGTGACTTGGGTTGATTCCGAGGGGGTTAAAAGGGATACAGTGGATAGGGGTTGGGAGGGAGGAAATGTATTGGTGGATGGAAATGGGTGTGTTATGGTTTGGCTAGTGGCAAGTGGCTGTCCGAGGGCTGGGAGATATGAAGGGTGACTTATTATAGTTTGATTGGTGGCAGGATGGCCTATATGGGGTTCATAAAATTGGGTGAAAGTGGTGGATGTAGGTAAAGGGAAGGATAGATGAGTAGTGGTGTGTATAATGGTTTCATCATGGGTGGAAACTGGTTGTTCAGGAAGACTAGTGGGGAAGGGTTCTGAGGGCTGAATGGGAGGTGATGGTGGAGATGGTATCTGTGTATTTACATCTGGTTCCTCACTAGGAGTTGGGCTGGCCATGTGAACATCTTCTGAAGTTGTGGTAGGCAGTGCGGTAGAGACTTCCATTTGAATCATTTTTCCCCGTTGTGGTCGCGTATCGATCCTCCGTTGGTCATATTGATGGGTAGTGCGATGTACCATGGTCCTCATGGCTTCCCCTATTCCACATGTTTCGGCCAAGAGGTTCAATGACTCTACAAAATGCGGGTCAACATTCTCCGCATGCAGCATCTGGTTCACCAGTGCCCTATTTGCCTCTTCTGATAACTTGTGTCTTTTCTGTACCTGTTTGATTGTCCTATAGAGCCATTTGAGTTGTGCCGTGTAGGCAGGAGCTTCCTCTTCACTCTCCTCTGGTTCATTTCCCCGTGCTTCTTCCTGATTTTGTGTGCTTTGAGCATGAGGATGTCGTGTCTCATCTTCCCAATGTACCCTTCTTGCCTCACTCTATGGTTGTTCTCCTTGGGATGATGATCCGAGACCGGCATTATCAGAAAAACACTCACTATTAGATAAGTGGGCAATCTGCAGGAAGTTTTCAAAGTCAAAATTTGGATCCTCTGTGAATGTGGCCATGGATGCAAACTCAGCATCGGTGGGTAGTGGAGGGGCAGATGGAGTGGGTTGTACCCTATCCCGTGATTGTGTTCCTTGGAGATGGATGGTGAAAGGGTCTACTTGGGCCTCTTCTCTAGGGGGAGCTTCTGTTGTGGCCTCACGAGGGATCAGGACCTGTGAAAGTGATCCACGCATTCTTTTCGCAGGTTGAACCCTTGACTTCCGCCCCTTGAAGAATTCTAGTTGTGAATATTTGAGGGCCCTTGCAATCGGCACATCATATGCAAGGCATCTATAGATAATTCTGGTAATCGCATAGCAGCCATTCAAGGTATGCTTCCTCACGCCCCGCTTGCCTGCTTCATATAGCTGGTCCAAGATCCATACAGGCATTTTAATTGGCAATCTTCCAATCTCTGCTAGGTACAATCCATACCATATTTTCTTATGTGGTTGGGTGAAGCGGTCTTGAGCTGGAAATGCGAAGTGCTGAAGGCACATCCATAGGGGTATGGCGATGTTGGGGGTGAGGGCACACATTTCCTTTAACTTCTTGATTCTGTTGTTCTTCATCGACTCTGGTATCAAAGGATCTCGATCAGAGGGAACATGGGTGCCATACATTTGAAGAGCTTCCTTGATTAAAGTAACATTCAACTCAAACTTCTTCATTTCTTCCTGGTTTGATAGAGAGGGCACCAGGAATGTGCCTGAATGATCCTTATCTCCAGTCAGCTTCAGTGTGGCTATCAAATAGTAGCACCTAAGAAAATCCAGCCTAGGCAAAGCTGCACTAAAGTAATCTTGCAAACCCGCTTTCTGCCAAATATTCTGAAGAGGATCTGCATTCTGTAATGTTTCAAATTCTCTCGAGAAGAATTGAAATGTCCACCAGACTCCTCTGAATTCCAACTTTGACTCCCAGATGTGGTCGGCATCTCCCAAGTCTCCAGGCATCTCATTGAACCAGTGAGAATGCCCCTTCACTCTTTCTGTTAGGCCATTTGATGGATCTGAGATAGGAATTCTTCTCACGTTCAAAAGCTCTTCAGGCCTTGCTGTCAGTGGGGCTTCCACAGGCATGGTATCCCAATTGCTTTGATTACCAGTGCCCACCTGGGAGCTTGTTCCTGCTACTGCTGCAATGATACTTCTGATGCTTATCTGCTGGAAGAAGAAAGCACATTAGTGTTGCATAGGAAACAGGATATAACGGTGTTCCCTCCACAATACTAACATGACAATCCCGATGGTTAGTGGTTAGAGGTGAAGTGTTTGTGATAGATGTGAGTGGTTATTAGAGGTTAGTGTTATCCTAGATGCATACTTTGGTTATGCAATGGACTCAGAATGCACCTTCATCAGAGTGGATGGATTTACACGATTGGTTCAGGGGGTTTGATACACGGTTTAAGTCTCCAAACCTTGATGGAGGATTCGTAGCTCTTAGAGCTAAAGACAAGCAAAGATTTATGAACTAGGTTGTGATGGATTTGGGACCTTTTGGGTACCCATTTCCAGACATTCCTCGGTTTGGTTGAGTGTGGGTTAGGGTGGTCTTTAGGTAGAGTTCTTGCGTTGTTTTTCGAGAGGACTTGTGGGTGATGAATTATGCCAGTGACTAGAGTTGGAGCTATTTGGGCACGTAAACAAGCCTTGGGCACCCATATGATTCTAGCATTGGGGCTAGCCTTCATTGACCGCTTAGGGACCCAAATAGACGTGGTGTGCCTAGGAGGTTGCCTAGGGTACTCTTTCACTTGTGTCCTTGATGGTGTGGCTTTTTTGTTGCCTCCTCGAGAGCCTGTTACTAGAGTTGTGGGTTTTCCATCCTTGCGTATCCAGATCTGCTTCGCGCCACGAGGTATTCCGTGTTGCACTAGTTGGCACTCCTGCTTCTTGATCAACGACCTCCTTCGTGTTGTATGATGTTTGGTCTGCATGTTTAGAATCTCCTTTGGCCCAGCTGTGAACTCCTCCTTGACTCCTGTACCTTTGGTAAGATTGACAATCCTCTGCACCATAGAACTTTGGACAAGAACAGCATCATTATCTTTATGTGGATTCCTGGAGGGACCAGGAGTTGGTGCCTGTTCTATTGGTTTGAGTGCTTGATTTTCTAATTCAATCGTAAGACGGCTTTGGCCTACCCAAGCCTGAAGAAGTCCACTTCTTAAGTTGAGGCTGACTGCGTGATCGTAGATCCAGTCTTGGCCCAAAACCAGAGGTTTGGTAAGATCCTCGTCTTCACATACTAGCACTTTTGCTAGCATGAGGACCTCTTGTATGTAGAGGGGAAGTTCCACCTCTCCCATGCAAGGGGTTTCAACACCTCCTAATCCTATCAGATATGCTTCTAGGGGTTTTACCTCCAATTGCAGCTGTTGGCAATAAGAAAGCCGAACTGCACTAGTGGCTGCTCCTGAATCAATTAAAGCTCTCACGCTTGTTGTGCTGTCTCCTTGTCCTATTTCTAGGGTCACAAAAGGTCGCCGATCAACTATCGTATGGGTCCGCTTACCTGAAGCCTCACACATAGCAATGTGATAACCATGAGCTTCATGATTGTCAGTCATGGCCTGATCTCTACCTTATCTTTGCAGTTTCATTCGTCGAATGCGTTCTAAAGCTTCGGCCTGTGCTTCTTCACGAATTTGCTTTTCCTCCTCCTTGCGTTTCTTTGCAGTATTAAGTCGATTGAGCATTTCTTCAGTTAAGGGTTCTTGATATAGCTTGACTCTACATCTGCTTATGTAACTTGGTAGTATGTCACCCTCTAGAGTGGCTAGTTGTACTGCTCCACTTGTGGAGATCCTATTGATAATCATTGGTCCATAGCCTCTTTTCTCTAATTTCCGTGCATGTTGCTTCAATGTGTAGACGAGGACTAGGTCTCCTGCTTTCAAGCCCTTATCCTTCACATGTGTATCCAAATATGCCTTTTGCCTTTTCTTCGCTGCATAGATTCCTGTTGCAGCTCTCAATCGTGTCTCGCCTAGACGTTCAAGATCAAAGATTCGAGAGGAGAGTTCATGGCCTGTCCAGTCATGCTCTTGTGCTATTTTCAATGTAGGTATCAAAAAATCTAAGGGTAGCACTGCATTCTGACCGTACACCATCTGAAAAGGTGTGGTTGGAGTACCGTTTTATAGGCAACTCGGTATGCCCAAATAGCATGGTGTAGCTGTTTGTCCCAATCAGAGCGTTTATTGTTCACTAGTTTAGTCAGCACATTGCATAAGATCTTATTAGTGCTCTCAGCCTGGCCATTAGCTTGTGGATGATAGGGGGCAGATTTCTTATGTATCACCAAGAATTCTTGGAGAAGGTTTTCTATGACTTCATTCAAGAAGTGTGTGCGTCTATCACTTACCAACTCTATTGGCAATCTGTACCTTGTGAACACATTTTCAAATAAGAACTTTGCTGTTGTTTGAGCATCATTTTTTGTAGTAGCTTTCACTTCTACCCACTTGGTTAGATAGTATGTGGCCACGATGATATATTCAGCATGTGAGCCCTTAGCTGGGGGATTAATAGGACCTACAAAGTCTATTCCCCACTTAGAGAATGCACGTCCGCCCATCATAGGCTTCAGTGGCATCTCATCTTTCCATATAGGATACTGGGTTCGTTGACAAATCTCACACCTCTTCACATAGGTATGTGCATCCATGTGAAGGGTGGGCCACCAAAATCCTGCAAATAGAATTGCTTTGCAACCCTATCTGGACCAAAGTGTCCTCTTGCTACACCCTGGTGAGCAGTTTCCAAGATCTTTAGATATTCACTCTCATGAACACATAGTCTCAGGTAACCATCTTTTCCGCGCTTGTATAGATTATCACCAATGAGTGAGTAATCTAGGGCCTCTTGTTCTAGACTTCTTTGTCTCGTCAGGGTCATATCTTGAGGGAATGTTTTTGTCCTCAGAAACGCTACTAATGGCTCGCTCCAATCTGGCACTAGAGACACGTGATAAAGGGTGGCATGTTCCACTAGTGGCTTAGTGCGGCAAATTGGGCATTCCTTGTACATTCTATGGGTGTCTGCTTCCATAGTTGGCCAGTACACTCCAAGTCTCCTCAATGATTGTAGGGTTCGTTGTTTTGAGTAGTGTTGCTCTAATGCACCTACATGTGCTAATTGCAACCACTTCGTGTGCTCGTCCTCTTCCACACAACAAGCCAAGATTCCTTGATCCGTGTGCTTGTACATACTTCCTGCCATGATGTGATACTTTTGGGCTTTTACTACCTCTCTATCCTGTGTGGCCATTACTGAGTGGTTAGGCCCGTAGGTTAATACTAGCACTAATGGCTTAGCCCACTTTGGTACAACTTCCAAGTTAAACAAGTAAGCATCAGGTAAGTCATCTGACACTCCTTGTGGGGCTTCTCGTGATGTGAGCCTTGAGAGATGATCTGCTCTCAGGTGAGTTCTGCCTTTCCTCACTACTACCTCAAAGTCATACTCCATTAGTAAGAGAAACCATCTTACTAATCTGCCTGTATTACATGGCTTGTTTACCAGGTATAGTAGAGCTTGGTGATCAGTAAAAAAATTGAACTTATTTGCAAGCAAATAATGTCTAAACTTTTTAAGTGCATATACCATGCCTAGTCCTTCTCTCTCCGTAGTGGTATAATTTCGTTCAGCTGCATTCAACTGTCTACTAGCATAGGCAATTGGAAGATCCATATTACCTTCACCGGTAGGTTGCGCGAGTACACACTGTTGAAGCTCAAGTTCAAGGACAAAGCATGGAAGCACATCAAAGAAGTGGACATAGAAGAAGAGAGAGCAAGTAGGGAGCTCCAAGGAGTGTATGTCAATTTTTCACAAGAATTCCCTACAAAAATAGTGATTTTCATCACTAAAAGCCATTGTAAATACCATTTTCTATTTTGGTAACTCCATTTTGTTCAAGCCAAGGAGTCCTTGAGCTTGAGGAGTATTAGAACTATCATCCTACCAAGTTTCATAATTTTTAGACTCCGTTTGAGCCCTCAAATAAGCCATGGAACCTAATTTTTAACTAGGCCGGACACTAGGTCTGGACAGGGCCAAAACTAGTCAAAAAACTATAAAAAGAGCTAGAGAGCTCATTTTTGAGGTTGGCTTGTTAGAGAATAGAGCTTTTGTAAGAGAACTCGTTTGCAATAGAAGCTTTCCATTGTTCCTTGCTTTGATCTTGCTTTGCGCGCGTGTGTGTGTATGTGTGTGCATGCTTGTGTGCTTTCACTCACACACTTGTGCCTTCACTTGCTCATGGTCTTCATACCGGTCCTCACATCTCCACCGATTGACAAGTAAAGGAGGTGGTGCTTACGCTTGAGCTACACCAAATTTTGGCGCCGTTGCCGGGGAGAGTGCTTCGAGGACGAGCGTTGTGATGGTAAGATCGTAGATTTGCGACGTTGGAAGGTAAAAAAACTGTCATTTCAGTTCATTTTCTGTTTTTTCCTCTTCATCTTCATCATCATCATCATCTCCACCTTCTTCCATCTTCTTCTTCATAGAAATTTCTTGTTTTTTAGTGCATTTTCACCATTTTCATACCATTTTTCATGCATTATTGTGTGGGAAGGAGTTAGGAGGTGCAAGGGAGAGCAAGCGCTGTGTTTTTTTTCATGATTTTCTGCTCATACGGAGCTCGCCATAGCCGGCGCTCAGAAATTTGAATTTCCCGCCAAAAAACGCGATTCTGTGATGAAAATCGCGATTCTGTGAAAATTCAAAATTTTTTGAAAAATCACGATTTTCAGTTTTCCCGCCTAAAAGTTGGTTGAAAAGAATCGCGATTCTGTGTTTTTTCTCAAAAAAACACGATTCTCTGCTCAAAATCGTGATTCTCACCAATCACGATTTTCAGCAAAAACACGATTTTGTGAAAAACATGACTTTCTGCTCAAAATCGCGATTCTCACAAATCACGATTTTCAGCGAAAAATACGATTTTGAGAAAAACACGATTCTCTATGACAAAATCGCGATTTTCATGCCAAAAACACGATTTTGTGAAAAAGGCGATTCTGTGAAAACATGAATTTTTGCTCAAAATCGCGATTTTCAAAAACACGATTTTGTGCTCAACCTCGCGATTTTCATGTCAAAAACACGATTTTCAGTCAAAAACACGATTTTGTGAATCACGATTCTCTGAGTCAAAATCGTGATTCTCTAAAACACGATTTTGTGATCAACATCGCGATTTTCAGAAACACGATTTTGTGATCAAAATCGCGATTTTCAAAAACACGATTTTGTGATCAACATTGCGATTTTCAGAAACACGATTTTGTGATCAAAATCGCGATTTTCAAAAACACGATTTTGTGCTCAACATCGTGATTTTTTTTACTTCACAGCATCGCGATTTTCAGAAAGTTCACAAAATCGCGATTTTCTCCAAAGGTCCTGTTTGCCTATTTTGACCCCCAGGAGCCTGATTTGACATAACTTTCTCATCCAAAGTCCATTTTTTGAGCTCTATAGCTTGTTGGAAAGCTCGTTTCAAATCCTACACGATCTCAACTGTTTTTTTCAAGAATAATGCGTTGATTTTGAGATAGGATAATTTGAAGTTGACCCTCAGGTGGGACTAGGGAACCAAGGGGGCTCTAAAGAATTTTGAACCATACCAAAGGGAAAATTTGGACTCTTGACTAAAGCTTATGAACCTGAGATCTGGTAGACACTTAGGCAAGGATAAACAAAGCATTAGATCTTCTGAGGCTAGTGTCAACCATACATCCAAGTCTTGGACACAACAACTAAGTGGTGATCTTTTACTAAGTTCAGACACAAGTGATTCAGAAATGTCTTTTAGCATGGGAAAACCTGCAGGTGGCTCAGGAACTGCCCATCTACAAACACCGGAAGGTCCCTATAAGACACAGTTGGAATATATTCGGACCAACCAATTAGGTGCTCGCATCTATGAGGATGGTCTGAGGCGATCAGTGGTCCAACTCAAAAATCCAGATCAATCCTTTGGACTTGAACACCCGATGGTCAAGTTCGAAGAGGGTTCATACATTGATAAGGAAGGAACCATGTATGTGGTTACCAACCAACCAGATAGGACCGATGAGTTTGGAAATATCATTCATGAGAATGAGATAGGAGACCTAGAACAAGGAAATATAGGACAAGGACCCCAGACTCCTAGAGGCAAGTCAGTTTTGACCCGAGTGATCACTCCAGACTGGATCCCTCAAGACAACAAAAGCATAGAACTATTTTTGAATAGAGAAACAGAGGAAGCCTTTTGGAGATTCAAGCCAGAACAACCTAGCCAATTGGGCATAGTCATCATCTACGAGTTCAAGGATCCAGAGATACCAGGCAAAGTTGTCTACCTAGATAACACGTCAGAGAAAATTTTCTTGGTAACAGAACATGATAGACATGCATATACTTGGAAGAATGAATTGATTTTCCCTCCACCAAGATCCAATGTTTCCCACGGCCTCCAAGGAGTAGGGTCATCCCAAGCTCAGGAAGCCCAGAGAGAAAGAACTAGAGAGAGACCGGAGGTAAGTTTTGCACACACAGTGGGCAGGAATAGGTCAGGATTTGAAAATGAAAGACCTGAAAGAGAGAGATATCAAGCACATAGGCAACAAAGAAATGAACATGAATTTCCATTGCCTAGAACCCGAGAGCACCCAAGAACCCTCAGACCCACTCAAGTGATCAAGGCAATGAAGAATTATTTTGACGGGTCAGGAGATCCTTATGATCATGTGGCTGAGTTCAAACAAGTGTTAAGAGCTGAACAGGTTGAGGATTTGTTCACCCAGTACGAGGCATTTGGTCTGACTCTTAAGGGCACTGCCTTAGCTTGGTTTCAACCATTGAGTAGTCGCAACTATCGCAATATAGGTCAACTGCTAGACGAATTCATTGTAGAATTTTCCAAGAGTGGTATCAGGCATAACACTTCATCTTTGATCCACAACTTCAAGCAGACACCCCAAGAAACAGTGCGACTAGCAGGTAGAAGGTTTAGACAGTACCTAGAAAGATGCCCTGCTCCAGAGCTACCCACACCAACCAAACAAGTGGCTTTGTTTTTAGATGGCTTACTGAGCACAAAGTTAAGATCCTATGTATACTTGAAAGAGCCTAGATCCATAGAAGAGTGCGTGCGGACATGCATTGACATAGAAGATAACCTGGGTGAGGAATTAGGATTATCCAAACTCTATAAGGATTCAGATAGTTCTACTAGTCATGCTTCAAAAATCTCCACGGAAATAGAGGAGATAGCTGAGCAAGTTGCCAAGAAGCTGGGAGTCCAAAATAAACAAACACAGAGAGTCACTCTAGTGAATCGGTGTTATACTTGTGGAGGCGACCACATGGCTAATGTATGCCCATTGCACAACCAGAACGTGAGAGAAAGGAATGCTCCATATTGCACTATTGAGAGAAAATATACGAACCACACGGCTCAAGATTGTCCCTACAATAGGCAGGCTGTTAGACAGAATTATCAGCAACCTTACCCACAAGGTAGGTATCAGAACCAATACCAACAGCCATATTATAGACCACAACAGCAATATCAAGCACCATATAGGCCACAACCTGTCTTGGGAAACCAACCACCAGCTCCTGCCAACGTGATTCCAGTCAAATATGATGTGGGAGAGGAAAATCCAAATAGAGCATTGGTGCCACTAACCCCATTGATACCAGATAATGACTCTCATGCCCATAGTTCAGACTACTCCCATGAAGGTAGTCCACATGCTTATTACACAGAGTCACCTGAACATAGTGAGATTTACTCGTATCAATACGAGGCACCACCTATGGAGCAAAATTGGGAGCCAGAATACTCCAATGTCATGTACACAAATCCTAACCCTAGGCCCCAGTTGAGACAAATGAGACCACAAGCCCCTAGAGGATCTTGTTTTAGATGTCAAGGTGATCATTTCATTCGTGACTGTCCCCACCCACCATCTCCGAGTCAAGGACATGCTATCACAATACAAGCTTTTTGTCCTGATTGTGGCAAAGACCATCTCCCTAGAGATTGTCCAAGAAACCCCTCCAGTGCACCCAAGATTACTCCCATTAATGTGGTAGGCTTAGTGGCAGAATCAAGTGCCAGTAGCAGTAACGTGGCACCTGTACAGGCAGTTACTAGGGCACAAGCATTAAAACAAGATAAACCAGCAGAACAATCGGGGTCGAGTGAATCAGGAGAGCCTAGTAAGAGGAAAACAAGAACATGGAAGGATACCAGAGAAAAGGCCAATCGTAAGTGGAATAAAAAGTTATCGGAACTAGAAGAAAGCTTGAAAGACGCAAAAACAAAAATAGAAGACATTGCATCTCATAACCCCTCGCATGCCGAAACTCCATCCAATCCACCTCATCCCACCCCACCACCCATTGTGAATAGACCACAACCAGGGTCTGTTCTTGCAGATCCAACCCCAGAAGGTTTGGACATGATGTTCAAGGCCTACCAGGCTCGACTTCAAGAAGGGCCTACAACTGCAAACCTAGACAAGAGTTACCCTAGAGCAGATTTAGAGATTGAACGGATGAAAATGTGCATGAAAATGGTAGAACAAGCTCAAGCTATACTTGAGACTAGTCAAAAGGTCAATCAGACAAACTCTGTCAAAGCGGATTTGCATTTCCAAGGCTTACTAGAACGATTAGAGCAGTTGGTAAACAAACCACAAGTTTCTTTACCTCCACAGGCTCAACTAGTTATTGAAAGAGGAAGCTCACCACCAAGGGGAGCTTATGTTCCTAATTCCACGGATGCTGGAATACCTCCTTCTATTCAACAGTACTCTCAAGAGTTATTGCGGGAAATACAAGAGGAGAAATGGGCCAAGGAGAAGGGTAATTCCCCTCCTATTCCTGAGATTGATGATCTTCATGATCAATTTCCCCAAGACATTCCATCTATTTACGAAGATGAAGCAGAACAAGAAGACGAAAGATTAGATTTTGAATCTAATACCTTAGAAGAACTGCCTCAATTTCCAAGCCCATGGGAATCTGAATCACTCCAGATTAGAGCTCCCACAATACTAGTAAGAAATGAAGACTCAGTGGTTCCAAGGAACACGGATGTCGTGAAGAACACTAAGGTTCAATGTCATCTCACTGTAGAAGAGTTGCTCAAAGCAAAACCTGAGTTATGGAATCATGTGAAGGATCAGGTCCCAGAACTTGAGTCCAATATGCCAAAAGCAGGCTCTAAGCAAAGGGTACCAGAGATACCTCTAGACAAAATAGGGGACATGTGTGAGGGTGAAGAAGGTAATACTTATCTTCCAATCACCTACCAAGGTTACACAACCAAAGCAATCATAGATTCAGGTGCTGGTGTTGCTATTGCAACCACCTCCTTGTGGAAGCAATGGGGCAAGCCCACATTAAGACCAACTAGAATGAAGCTTCAAATGGCCGACGGTCATTTTGAAAGACCTCTAGGATTGCTCGAAGGGATAACTCTAACCACTTGTGGTGTGGAGTTTGAACATACATTTGCTATATGTGACTTTGAGAAAAATAACGTCTATGAGATGATCCTAGGAAGACCCTTCCTACGACAATTGCAAATAGTACAGGATTGGGGAACCAACTCCTTGTACTTACAGCACTTAGGGGTCACTACCAAGGTCAATTTGAAGGATTACTCTTTCAGAGATGTACCACCCCTACAGTGGAATCCTATCCACAAAGCGAAAGAAGATTCCATCTCTGTGCATTCTGAACGTTCACCAGATCCATCATGGTTGCATGAAGATACTCATTTGTGGATGTGCAAGGTCGCAGAGGAAGAGGAAAAACGCTTGAAGGCAAGAGAAGAAGGAACTTCGCCAGGAGATAGACCAGTTAGAGACCCAGCATACACACCGATGATCTTTCCAGATGAGGAGTTCGAACCTCATGGCTGGCCAGAAATCTTAGCCACCATGGACATTGCTGTCAATGAAGAACAATGGACACCTCATTGTGATGAGGAAGGTTATGATATCTCAGTGTTCATGTGTCAGCCCTTGCTAGAAGAATGTGACCCTAGTGATGTCATAGAAGAAGAAGAGAATGACGATGATATAGAGTCCATTGTGATGGATAGTTGCTTTAACTCAGAGCAGCACTATCTAGAAGATATAGAAGTGTTCACCCAGAAAGAAGAAGAACCTCTCACAAGTATTAAAACGGTAAACTCAAAGGATGGAAGCGAAAGTAGTCAAAAGAAAAAGAAAAGAAAAGCAGTGAAACAAGAAGAGGAGGAATCATTGTTTGAAGTACCAGAAAACTTCAAGAAATATGAAGTTGACGACCGCAAAATTTTGGTACGAATGCCTAAGAGAGAGGCCATCATAGGAGAATCATATGATAATAAAGAAAAGACCAAGAAGATTGTAGTGACCATTGAAGAGAACGAAGAGAGATGCACATATATAGGAGATGACCTAAGTGCAAGAGAAGAAATGGAGCTTGTAGCTCTATTAAGGGAATATAGGGATGTGTTTGCGTGGCACTATAGAGACTTGAAAGGGGTAGATCCAAGAATTTGCTCTCATACTATCCCCATGACTGCTGATGCCAAGCCCACCAAACAGAAGCCCTACACATATAATGATACCTATGCAGCCAAAATAAAAGAAGAAATTGATAGGTTGATTGAAGCTGGATTCATCTATGAGATTGAGCATACTGAATGGGTGTCCCCCATTGTAGTAGTGCCCAAGAAGAACGGAAAGTTGCGAGTGTGCATTAACCTGAAAAAAGTTAATGCCGCTACAATCAGAGATAGCTATCCGCTTCCAATCACCGAACATTTATTGGAGCGTGTTGCAGGCAAGGAAGTTTATAGCTTTCTTGATGGATTTTCAGGTTACAACCAAGTAGCCATTGCCCCAGAAGATCAACACAAGACGGCTTTTGCCATCGAATGGGGAATCTTTGCATTTCGTGTGATGCCATTTGGGCTCACCAATGCACCTGCAACATTCCAAAGGCTCATGTGTCATGTCTTCAAAGAGTTCTTACGAAAGAGCTTAGAAGTGTATGTGGATGATTTATGTGCTCATTCCCAAGAAA
Source organism: Ceratopteris richardii (assembly GCA_020310875.1). Classification (NCBI taxonomy): domain Eukaryota; kingdom Viridiplantae; phylum Streptophyta; class Polypodiopsida; order Polypodiales; family Pteridaceae; genus Ceratopteris; species Ceratopteris richardii. The sequence continues at coordinate 32,437,558 of CM035424.1, read as the reverse complement.
GAAAATTTCACATCCCTGAGCTCAGACAGATCTTCAACAAGTGTAGAGAATATCGAGTGTGTCTGAACCCAGAAAAGTGTGTGTTCATGGTGCGTCAAGGTAAAATCCTCGGTCATATTGTTTCTAAGAATGGAATCTCAACGGATGAAGATAAGGTACGAGCCATAGCGGAGCTGCCAAGGCCAAGGAATGTTAAAGAGGTACAAGCCTTTATGGGCCATTGTGGATATTACCGTAGGTTTATCCACATGTACGCGATCATAGCTAGACCCCTTTATGCCTTGTTGTCTAATTTTGAGTGGAACGACGAATGCGAGAATTCTTTCAATGAACTGAAGAAACGTTTGTGCACAGCACCAATATTGACCACTCCTGATTGGAATAAGCCATTCCATGTCCATGTGGATGCATCCAATCATGCCATAGGATGTGTGCTAGCACAACCCACAGGTGAAGGGAATTTAGATTTGCCCATAGCATATGCTAGTAGACAACTAAACCCAGCCGAAAGAAATTATACCACAACCGAGCGAGAAGGGTTAGGCATGGTATATGCTGTAAAGAAGTTTAGACACTATTTATTGGCCAACAAGTTCAAGTTTTTCACTGATCATCAAGCTTTGTTATATTTGGTCAATAAACCTTGCAATACTGGACGCTTAGTAAGATGGTTCCTCTTACTAATGGAGTATGACTTTGAAGTTGTTGTCAGGAAAGGTAGAACCCACCTTCGGGCAGATCACCTTTCTCGCATTACTTCAGGAGAGTCACCACAAGGAGTGTCTGATGAACTACCTGATGCTTATCTGTTCAATTTGGAAGTTGTTCCTAAATGGGCAAATAAGTTGGTACCAGTCCTAACCTTCGGCCCTGCAAATAAGAATGTGAAAACATCACAAGAAGAAATTGTAAATTCACAAAAATATCACATATTGGCAGGAAGCATGTACAAACAAGATAGTGAGGGTGTATTAGCTTGTTGTGTCGAGGATGATGAACATAGTAGTTGGTTGCAGCAAGCTCATGAGGGATTGCTAGGAAATCACTATTCTAAACAACGAACATTGCAGAATTTGAAACGTTTAGGAGTGTATTGGCCTAGCATGGACAAAGAAATACATGAGTGGATCAAGAATTGTCCAATGTGCAGAGAGAGACCACCAGTGGAGCATGCGACCCTTTATCAAGTATCATTAATTCCAGATTGGAGTGCTCCATTGGTAGAGTTTATGAGATCGGGAAGATTACCCAAAGAGGCCAGTCTAGCAAGAAGACGAAATATGGAGCAAGAGGCTCAAGGCTATGCCTTAGTAGGAGAGAACCTATACCGAAGAGGTAAAGATGGTTACTTAAGACTGTGCGTTCACGAATCAGACTATTTAAGGGTCTTAGAGACTGCACACAGTGGTGTTGCAGGTGGACATTTTGGTCCTGACCGAGTGATTAAGACCATTCTATTCTCAGGACTTTGGTGGCCCACTCTTCATATGGATGCACATACCTATGTGAAGAAATGTGACACATGCCAACGTGCACAATATCCAGTTAGAAAAGACGAGATGCCTTTGAGGCCAATGATGGGAGGGCGTGCATTTTCCAAGTGGGGCATAGACTTCATAGGTCCTATTAATCCCCCTGCTAGAAACTCCCATGCAGAGTATATTATTGTAGCCACAGATTACCTTACCAAGTGGGTAGAAGTGAAAGCCACAACAAAGAATGATGCTCAGACGACGGCTAAGTTCTTATTCGAGAATGTGTTCACGAGATATGGGCTACCAATAGAGTTAGTGAGCGATAGAGGCACACACTTCTTGAATGAAGTCATTGAAAATCTTCTCCAAGAATTCTTGGTGATACATAAGAAATCTGCCCCCTATCACCCACAAGCTAACGGACAAGCCGAGAGTACCAATAAGATCCTTTGTAACGTATTGACAAAATTGGTAAATAATAAACGCTCTGATTGGGACAAACAACTTCATCATGCTGTTTGGGCTTATCGAGTTGCCTACAAAACAGTACTCAATGCCACCCCATTTCAGATGGTCTTTGGACAGAATGCGGTGCTACCACTGGATTTCTTAATCCCTGCTTTAAAAGTAGCACAAGAGCATGAGTGGAATGGACATGAATTGTCATCTAGGATCTTTGATCTAGAACGCTTAGGTGAGACAAGGCTACGAGCGGCTGCAGGCATCTACGCTGCAAAGAAAAGGCAAAAGGCCTACTTCGATGCACACATTAAGGATAAGGGACTGAAAGAGGGAGATCTAGTGTTGGTTTACACACTGAAACAACATGCCCGTAAGTTGGAAAAACGAGGATATGGACCCATGATCATTAACAGAATTTCCACTAGTGGCGCGGTTCAATTGGCTACTTTAGAAGGTGATATCTTGCCAAACTATATTAGTGGTTGTAGAGTCAAGTTATATCAAGAACCTCTTACAGCGGACATGCTAATGAGACTCAACACTGCTAAGAAACGAAAAGAAGAAGAGTTAAGAGTGAGAGAAGAAGCACAGGCAGAGGCTAGAGAGCGCATAAGGCGAAATAAGTTAAGACGACTTGGCCTAGATGTCAACTCAAAAGCTCCAAAATATCACATGGATATGTGCCAAAAGTCAGGCATAGCGACTTCTCAGGTCATTGACCGAAGACCCTTTGTGACCATAGAGATAGGACAAGGGAAGGGTGCAAGGACGGTGAAAGCATTGATTGACTCAGGTGCAGCAAGTAGTGCAGTTAGACTTTCCTACTGCCAAGACTTGCAGTTGAACATCAATCCCATAGAAGCTTATCTCATAGGATTGGGAGGTGTGGAAACCCCTTGTTTGGGGGAGGTGGAACTTCCCATCTACCTTCAAGATGTTCCAATGAAAGTCAAAGCGCTAGTATGTCAAGATGAGAACCTTACAGAACCACTTGTCTTGGGTCAAGATTGGATCTATGACCATGCAGTTAACTTAAACCTAAGAAGTCAAATTCTTCAAGTTTGGGTACGTGAACAATGCATTACATTAGAATTAGAGAACTGCATGCTCCTAGATCATGGCACCACACACTCTCTTAGTTCTTCCAAGACTAATCATATGAAAGAAGATGTTGTATGTGTCAAAAGCTCTATGATGCAGAAGGAGTCAATCGTGGACGACCAGGCTCGAAGGCGGGTGGATCTTTCTTCTTCTCCAAAGAATCAAGTAGCCACAGTAGTGAGTCCACCACACAAGCAAACACAACCGTTCACGACAACTGCTACATCAAATAGAAAGACACCATTTGATAAAAAAGCAGTTCCGAGCATGAAGCAGATATGGGTACGCAAAGGAGAGCAACCATCAGCCTTGCCCCCACAAATCCCATCTAGGCAAGCCAACCAGGCCAGAAGACGAGGGAAGCAGCTCAGACAAGCTCAATCACAAGGTATCCAACAAGTTTGGGTGCCTAAGAAGTTAGCTGCAGCTCAACAAGGGCAATTACAGATGTGGGTACCTGAGAAGCTCCTACATCTACAACAACCTATGTTCTCCCACATGCGAAAGGTCTCAACAAAGAATCCAAAAAGAGAAGAGGGTAAGAACCACGTACAGAGACCGAAAGAAAATCAAATCAGCTCTTCAACAATAGTAGGAAGACGTGCAAAAAGGATATGGGTTTGGAAGCCAAAAGTACAAGTAGCCTACACCGAACCAAAGGGCCAATCACATTGGATACCACAGTTCAGAAAGCATCCAAAGATGAAGTCGCCTGAAGTGATCTCTACTGTGCCAAATGTTGTTCTCAAATGGATTCCAATAAGAAGGAATACATCATCTCGCGATCCCATGGAGACATCCAAGAAAGATGGCGTCCACATCTGCAAGTAACATCAAGCCTCGACGAGCAACAACCATGTGCTCCTTGCACAACCCTGTCTTTTGCACCATTCAGGTCATGCATTTCCAAAGTATGCATTAATAAGGGCCACATTACACGGCCGTGCATAGACACACTTGAGAATCCCAGGCACAAGAGCACATTGACATATGTCAAAGATTTTTATTGATTGAGACTAAAATCTGTCTTCTTGTTTTGTGATATTGTTACAAAAAAAAAAAAAAAAAAAAAAAACGAGGAAGAACTTGTTCCCAGGTTTCGCTCATGGAACATGAATGAGTCATGCTTAGTTGAAGATTGAACCATCGATTACTGGGCATTTATCAGTTTGGATAGAAGTGTGTCTTGGCTAGCAGATGATTTAATTGCTGCCTTATCTCATAGATGTCAAGAACTTAGCATGAGCAGGGCATCCACAACTATGGTTTCCTCTTACTATGGTAGGAGTGAAGAGCTTGAAGGTCCACAACTTGAGTGATGCTTAACTACTGTATGTACAAGAGCATCCAAGGAGATATCTGCAAGGGATAGTTCTGGAGGAGAGGGGATCTGCCATTCAAAAGATCTCATCAGTGGACCATCAACACGGACATCCATCAACAATGGTCCATCCCAAACGCCAAGTGTACAACATGAAGAGATGAACATCCATCGACCTTCTCCATGGTAAGCATCTTTACTTTGGAAACATCATAGCCATAATAGCGTAGGAAACCTCTTCGTCGGCATACCCTTGAGCACTTAGCTCAAGAGCCCCAATTTTTGCACCATTCTTCTTCCAATGCATTTCCCAAGTAAACATTCATAGGGCTACATTACAAGGCCGTGCACAAGGCACATATTTTCCTCAACCCATGCACGAACACACTTACCCATCACTCAATATGGGTTATGAGTACTTGGCATGACTACTATGAAGATCAACTTTGGAAGATCTAGAAAACATCAACGGAGACTCACAACGACACAGTCATGCTGGAATCCAAGGCAGAAGCACATACCAAGAGACTACAACCTGCAAAGACTCACAGTGATAGATGAAGAACGTCGGACGACTTGTGTTCATACAGAAGGGATACTCCCTCTCAAGGCACTACTTGGAACAACTACTACAACAAGGGTCTGTCAGGGACGACAGACTCGAGAGGGGGGGGAGTGTTGAAGCTCAAGGTCAAGGACAAAGCATGGAAGCACATCAAAGAAGTGGACATAGAAGAAGAGAGAGCAAGTAGGGAGCTCCAAGGAGTGTATGTCAATTTTTCACAAGAATTCCCTACAAAAATAGTGATTTTCATCACTAAAAGCCATTGTAAATACCATTTTCTATTTTGGTAACTCCATTTTGTTCAAGCCAAGGAGTCCTTGAGCTTGAGGAGTATTAGAACTATCATCCTACCAAGTTTCATAATTTTTAGACTCCGTTTGAGCCCTCAAATAAGCCCTGGAACCTAATTTTTAACTAGGCCGGACACTAGGTCTGGACAGGGCCAAAACTAGTCAAAAAACTATAAAAAGAGCTAGAGAGCTCATTTTTGAGGTTGGCTTGTTAGAGAATAGAGCTTTTGTAAGAGAACTCGTTTGCAATAGAAGCTTTCCATTGTTCCTTGCTTTGATCTTGCTTTGCGCGCGTGTGTGTGTATGTGTGTGCATGCTTGTGTGCTTTCACTCACACACTTGTGCCTTCACTTGCTCATGGTCTTCATACCGGTCCTCACGTCTCCACGGATTGACAAGTAAAGGAGGTGGTGCTTACGCTTGAGCTACACACACCCAATAGCATAATTGGATGCATCCACGTGGACATGGAATGGCTTATTCCAATCCGGTGTGGTCAAGATTGGTGTTGAACACAATCTTCGTTTAAGCTCATTGAAGGAATTCTCACATTCGTCAGTCCATTCAAAGTTAGTCAACAGTCCATACAGAGGCTTTGCTATGATGGCATACATGTGTATAAACCGTCGGTAATAACCACAATGCCCCATGAAAGCTTGTACTTCCTTGACATTCTTTGGCCTAGGTAACTCCGCTATGGCTCTCACTTTCTCTTCATCAGTGGATATGCCATTCTTTGACACTATGTGTCCTAGAATCTTGCCTTGCCTGACCATAAAAACGCACTTTTCGGGGTTCATGCAGACCTGATATTCTCTACATTTGTCAAAGATTTGTCTGAGTTCAGGAATATGGGTTTGTCTAATGTTAGAATGAGCACAAAGATCATCAACATAGACTTCTAAGTTCTTCCTCAGGAACTCTTTAAATACATGGCACATCAGCCTCTGGAAGGTAGCTGGTGCATTGGTAAGCCCAAATGGCATTACTCTAAAGGCAAATATGCCCCATTCAGTGGCAAAAGCCGTCTTATGCTGATCTTCTGGAGCTATGGCTACTTGATTGTAGCCAGAGAACCCATCCAGGAAGCTGTACACTTCTTTGCCTGCTACCCTTTCTAATAGATGCTCAGTGATAGGAAGAGGATAACTGTCTCTAATCGTGGCGGCATTAACTTTTTTAAGGTTAATACACACACGCAGTTTTCCATTTTTCTTGGGCACCACTACAATGGGGGATACCCACTCAGTGTGCTCAATTTCATAGATGAATCCGGCTTCAACCAGTCTATCTATCTCCTCTTTGATCTTAGCAGCATAGTTATCGTTGTATGTGTAGGGCTTCTGCTTCGAGGGTCTGGCGTCTGAGGTCATGGGGATTGTATGTGAACATATATCAGGGTCTACCCCTTTCAAGTCCTTATAACTCCAAGCAAATACATCTCGGTATTCTCTTAGCAAGGCTATTAGCTCTTGTTCTTCCTCTTCTGTCAGGTCATGACCTATGTACGTGCATCTTTCTTCTCCTTCCTCGATGGCTACCACTATTTTCTTGGTAGTTTCCTTGCTATCATAGGTTTCTCTTGCTTGTGCCTCACGTTTAGGCACTCTTATCATGACTCTCCTATCGTCTATCTCATATTTTTTAAAGTTTTCAGGGACCTCAAACAAGGATTCTTCTGCCTCCGGAGTGACTTCCTTCTTCTTTCTTTTCTTTCCTCCGCTCTTAGTAGCTACTTGTGTGGCTAACCTCACCTCATTTGTAAGCTCTCCGTGCCTCTGGGGTTGAAATTCTACTTCATAGAAGTATTCTTCATCTGATGCAAAAGGTGGGTCCATAATGATTGACTCTACATTGGAGTCACTCGCATCCTCAAATGCATCAGGGCTGGGTTCGCATTCTTCTAAAACTACATCTCCCATGATTGGCTCTATTGAAAAGACTGAAATGTCATAGCCATCCTCATCACAGTGAGGTGTCCACTGCTCTTCATTGATGGCTACATCCATTGTTGCTAGGAATTCTACCTAGCCATGGGGTTCAAATTCCTCATCAGGAAAGACTACAGGTGCATAGGCTGGGTCTTGAATTGATCTATGGTTTTCTTTTGCACCTACCTCTCTGGCTTTCTCTCTCTTCTCTTCTTCTACGGCTACCTTACACATCCATAAGTGGGTGTCTTCATGCATCCACGAGGATCCGGATCCTATGGAATGCACAGACTCAGCCTCATCTTTGGCTCTATGGATGGGATTCCATTGAATAGGCGGTACGTCTCTATGAGAGTAATCCTTAAGATTGACTTTGGTTGTAACACCTAGATGTTGCAAATACAAGGAATTGGTTCCCCAATCCTGGACTACTTGCAATTGCCGCATAAATGGCCTTCCCAAAATCATCTCGTAGGCTTGGTTTTTGCTAAAGTCGCATATAGCAAAAGTATGCTTAAACTCAACCCCATGTAGTGAGAGTTATTCCTTCTAGCAATCCTAAGGGCCTTTCAATATGACCATCGGCCATCTGCAATTTCATTCTCGTTGGTCGGAGTGCTGGCTTGCCCCAACGCTTCCAAAGGGAAGTTGTAGCAATTGCAACTCCTTCACCTGAGTCCAAAATCGCCTTGGTTATGTAACCCTGATGGGTAACTGGGAGATAGGTATTTCCTTCTTCTCCTTCACTCATGTCTCCTATCTTATCCAATGGTATTTCAGGCACTGTTCTATGAGATCCTACTTGGGAGCGCGATTTTGCTATGTCTGGCACTTGTTTGGCTACATGTTTCCACACTTCTGGCTTAACTTTGAGTAGCTCTTCTAAAGTGAGATTGCACTGCACTTTAGTGTTCTTTACTACCTCTGTATTCCTAGGTATGATAGAATCTTCATTTCTTATCATGATTGTGGGCGCTCTCAGACAAGTAGACTTGGTTTCCCATGGGCCTCTGAAATGTGGTAATTCTTGTAGAGAATTAGACTCAAAGTCTAATCTCTCTTGAGAGTGGGTGCTCTCATGCTCCTCATAAATGGATGGGATGTCCTGTGGAAATTGATCGTGTGCATCATCCACAAGTTCAATGGGAGGAGGGACTTCACTTTCTTTAGCCCATTTGTCTTCTTGAATCTCTCGTAGGAATTCTGGTGTGAACCGATTCATAGAAGATGATGTGTCTGGCTCCATAGAGTTAGGCACGTAGGCTTCCTGCGGAGGTAGGCTCACGTTCTCACTTGCCTTGCCCTTATTTTGAGAGGCGGGTTCCTTTTCTGATTGTGCAATTAGCCTCTCTATTCGTTCTAGCAGTCCAGCAAAGTGTAACTGCGTCTTAGCTGAACTAGAGATGTTAAAGAGGCGACTGGCTTCAAACATAGTCTGAGCCAATTCCACCATCTTAGCACAAATTTTGGTTCGTTCTAGCTCTAGTTCTGCTCTAGGGTAACACTTTTCATGATCAGTTACGTTTGGCCCTTCTTGGATTATGGCCTGATATGCTCTAAGCATCATGTTTAGGTCCTCGGGAGTGGGATCGGCTAGGACGGATCCTACTCTGGGTGGTGGGTGGGGTAAGGGTGGTGTATTGAAAGGTTGGGGAATGGAATAGGATGGATTGGCGGGTAAAGGGAGAGGTGGTGGAGGGGTGGTGTGAGAGTGGTTTTGAGATGTGAGTTCACTTATCTTTGCTTTGGTTTCTCTCAAGCTTTCTTCAAGTTCGCTCATCTTTTTTGCCCATTGCCTTTTCATTCTTTCACGACTATCCTTCCAGGCTCTAGTCCTCTTTTTGGTTATGCTCTCTGTTTCACTCACCTCGGGGCTCTTTTCCTGACCAACACCTTGGTTTTGCTGCAGTGCTTGGGCTCTCGTGATCACTTGCACAGGTGCAGTGGAAGTCACACTCCCTATGGAGTCTACTACTAACCCAATGACATTGATAGGAGTGATTTTAGGCATGTTATTAGGGTTCTTTGGGCAATCTCATAGGAGATGCTCTTTTCCGCAGTCTTGACAGAAACCCTCAATTGTCACTGGTTGGGGTTGTGTAGGGGCAGGCAGTGGACAATCATGTATAAGGTGATCTCCCTGACATCTGAAGCATGGTCCTCTAGGAAATGGGGGTCGTACCTGCCTAGGTTGAGGTCTAGAGTTGGGGTTTGTGTACATGACATTGGCATACTCAGGCTCCCCACTATTTTCACTTGGGTCCTCATAATAGTATGACTCGTTATGCTTAGGTGACTGCATGTAGTAAGCCTGTGGGCTATCGATATGTGTGGAGTCAAAACTATGGTCACTTGGATCACTGTCTGATAGCAATGGGGTGACTGGGACTATGGCTCTGTTCAGATTTTCTTCAGTAGATGCATATTTCACTGGGATCACATTGGTTGGAGCAGGAGGTTGCTGTACTAGGACTGGTTGAGGTCTCTGCTGCCCTTGATAGGGTGGATGATAAGTTTGCTGTGGTCCGTTGTATTGTTGTGGTGGGTACTGATTCTGGTATCTACCCTGTTGTGGGTATGGCTGAGGGTAATTTTGCCTAACAGTTTGTTTGTTATATGGGCAGTCTTGTGCAGTGTGGTTGGTGTACCTTCACTCTATGGTGCAGTATTGGCTACTAGGATTCGCCTAGGGTTGGGCCATAATGGGACATACATTTGCCATATGGTCACCTCCACAAGTGTAGCACCGTTTAATTGGGGCAAACCTCGGAATTTGTTTGCTAGAGACACCTAGTTTTTGAGCTACCTTCTCTGCAAGTTCCTCAATGGATGTGGATTGACCAGTTGTGAGGCTACTAGAGCTATCAGAATCCTTATAGATTTTTTATAGTTCTAACTCCTCACCTAGATTGTCCTCAATGTCTATGCACATGCGCACGCACTCTTCTATCATTCTGGGGTCCTTCAGATACACATATGACCTGAGCTTGGTGCTCAACAATCCATCTAAGAACAAGGCCACTTGCTTGGCTGGTGTGGGTAACTCCGGCATCGGGCATCTCTCTAGGTATTGCCTAAACCGTCTTCCTGCTAGTCTGACCGTCTCTTGAGGTGTTTGCTTGAAGCTATGAATTAGTGAGGAAGTGTTGTGCCTGATCCCACTCTTAGAAAACTCAATGATAAATGCCTCTAAGAGCTAGTCTATGTTTCTGAAATGCCTCTCGTTCAGTGGTTGGAACCACGTGAGGGCAGTGTTCCTAAGGGTTAGACCAAAAGCATTATACTTTGTAAATAGGTCCTCTACCTGTTTAGCTTTCAAGACTTGCCTAAACTCTGCCACATGGTCATAAGGATCTCCAGTGCCATCAAAGTAATTCTTCATGGACTTCACCAGTTGAGTTGGCCGCAGGGTCCTAGTGTGTTCTCTCGGCCTTGGCAAAGGAAAATCATCAGCATTTCTTTGGTTTCTTGGGTCTCTAAATCTCTCGGTTTCCTCTCTATCCGTCCCTGTTCTCCTTCTTTCTCTTCCCTAGGGGTTGGCAAAGCTTACTTCAGGTCTATCTCTACTTCTATCTCCTTGGACTCCATGAGCCTGGGAGGTCCCGGCTCCTTGGTGACCAAAGGACACATTAGACCGTGGTTGGGGAAAAACAAATTCACCCTTCCATGTGTAGGCATGTCTGCCATGCTCGGTGACCATGAAGATTCTCTCTGATGTATTGTCTAGGTAGGTTACTTTGCCTGGGCTATCAGGGTCTTTAAACTCATAGATTGTGAGGGCACTCACTTCCTGAGGTTGAGCAGGTTTATATCTCCAAAAAGCCTCATCGGTTTCTCGGTTTACAAGCAAATCTATGCTTTTATTATCCTGTGGAATCCACTCTAGAGTCATGATTCTGGTCAAGACAGATTTACCACGGGGAGTTCTTGGCTCTCTCTCTACATTCCCTTGCTCTATTTCACCCATGTCGGTCTCCGCAATCACATTTCCAAACTCATCTGTTCTATCAGGAAGAGTGGTGACTACATATATAGTCCCCTCTTTATCTAGGTATGCTCCATTCTCGAACTTAACTACCGGGTGTTCTAGTCCATGGGGTTGATCGGGGTTCTTAATCTGGACCACAGATCTTCTCAGTCCATCTTCGTAGATGCGAGCACCTAGACGATTAGTCTTGATGTATTCCAATTGAGTCTTGTAAGGTCCTTCTGGCTTTTCTAGATAATCCAACCCTGAACTACCTACTGGTCTCTCCATGTGATAGGACATTTCAGAATCACTTGTTTCTGATCGTGGAGTGTATGGGTAATCACTCAACTACTGGGCCCAAGACCTAGCAGTGTGATTGACACTAGCTTTAGAAGATCTGAGGCTTTGTCTGTCTCTGCCTAAATATCTGTCTGACCTAAGGTTCATATGCCTGGTTTCTCTACCCCCTTGGTCCCAAGTACACTCTCATTGCAGGTTATTTAACACCAATCACTTTGTTCTTTTTAGTTGATAATTTTGTTTATGATCTTGTCTGATATCACGTCATCAAGAATACTTAAATGAATTTCGCACTTGATAAGTGATCGATTCAAGTTTACTTTTGTCCCTTAGGGTTTTCGCACTTAAGCCCTACTTAATCCTTTCACTTAGTTGATTAGTTCTCTTGGACTTGAATAATGCCTACCGTAGCCCTAATTAATCACCACACCTAAGTCGTGCTTAGCCTAGGCTAGGAATTGACAAAGGAGGGTTGAGAGAACTTCCAACCTCAATTCTCTGGTTGCTCAGACTGCTGCACAAGCCCAGGAAGCCTTCTCCCAAGCTTGGTACTCACCCTTGGTAGCTTGCCTTGGACTGCCTTGCTTGCACACAATGTTCCTGCAAAATTTCACAAGTCAATATGGCTCTATTACCACCAGGGATTGACTGACACACATTAACAATTACAGGTCCCCCTTGGAGTAACTCACTGTACCCCCCAAAACCTTATGACCACCTAGTCCCACCTAATGGTCAACTTAAAAATACATGTTCTAAAACTCCACGTATGATTCTTACAAAAACCAGTCAAGGTCCACGTAGGATTCTCAACAAGCTTTCCAACGAGACCAAAATCTCCTCAATCGGAGTTCGTATGGCAAAGTTATGACCATTCAGACACTTAGGGGTCAAAACAGGCTCTCAGGGTTCAGGAATTTTCTCCCTGGTTTCTAGGTCTTTTGCCCACTCCTAAGGCTCTAATATCATCCCAATGTGTCCCAAAACTAAGCCCAATTGTACCTCAATTCGCTCATTTAATTCACTTCAAATTTTATGCGTTAAGCCCATGTATCGTGATAGGTCGGGTCGAGGTGTCGCGGTAGGTGGAAGTGTCACGATAGGTCAAGGTGTCGCGATAGGTCTAAGTGTCGCGATACTTGGGAGTGTTGCGATAGGTCGAGGTGTCGTGATACTTGGGAGTGTCGCGATAGGTCGAGGTGTTGCGATACTTGGGAGTGTCGCGATAGGTGGGGTCGGTGTGTCGCGATAGGTGGGAGTGTCGCGACAGGTCAAGGTGTCGCGATACTTGGGAGTGTCGCGATAGGTCGAGGTGTCGTGATACTTGGGAGTGTCACGATAGGTCGAAGTGTCACGATACTTGGGAGTGTCGTGATACTTGGGAGTGTCGCGATACTCCGAGGTGTCGCGATAGGTCGTGAGTGTCGTGATACCTCGAGGTGTCGCGATAGGTCGAGCTATGGTGAATTTTGTGGTTCTGTCTTGTGATCCTAGGTGCTCTCGGCCTGCGCAGTGTCGTGGTGCACTCAGAAACGTGATTAGTCGAAGTTTTCGAAGTGTCGTGATAGCTCGAGCTCGATGCCTCGGGGCCTGTGCAGAAAGATTCTGTACCTGCTGAGCTTGCTGGAGATGGTGATGGAGCTGGTACCTGCAAGAAACATGCAAAAAACACACAACACAAATGCACGCGCTCGCTCTCTCTCAACCTCGCACACAACAAATGAGGAGAATGACAAGGAAGAGGGAATATGTAGTGGAGAAGGAGGTGGAGGTGGAGATGGAGGTGGAGAAGAAAACCCGAAATTTACCTACTACTTACCATTCCAACGCGTCCTCGCTACGTCTTACCATCACACGCTCGCCCTCAAAGATCGAATCCCCAGCAACGGCGCCAAAATTTGGTGTAGCTCAGTGATGAGTAGCACCTCCTTTAATGTCAATCCGGGAAGACATGAGGATGGTATGAAGACCTCGAGCAAGTGAAGGCACAAGTGTGTGAGTGAGAAGCACACTAACATGCACACACATACACACACACGCGCACACACAGCAAGAACAAAGAGAGTAAGACAATGGAGTCAATTCTATTGCATCCAAGTTCTCATACGAGCTCAAAACTACAAGAAGCTACCCCAAAAATGAGCTCTCTAGCTCTATTTATAGTTTTTGACTAGCTTTGGCCCTGTCCAGACCTAGTGTTCGGCCTAGTTAAAAATTAGGTTCCAGGGCTTATTTGAGGGCTCAAACGAGATCTAAAAAATACGAAAAATGGTAGGCAACTAATTCTAAGGCTCCTCAAGCTCGAGGACTCCTCGGCTTGTACAAAATGGAGCTACAAAAAGGTGAAAATGATATTTACAGGGGTTTTTAGTGATGAGAATCACTTTTAAATGGTGTAAGGGTTTTGAAAAAAATAAAGGGTTGCCTTAGTGCTAGATCTGCATGTATGCCCGTACTTGCTTCTTCTCGTATACTGCCAACAACTTCCCATTTCTCCACTTGGTCTTCCCTTGAATATCCCTCACCTTTCGTTATCGCTCTGATTGGAATATGCTCCCCGATCACATGTCCATGGCTGGCTAATAAATCATTGGATTTTTCCTTTTCGATTGGATCCAATTTCTTCAGCTCAGCCTTCGCGATCTCCTCATGCACTTTGGTCTTGCCTCTCTCTTCTATTCCTGATTCTCGGTCTCTCCTTTGGAGCTCCATTTCCAGCACTTAGATCCTTTTTCTAAACTGCTTTACTTCCTTTGATGAAACTAGTTTGAGCTCTAGCTCTTCTTCTAAAGTCTCCTTCTTCTTGGACTTGGTAGCTTTGCTTTCGCTTGTGTCTATACTCACCATATAATAGTCAAGTTCGCTTGTGCACATTAGCCATCCTAGTAATTCTTGGTCCAAGTCGTCCTTGTAGACTATTGGGTCCTTATACTCGCCCATCTTTGTATTTTGGAATTTAAACAATTGCAAATTAAATCCAACTTGGAGGAGATCTTTATGAGTTTTTGTGTGCAAGGCAAATCTTACCCATGCCATTTCTTGCCTGACCTTTTCCTTTGCTTTCCTCTCCATCTCCTCGACTGTCATCGACTTCTTGCCGGTCGAGTTTGGAGACACTTGAATTTGTATTCGATCAGTCTTTTGTCGGATTGTAATAAATCCCGTGTGCCAGTCATGCACACATTCGGCTTGCATAAGCCACGGCCGTCCAAGTAGGATTGAGAAGGTGGCTTCCGAGGTTCTCGGTCGGACTATCAAGTAATCAACGTTAAACTCCAATCCTCCCACAACTGTGCTCACATTCCTCAGAAGACCAGCAGGCTTCACTTGTGTTTGGTCTGCCATCCTTAGAGACATCGGGGTTTCTTCCATGTGGTTCAAGCCAAGAGCCTTCATCATATATTCATTCATCAGATTGACAGTGGCTCCACTATCCAATTGAGCACCTGGGACCGCATATCCCTTAATCTTGACTGTCACAACCGGAGCATTCGAGTCGATTTGCATTGTAATGCTTTGAATAAGACCTTGGAGGTCTTTTTCTTGCTCCTTCTTATCTCAAGTTTTCCTTGGTTTCTTGATATATTTTTTGTAAAATTGCTTCCTATATGTCGGGGAACATCTCAACAAGGTGTCAATGTCCAACATGACTTCTGTTCCAGCCAACAATTTCACTATATCAACTTCTTCTGAGCTTTGCTTGTCCTTTCTACATTTCGTGGCCTTCAACCTTTCAGGGAATGGAGCAACACCTGGCACGAACTTCTTTGCCACTCGTGGACGTATCTCCACTTTGTCTCTTTCTTCCAGTTCTACTTGCTCAAGAGTTCCTTCTACTCTTTCCTCTACTTCACTATACTTAGGTGCCCTTCCCTTGCTTGCATTTTCAGTTCTTTCCTCCACATCCTTTTTCAAATATTCTTATGTCCGGGTGACCACTGCCACAGTTGGCTCTTTCCATGCACCCCTACCATGGTTGGCCTCTACGAAGTGCATTGATGAACTGGATCCCTCCTGAGGATTTGGCGTCCTAAACACCACTCCAATAGTGGGAACTTGCTCTTGTGCTCTAGGAGTGGGATATGTCTGAGTATCCACGTAATTGGAAGATTCAGCTCTTTCTTTCCCTTTTTCAGTGTCATCTTTCTTCTTTGGGCAATCTTCATCGAAATGGCCCTCTCCATTGCAATACCTACACATCGGAGTATAGTCGACGGGTTTCTTTCTGTTTGGACATCTAGCTTGAGTATGCCCCAATCCATGGCATCTCCAACACTGGATTGGACCAATCCTTCTTTGATCACGTGCAACTCCTTTCTGATATCCTCCTCCCTGACCTTGGACACCATCTCCATAAGCCTGTTTGTTTCCCCAACGGGGTGTAGGTGGAATACCTTGTGCAGGAAACCCCATGTAAGCATGCTCCCTTCTTAAGTTTGATCCTTACCTCTCAGGTCAATCCCCAATCTTGGTGTTCTACTCCCAACCCAAATCCAATTTCATCCTAACTCTGGCTTTAATTAAAGGTTGGCCTTCTCCTTTAATATCACCCATTCAACTTCGCCTCACGTTCTTTAGCTATCTGCAATTAATTATCAAAGAGTGCATCTCTAATATCCACTGCAAGGTTGGGAATGAAATAGAAAATATATGCGGTAGATGGTGGGAACAAGATTTGGCAGCCAGGTGCGTCTCATTCAATTCACCCACAACCTATTTCAGATAACAAATCTGGGTAACCGAATGATTAAGGACTCTTAATCAGGTAACTCGACAAAGAGTCAATTTCCAAGATGAGTATCCAAATATCTTGAGACAGTTGTTAAATACTAAGATCTATTTCTTAAACTTCATTTCCAAGGATTCAAAGCATTGAAATACTCATTAATAACTCCGACAGTTTTGAACATTCAGAGTGACCTCATCATTACTTCGTCATATAATTCGGCTCCCCTCATCGTGTTCTAAAATCTAACCACAAATTCCTTGTGCAAGACTTACCTTAATAAAAAAAACCCCATGGCTTGTTGCTTCCTCTTCAAATGTGAGAATACCCAATGAGCAACGACATCCCTCCCTCAACACTTTAATAAAGCCCCATAAAATGATCCGGTTGCAGGTGCCAAAAGCACCTCAGCATTCACCTGCTTCAAATAGCGGATTTCTCCCTCTTCAATATCGCTAGCTCCCTCTCCTTCTGGTAGCGAAATTTAATTTCTCTTCTTTTGTTTGCTACTGTACTTCAGTGGTTCCTATCTGGGCCCTTATTTTTTCTATTATCGCAAACACCTTCTTTACACTCCTCTATGCCCCCCTATGCATGCGTACAAGCAAAAACTTCCAAGCACACATTCCCATTTACACTCCTAATTTATAGGCTCGGTTCAACTTCCCTCCTTGCTTGCTCACCCGGTTTACCTTCCCAGACATACAACTTCACCCGTTATGATAATAACGTTACCACTGCTTCTCTTTCCCCCTTCCAATCATTGAGATTACTCTGTCACATACATACACAACCGCATGGATAACCACACTGTGACATTAATCTTCTCCCCTGCACCTTGCTCTTCAGAGTTAACCCAGTCCATGTTAATGCGGGATGAAAAGAAAAAAACATTTTTTCACATAAGTTATGGAGTACTTTGAACAGGCCAGCAGTATGGCCTTTTTGTCCTTGGACACTCACGTAAAAGAGGTAAGATAATATATATACGCTAGAAGTCGTTGAACAGTATGCGTGCATCAATGCTTCGTTTCAAGCTGTTTCCCCCAATGCGGAAAGTAATGATGCCCACACAGTAAGATAATACAACAACAGAATTCAGGAAGTTAATGTGAGTGAAATCATTAGAACCTGCACATAAGAAATGTGAAATCTGCAGGACTATAATTGCCGGATGTGATCAAGTGGTGTGAATATCCACAATGCTTTTGTTCATAAGGGTCCTTTCTCCTTCGCGGATGTTATCTCCGTTGTCTTCTTCACATACTAAATGTTCTCCTTCAAGAAATAGAACGCCCCCCAGGACAACCCAGCTCTGCCTTTCCACAGATTGTGCACTTTCCTTCCTTCCAATATTTGTGTAATATGCTCTCACTCCTCTTGTCACCCTTCTGTGATGCTCTCTCTCATCCCCTCAAAGTTCCAAAAATGGAAGCGACTGCAACATTTGGTTCTGAGTAACCCTTCTATGATGCTCTCTCTCATCCCCTCAAAGTTCCAAAAATGGAAGCGACTGCAACATTTGGTTCTGAGTAACCCTTCTATGATGCTCTCTCTCATCCCCTCAAAGTTCCAAAAATGGAAGCGATTGCAACGTCTGGTTCTGAGTATTTCACCCCCTCTCCCCATCTGTGCGCAAACTGCCACCCAAAAAAATAGTATCCCCCCTAAAAAAAAGAGTAGTCGTTGCCTCCTCATTAATTTGACAAGAACCGGAGGTAAGGGTGGTCCTTCTTCATCAGCGCACCCACTATCTAGAACTATCCTTCCAATCCCCAAGAGCACAGGGAACAGGCGACCACGGGAAAAGAAGCCAAGGGGGAACCTCTTCCCATCTGTTACTCCCTGCTGCACGCCTCCAGCCACTTCACCTTTCTATTGCTCTCTGTCGTCCTCTCCATGCGACCTTCCTTCCCATTGCATCCTTGGAAGAATGAAGAGAAGAGAATTGTGATTGCTGCTCTCTTTTCCACTGTAGTAGTGGCTGGACCGACCCTATCTCCTATACTCGATGATTCCCCCAGCCAACAAAGTGAATAGAACGTATGAAAAAGCAGAGAAAAACTCAGTGTCTCTCCACTCCTGCTATATATCGCCAAAAGTTCCCCTCCCCCCGTGTGATCTGGAGCAGCCCCCCTTTTTCCCCAATACTTCCAAATCTCCTCCCGAATCCTGCAGATTTAGTCATGAAATTCCAAAAAGAAACATGTGTTCAGTTTTGCAAAACCAAAAATTTTTGGCTGACAGGCCTTAGACCAAAAGCATAACCAAGAGACTCGGACTTCCCGATACCGACTGTCAAGCAATGGCATGTATTTTAGAAAGACCAAACCCAACTCACTTTTCAACATGCACACAAGCAACATATTCACATATTACAACAAATTGAGGTCACCCGAATTCAACTCTATTTGTAGACACCGCGCCCAACAACGGGAATGCCCACAAAGGACAGCCATGCCGATAGAATGTTCATAACCGAGAAATGTATCGGAGTCCCTACTGATGGTCTCAAAATAGTGGTGGCCCTTACTTACCAAGCCTGCATGGCAACAAGCATTCAAGACATGAATGCGAGTGCTAAAATCTAGATGGATTCCCTCAACCTGCATGCTCAAAACAAATGATTGCACCCTGAACATGCTCATATCTCCCACATCATACCAACAACAACCCAGCCAAGAATGATATTTGATCGTGTAAACCCCTTGCAAGCCAATTCCACATGTACTTTTCTACTCTCATCAATGGCCCCCACACTGCAACAAGCTTTTAAGCTGCAAAGAAAGGTAACAACATTGGCAAGATCCCTTCACCATCCCCATATGGGACACTCTTCCTTGGTTCCCTACATCAAAATCTCATTAATAGACCAACATATTTAAACCAATCAATCATGCAACAGAGGCACCTTGATCAGACTTGTCATTGACAACGGCACCAAAAATGTGTGTACCTAAGCTCAAAAGATCTTAGGGAATCATAATGAAAGAGATGATACCTCAATCATCAACAAGTGCACATAGGATTAATACACCCATTAGGGAAAAAAATGAACTCTGCATGGGCCTTTTAGATCAGAGGGTGATTAGTGATGGACCAATGAGAGGAGGGTGGTGGACACAGTCTAGTCCCTTAATCAACTATGCTAGGTATAGGCTTCCCTTGGTTTGGGCCAGTCAAAAGCATGTAAACATATCAAAATTTGTGGTTTTGTCCTTCAAGTAGTTTTTGAAAGACATGGGATTCAAATAGAACCCTTGGATCCCCTTTAAAATCAATGACTAAGATCATTTTTTGAGAAATGGGTTGCTTTAAATTATAGCCCTTAGATCTTGTTTACATCTAATGATTATGGTTGCAAGTTGAAGAAGAAAAGGTGCCTAAAATTTGGGCCATTGGATTTGGAAAGAATCTAATGGCTTTGATTTGATCCTTACATGGATCATTACATCATCAATCTCCACCCTTTAAAATTGCTTCCATCCAACGGTTGAAAACCTATGCGCCTCACGGAGTCCCTTGCATGAAAGTTTGGGCATTTGTCTTTTAGTGAGAGTCATGTTGAGATATCAAACTCAACATGTGATGATCCAGGGTGACACGTATCATTTTTTAATTTCTCTGACATGTATAGTGGTCACGTCGGTATATGTCAGGAATACTTCATTGAGTTTTATTAGATTTATCTACCGAGAGTGATGGCACATTTGTCTCTTGCCAGCTCACTCATTCGCGGACAGTAGGTTTTTCCTTATGTATTGATCTTTATATATTGCACTTATTGTATTCTTGTTTTTAGGTCATTCTTGTGCATTCCTTTCTACGTAATACAAGAAGAAGAAGAAGATCATTCTTCCTTTCCTCAATCTGAGAGTGTGCTTCTCTTTGATTGTGAGAGTGTGTGTGTGAGCTCCCTCCCTTATCTCCTTCCTCGTGACAAGTCACTGTGTAGCTATTTTGTCATTTAGTGCCAGAGCATTGTGTTTCAATCTCTAGCACACAAACTAAATGTGATCCAACGGTTATAGATTCCAAGCAACTCCGATATTTTACTCTCCCTCCTCCCAGGATTGTAGCTATTTTGACTTTTTTTGACAGAGCATGTGCTTTTTTTTTTTTACTTTTGGTTCCCAAATATTCCCTTTGATCATGGCCATCCAACCAACAAATCTAAGGGCTAAAAAATCACATGAATCCCCTATTGGATTTTATTCTTTATTTTAATACCACTGGTGGTTTTTCCCAGCCTCTTAATCCACCTAATTTGCAATTTTAATTCGTGAAAATTAGGAATCCTTACAAGGCCCATGCAAGGTTCAGTTTTTCCCCTAATGAATTTAATTTATCAATTCGTGGACATAGACATATCGTGTATGAGGACATGTTCTCAAGTAATGGCAAAGGAAGTGACTATGCAAACACACTTTAATTTATCAATCCATGTCTGCTAGTAGTAAAATATCTACAAGTTTTGAAGATGTTGATGGAGACTCAAGCAGTTCAGAAGACTTTGGTTGCCCTTTGTGAAGACTCCAAGAGTAAGAACCCATATATACAAGGAAAAGTGACCCACGACCAAGAAGATCCGGAAGGATGCAAAGTTCAATGCAATGACTGATGTATGAAGTTACATAACTCATCATTGTGCCTACATGACCATGTAATACAAGATGTCGAACCTTCTTGTTTTGAAGATGCAATTGCAAATGCAAATTGGGAGAAAGCTATGGATGAGGAGATGGCTGCACTTTATGCAAATGAAACATGAAAGTTGGTTCCATTTCTGCAAGGAAAGAAACCCATAGGCTACAAGTGTGTTTACAAGGTAAAGCACAATGTTGATGGTAGCATAAGAAGGTATAAAGAGCAATTGGTAGAAAAAGGATATGCATAGATATATGGCATTGATTATGAAGAAACGTTCAAACGTGTAGCTAAAATGCCTACTATCAGAGCACTTGTTGCAGTAGCTATAACAAAAGGATGGACTTTGCTTCAAATGGATGTGAAGAATGCTTTCTTACATGGTGAGTTGTAGGAAGAAGTATACATGGACCAGCCACAAGGATATGAGGATTCAAAGCATCCAAAATATTTTTGTAGGTTGCAAAAGGCTTTGTATGGGATTAAACAAGCCCCTCGTGCTTGGAATGCAAGGACTGTTGATTACTTAATCACCATTGGGTTTTCTATGTGTGATGCAGATCATTCACTATATGCATCTTGGTGTGTTGTGCTACTTCTTGGGCATTGAGTTTATACATACAAAAATAGGTATATGGATGCTGCTAAGGCAATATGCCTTGAGTATGTTGCAAAAGTATGATGTAGTTGATTGTAAGCCAATTTCTATGCCATTAGATCAAAATTTGAAGTTGGGTAATACATTAGGTGAAGCATTGGAAAATGCTACTATATACAAGGAAAATTATGGGAAGTTTGATATATCTCATAATCACAAGGCATGATCTAAGCTACACTATTGGACTTGAAAGTCAATTTATGCAGGTTCTCGAGAAACCACACTTAGATGCTTTGAGACACACTATATGATATGTGAGTGATACTTTGGATTATGCATTGTTTTATGAAGCTCGTGTAGAATTGAAAGCTCATGGATACACCGATGCAGATTGGGTTGGTTGTATTCTAGGTAGAAGATCTACTAATGGATTTCTATTCTCACTTGGAAGTGCAACCATTACGTGGAGCATTAAGAAGCAAGCCATTGTTGTTTTGTCGAGTATAGTGGCTAAGTATAGAGGTGCTGCAATGGTAGTGTGTGAAGCATCATGGCTAGAGATGCTACTTGGAGATTTATGTATGGAAGTGCAAAATCATATCACCGTTTATTATGATAATCTTAGCCGCATACAATTAGCACATAACCCTATTTTTCATGCTAAAACAAAGCATATCAAGGTGCATTATCATTTCATTAGTTAAAAGGTATTAGTAGGTGATATTGACGGTGTCTATGTGAGGACAAATGAGTAGGTTGCTGATATTTTCACAAAAGCATTTGGAGGTGAGAAGTTGAAGTTTTGGAAGATGCTTGGATACAAGACATGACATTAAGCTTGAGGGGGAGTGTTGAGATATCAAGCTCAACATGTGATGATCCACGATGATATATATTACTTTTTCATTTCTCTGACACATATAGTGATCACGCCATTATATGTCAAGGATACTTCATTGAGCTTTACTAGATTTATCTACGAAGAGTGATGACACATTTGATTCTTGCAAGCTCACTCATTCTTAGACATTAGTATTTTCCTTATGTATTGTTCTTTATATATTGCACTAGTTGTATTGTTGTTTTAGGTCATTCTTGTATATTCTTATTATGTAATAGAAGAAGAAGAAGAAGAAGAAGAAGAAGAAGAAGAAGAAGAAGATCATTCTTCCTTGGCTCAATTTGTGTGTGTGCTTGTCTTTGAGTGTGAGAGTGTGTGAGTGAGCTCTCTTCCTTATCTCCTTCCTCATGATAGCTTGCACGATATTCCACAATCCTTTTGCGACCAATACATGATGCATCATATATAACCATAATGGGTAATTGGTACCATCCAACTTATCCTCAATAGCCAGCATACAGAGTACAACATTGGTTTCAGCCATGACCACTGACTAAAGTACCCTCATGCAAAAAATGACTCTATCTCGAAATGTTGAATAGAACTACCCTATTGAGTTTCACTAAACTTGTAGCACACTTCGAGGCACTTGTACTAGCGAACTGAAACTTGTATATATGTTTGGCACAAAAGGATAAAATTGCCTGCACAAGTTCTATGATAGTGCATTTGGAGGCCAAAATGAGCTCATATCCAAATTTTGACACAACACAATGAAGTTGTTTTGAACTCATAATCACCCTCAATGGTCACCAATTTTTGTGGGATTCTGAGACTATGACCAGATGTGTGTCCATGATGTGCTAGATGAAGAGACAACTTGCTCTAATACCAATTGTTGGAGTTTGAAGTCCATGATGTTGATATATTTAGGTAGTGATGTGTGTGAACACTCTAGGATCGTCGGGGCACTTTTTCCCTCTTTAGGAGGTTTTTTCCCCTTGCTTGTATATATGCCTATTGCTCTAACGGGCTACTTATCTTTGTAAATTCTAGTGGTAATACATTTAGCATTGTGTGTTCTGCTCCAAGCTTCTTCTTCTTCCTTATGTTGTTCACGTGCTTCCACAGACATCTAACTCCAACAATTGGTATCAGAGAAGGTCGTCACTTCATCTAGGGCATTGTCTACACCTCTCCAGTTGCAGTCTTAGAATTGCACAAAATTTGGTAAGCATACTCAGGGTGTTTCAAAGATCAAAACAGCTTCAGTTTGTGGTGCCAAAATTGCGATTTGGGCTGGTTTTGACCTCCGAACACATTATGATAGCACTTGTGCAGGCTATTTCATCTTTTGTGCCAAAGGTATATACTAGTTTCGGTTTACTAGTATAAGCATCTCGAAGTCTATTACAAGTTTCGCAGAATTTATCTGGGCAGTTTCGTTCAACATTTTGAGATACAGTCAATTTTCTGCATCAAGGTATTTTAGTCGACGGCCATGGCTGAAAGCAGTGATGTATTCCATATGTTGGCTATTGAGGATAAGTTGGATGGTACCAACTACCCATTATGAGCTTAAATGATGCATTATGTATTTGTTGTTAAAAGGACTATGGAATGTTGTGCAGGGTGTTGAAAGACATCCTGTTACACCTGCAAATGGAGGTATTGCAAATATAGGTGCTAGAGTTGATGGAGATGGTGTCGAAGATGATGATATTCTACATATTCCTGTTCATGCTGTTGTTTCTGTTGCATCTACTGTACAACAAATTTTTTGGGATGGCAGAGATGCTCAGGCACATGCATTGATAGCTTTGTCTATCAAACATGCCATTATTCTTCACATTTTCTCTTGCAGAACAGCTAAGGATGCTTGGGATACACTTACCACATTGTACCAAGCTAGGAATGAGGCTTGTGTTGCTTACCTATGAAAACAATTGGAGAGTGAGCACATGAATGAAGGTGATTCTATGGAGAGTTTTCTCACAAAGATCAAGGATTTGAAAGAAAAGTTGATTTATGCTGATGAAGTTATACCAGATAGCTCACTTGTGCAGACCGTTCTGAATGGTCTTCCTGGCTCATATCAGAGTTTTGCTTCTACTCTTCGTTTGATGATGAAAGGCAATCCAAATCTCTTGTCATTTGAGGGGTTAGTCTTTGTTCTATTGCAGGAAGACCAGTCTAGGCAGAATAAGTCTATTATGCATGTTGAAGCTCAAGATTTTGTTGCTAGTCAGAAGGGCAAAGGTAAATGGAGCTCTTCTACTAGTAAGCAGAAATCTGCAAATGCTGCACATTCGAGGAAGACAAAGATGAGAAGAAATCAGAAAAGCAAAAATTGTTTTGCAAATACTGTAAAGCAAATGATCATGTCATCACGAGCTGTCCAAAACTGGCTGCTAAAGAGGCAAAGAAGAAAGAGGTTGGAATGGTTGTTGCAGAGGCCTCTAGACCGAAAACAGAGTCCTAATCTTGTGCAAGAAGAAGAATGGGTGTTTACTACTGTTTGCAGTTTTGACCCATCTTCTCATGAGCAGTGCATGTTTCTAGTAGACTCAGATGTTTGGTACTTTGATAGTGGGGTGACTAAACATATTACCTTACAGTGCAGTTTCTTCTCTTCATTTGAGTCTGCCCCTACAAGGAATACTGTTACATGTGCCAACAACTCCTCCTATCCTATTATGGGAGTTGGTAAGATCATTTTGACTACTACTGATGGTAGTTCTTTCACTTTGTCAGATGCTTTGTTTGTGCCAGGGATCAAGAAAAATCTATTATCGATTTCTGCATTAGCCAAGATTGGCTTGGTTGTGAAATTTGTTGATGATAGATGTAGAGTTCATGATCTGTCAAATGGTGACATCATTATTGCTTCTCACATTTTATGTCATGGGTTGTAGAAGCTCATAGATTATGAAAGATCTATAAATGATTTGGCATATACAGTACATGATTCTCAGGCTACGTCAGATGCAAAGCTTTGGCATGCATGCTTTGGTCATGTGAGTTTTGCTAGTTTGCTATGCTTGCAGAAATCTGAAATGGTGTTCTCTTTGCCCAAACTTGAGGCACTTGGTAGACATGTATGTGAAGGCTGTATTTTGGGCAAAATGCAGTGTTCTTCCTTTCCAAAAGATGGTTCAGTTCAGGCTACTCAGAAATTCCAACTTGTATATAGTGATGTTTGTGGTCCTATGCAGACATCTTCTTTTGGGAACTATCTTTACTTCGTGACTTTCATCGATGATTTTTCCAAGCATGCATGGGTATATCCATTGAAGGCAAAGTTCGAAGTGTTTATGTGCTTCAAACAGTTTCTACTTTTGGCTGAAAATATGTTAGCATGTAAAATGGGCACCCTCCATTCTGATCTAGGGGCGGAATATATGTCTTCTAACTTTAATGCATTTCTGGCTGAATGTGGGATAAAACATTAGTGTACAGTGTTGTATACACCTTAATAGAATGGAGTTGCTGAACAAAAGAACAAGTCACTCATGGAGATGGCGAGGTGTATGGTCAAGAGTCAGGCTTTACCACATAGTTTCTAGCTTGAGGCTATTGTGTGTGCAACATATGTACTGAACAAGTGTCCCACTAAAGCGTTGTAGTCTATCACTCCATATGAGGCTTGGCATGGTCGCAAGCCATCGCTCATCTGCATGTTTTTGGTTGTCTGGCATATGCATAAGTGCCTGAACAACATCCTCGAAAATTGGATGATAAAGCCATAAAATGTATTTTTGTTGGGTACAATTCTAAAAGTGAAGGCTATCATCTGTATCATCCATAGAATAAACACATTCTGGTTAGCCATGATGTTATTTTTGTGGAAGATGCTATTTAGCCATTGTTTTCATGTACTAAAAGTGAAATCTGTTAGCTCCAAAGACATGTATGATACTTTGTTACCTCTTTTTATAGGTGGACAGTCTAGTGTTGGTCCTAATGAGGCAAATTCTCAGCCTTTGCAGGTTTCATGTGATGATACTTTGTTGCCTCTTTTTATAGGTGGACAGTCTAGTGTTGGCCCTAATGAGGTAAATTCTCAGCCTTTGCAGGTCTCATGTGATGATGCAGATCATTCCATTTCTTATGAAGATTTACATGATGCACTTGTTAATGAGAGAGGCTGAGTATAGGGCAGCTTTCATAGCGACTATTGAGTGTGTTTGGCTCAGATGCCTTATGGCTGATTTGGGTGTTGGTTAGTCTTCAGCCACCACCATCTTCATTGATAGTCAGAGTGCATTGACAGTTGCGAGGAACCATGTGTTCCATGCTCGCACTAAGCACATTCAGGTGCATTATCATTATGTCAGGGAGAGGTTCTCTTCTAGGGAGATCAGCTTGGCATATGTGCCCATGCACGAGAACATTGCAGACCTTTTTACGAAGGCTCTACCTAGGGAGAAGTTTGAAGCTTTTCGCAAAGCTTTGGGCTTACTTCCTTTTGTGGATTGATTCCACATAGCTTGGCACTTCCTTGTACATGAGTGTCAGCTCCTTGTTCATCGCATCACTCCTAGGGGGGATTTGTTGATATATTTAGGTAGTGATGTGTGTGAACACTCTAGGACTGTCGGGGCACTTTTTTCCCTCTTTAGGAGGTTTTTTTCCCTTGGCTTGTATATACACCTATTGCCCTAACGGGCTACTTATCTTTGTACATTTTAGTGGTAATACATTCAGCATTGTGTGTTGTGCTCCAAGCTTCTTCTTCTTCCTTGTGTTGTTTGCATGCTTTCGCAGACGTCTAACTTCTACACACGAAAGCACATGAATAGCACAAGGAAGAAGAAGTAGCTTGGAGCATAACACATAACACTGAATGTATTATCAAGTGAATGTACAAAGATAAGTAGCCTATGTTGGAAGAAGAATTTTTTAAGGAAATTTCTTGTTATTTGATATTTTCATGTAGTAATAATTATTCAAATGATGTAAAAATGAGGAAGAGTCTCCTCATGTATATCAGAAGCATATGTATTGTTCTTAGAATTTTTAGAAGCTTTCAGTAGCATATTTTTAGATTGGAAAGTAGAAGGACCAAATTTCAAGTGTGAAAAGGGACACTTGAAAATGTATAAAGGATAATTTCTTCTACTTTGTAAAGGTTGGTTGTTATTGCTACTATTCTCATGCTACTCAAGTAATGTGAAGAGCTTCTTGCAAGAAAATCGTGTTTCTACTTCTCGTGAGTATCTTCTTGATTTGTTGAGTCTTTCTCTTGTGAAATCTATGGAATTTATGAGCTTTTCTTGTGTATTTCTGAGTGAAGTGTATGAAGAGAGGTTCTTTTTAGTATATTGTGTGAAGTGTTGTAAGAAATCAATGCTGAAAATGGAAATTCTTAGTTTTTATAGAATCGTGATTCTCTCATCTATATGATACAGGTACTCTTTTTGAAATCTGACTTTATATTTGTAATCTGCAGAGAAAAGGGCACACTTTAAACACAAAGATCATTGAAAATTCTTTTGTATAGCTCAAGATATTTAAAACCATAGTTTTCCATCTTCATCTTCACAATTTCTCAGAAATCAGCCATGTTTCCTCTTATTCTTGGTTTCCATTAACTAGAAGAGGTTGTGGTCTTTGCATACTTCTCGGATTGACAATTTAAAGTGTTAGTTAATCTTTTGTGCTATAATGATTGAGGAGGACAACTCTAAAGGTTAACAACAAACATTTTTTGGCGCCGTTGCAGGGGAACAAAGCAAAAGCTTCATTGAAGTATTGGACCTTGCTAGATCTTCCATTGTTGATGGTATTTGAACACATTGGAAAGGTATTACTCTATAATCATGTGAGAAAACTTGGGAAGGTAGGTTTTAGGCTTGTCTTTTGGGAAAAGAAAGCTTGAATTAACCTTTTAAGACATGTAAGTGTGTACCTTTATGCAAAATGATAGTTGCTCATGCTTTTCAAGAGTAAAGTGCAGGTCTTTTGCAAAAAGATGGCATTAATTTGCTGAAAGAAAAGTGAAATGTGTTTATCTTTATACATCTAGATTTCTTTTTGACAAAGTACCAAGTAATTTTGTTGGTCTTTGGGAAAGAAAAAATATTTGCAATGAGGAAAGTCAAGTAAAGTAGTTATGTGTAAATTGATTGTTCCATTTGCTTGTCCTAGGTGAATTGATTGTCTTTTAGAAGGGTTCTTGTGGTCACTTGAAGGAAAGATGTTGAGTTTATCTTTGCATAGATTGATAATTGCACTTGCCAACACATATATTTCGTTTAAGAAGCCCTAATCCCATTGTGAGATTGCAAGAATAGTGAATGCAGCCAATCATATTTCAAAAGATCGGTGGATCTTCAAAAAGAAAACCCTAGGTGAAGTATTTTCCTTGATTTAGGGTGAAAATTACTAAAAACAAAAATCATAAAAATTGATAAAACCACGAAAAAATTTCTTTTTTGGTAATGAAGTAATATATGAGGTGTGTGTTGAGTAGTGGATGAGAATAAGTTGAAGAAAGATTAAGAAAATCAAAATATTTCAGTAAAAGTCAAAAATTGTTTGTGTTTCATTTCCAATTTCTTTTGAATTGTTGAGTTTTGATAAATTGCAAGTGACAATTGATTGGGAGTGATTGAAGAACATTTGAAAAGATCAAGGGGGAAGAAGAGTTAAAAAATTCAATTTTCAAGGAATTCTAGAAAAACACGGTTCTCATCTCAGAATCACAATTTTCAGTAAGATGGTGATTTGCTTCATTTGTACTTTTGGGCATCCAGATAAGTCATTAAGGATCTTATAAGTTGTGCATTTGAAAGGAATCAAATTTGAGTAAGTTTGAAGCACAAAATCATCAACTCAGGGTTTTGGGCACAAAATCGTGACTTTCATCAGTGAGAGGAAGCATGTAACTTTTGCTTTTTGAGAATGAGATATCATAACAGAAGTTATAATTTTGCATAGGAACAAGAAACATCAAACATGGAACTTAGATTCTTAAATTCACTCACAATCACGATTCGTGGGGCTTATAAAAGCACAAATTTCATTTTCAAAGTCATTGAGAGAGAGAGTGAGTGAGAGCTAGAGAGAGAGAGAGTCAGCAGATAGTCGCGATTCTCAGCAGACTAGCAAAAGTGTGCACACTTGGCAACCTAGCCAGAAAGGTATTGATTCTACATTTTATTTTGCATTAAATAAAACATTAAAGTCGTGTTTTTGAAAAAACCAATATAAATAGTAAGACATCAAAATCACGATTTTCTATTTTTTATGTTTTGTATAGCATTTTTTAAAGTTTTGCATTATTTCTTTTATTGCATGCTAATAATATAGCAAGGCACCTTAGAACTTGCATTCACAACCAAAAAAATCAAAACTCAAAAAATTTACAAAATTTGCATAGAATCACGATACAGTGTAAGAACTAAAAATCAGGATTTCTAGAACGCAATTTTCATTAGAAAATCATGTCTTTAACGATTGTGAGCAATCGCGATTATCTAGAAATCATAAAAATCGTGAAAAACACGGTTCTGACACCAAAATCCTAAAAAAACATGATTTTCAACCAAAATCATGAAAACACGATTTTGACATTAGAATCGTGAAAAAAACGTGATTTTTAATCAAAATCGTGAAAAACATGACTTTGGTCTAAAAATTTTAAAAAACATGATTTTTCAACCACAATCGTGAAAAACACGATTCTGACACTAGAATCGTGAAAAAATGCAATTTTTAACCAAAATTGTGAAAAATACGACTTTGGTCTTAAAATCATTAAAAACACGATTTTCAACCTAAATCGTGAAAAGCACGATTCTCACACCAGAATCATGAAAAACATGATTTTCAACCAAAATCGTGAAAAACACGACTTTGGTCTAAATTGTAAAAAAAACACGATTTTCAACCAAAATTGTGAAAACACGATTTTCAACCAAAATCCTGAAAAACACGATTCTGACACCAAAATCGTGAAACAATGTGATTTTTAACCAAAATTGTGAAAAACAAGACTTTGGTCTAAAAATCATAAAAAAACATGATTTTTAACCAAAATCATGAGAAACAGGATTCTGACACCAGAATCGTGAAAAGCACGATTTTTAACCAAAATTGTGAAAAACACGACTTTGGTCTAAAAATCGTAAAAAACGTGATTTTCAACCAAAATCGTGAAAAACACAATTCTAACACCAGAATCGTGAAAGAACATGATTTTCAACCAAAATTGTGAAAAACACGACTTCGGTCTAAAAATCATAAAAACACGATTTTCAACCAAAATCGTGAAAAACACACCTTTGGTCTAAAAATCATGAAAAGCACATTTGATCCAAAAAAATTTATGAGAAATTATAATTTTGGATCACAGAAGGTGATATCACTTAAATACCATAGCAAAATAATCACATTTTGATCAGAATCGTGAAAAAACATGATACTTATCAGAAAATCGTGGAAACCATGATTTTTTACTAAAACTAATATTTAGCATAAATTTTAAGGAAAACCAAAATCATAAATATATAGAGTTCTATGAAATTGTGATTTCTAAGGTTTAACTTAGAAAATACATTTCTTGGGGCTCAAAATTGCGATTTTCAACTGAAAAATTGGGAATTTCCTTAATAATAGTATCTTAGACAGAAAAATTTATCAAAGGAACTTGTAGAGGTGTAGAAAACACTATAAACTCTTAAAACATAAAAAGTAAGAGTTCTTCATTTCACAAAATCTTCAAAATTCAGATTTTTGGAAAAAAACACTATTGTGAGCATTTTGGTGATATTTAAAGGAAATTTTTATCATAAGAGAGTTAAGCTCTCAAAAATAATAGGTCTTGAGGTTAGAAAACACCTTAAGGATAGAGAAATCATCAAAGTCGTAATTTGAACAAAAACATGATTTTGACTTAGATGAAGTAAAATTTGAGTTCAAAGTCAAAAGCTAGGTATTCATTTAGGAAAAATAGGACTTCTAAAAACACCATTAGTCAAATAAAAAGTTCCAAATAGTGGAATTCAACTCATGACTTGGAAATTATGATTTTTTGGGTAAAAACATGATTTTCAGTAAAAACACAAATTCAAACACAATTTCAAATAGGAATTATTGAGAAAATCAAAACATAGAAAAATTTGAAAGAAAACACAGAAAAGAGCAAGTTAGGGTTTGACCTGGAAAATATAAGCAAGAGTAGTTTTTAGAGAAAATTCAAAGCAAGTGGACGATTTTGACATCAGGCACCAAGCTCTCTACACTTAAGACACAAGTGTCATCAGGAGGGAATATACATCCGAATGATTCTCAAGAAGGAGAATTGGAACACAGAGTCAACATGGAAAACCTAAATGAGACGAATGAAACTCAAGATACAAGTGACTTTAGAAACATTCTCAAATATATGTATAAAAATAGATTTGGAGCCTATGTATATCAAGATGGCATGCATAAGTTCCTCATTAGACTGAGAAACTTAGAAATTCCTTTGAATTTGATGCTAGTGGCATAATTCAGAGATGGTAGGTATGAGGATAGACAAGTTTGTGTCTATATATTCTCACAAGACCCTAAAAATTCAAATGACCTTGGTCAATGTGCAGATAAAAGACCTTGGGATCAAGAATTGGGGCAAGCAGACATGCCTAGACCAAGTGTAAATGAAACTCCTATTGAACCACAAAAAGGAAGGAGGTCACATACTTCTCCAAACCCTTTTGAAAGAGAAGTAGATGAGATACCTGATTTTTCCATTAGAAGGAGACAACCACGGCAAAACCAATGGAGAATGCTTAGACCTTATCAAGTGGCAAAATGCATGAAAAATCAATATGAAGGGTATCCAGACCCTCATGCTCATGCAGTAGAGTTCAGATAGCTGATTAGTGCTGAGGAAGTAGAGGACTATAAAGTTCAATTTGAAGCCTTTGGTCTAACTCTGGCTGGACCTACATTATCTTGGTTCATACCCTTGAGAAAGGAAATGTACTCAGATATGGAGTCATTCGTTGAAGCCTTCATAGGTGAATTTTCAAAAATTGGTATCAAACATAGCAAAACCACACTGATACATAGTTTCAAACAACAAAAGGATGAGAATGTGAGAGAAGCTGCTAGGAGATTTGAACAATATATTGACAGGTGTCCCAAAGATGAGGTACCTTCAATAGCTAGACAAGTGTATTTGTTCATAGAAGGATTGAGGAGTGCACACTTGATAACCCTAGCGTACTATAGGAGATGTCCTGACTTAGGGGCCTGTGTCAAGGAGGCAATAGATTTAGAAGACAACAGGGGCCAGGATTTGTTGGCATTTGATCAACCAAGATCAAATGAAGACAAAATTCCACCAATTGAGGAGTTAGCAAAAGCCATTGCCAAAGCCCTAGAGGTTAGCACAAAACCAAGTTTGGTAAATACTAGACTGATACCCAATAAGAAGTGTTATAATTGTGGAGAGAATTATCAGGCATATCACACAATTTGCAAGACCAAAAAATACTAAAATATTGTACTTCAGAGAAAAAATGGACAAACCATACTAGAGAAGAGTGCTTTTATAGTAAACAACCTGTCAGAGAGAGAGAATATATGGACCAACACAATCCACAAAGAGAAATTGGCTTTACTGAACAACCTATACCTGTATTGGGATGAGGGGGAAGAAGGGAACTCAACTTTGAGAGTACAACTTGGTGACCATTATGCCAAAGCAATACTGGATAGTGGATCTGGAGTGGTAGTTATGACCAAACAAACCTGGAAGAAATGGGGGGAAAATGAACTGATACCTACCAAGATGAGATTACAACTTGTAGATGGACATATAGAGGTACCCCTAGGAATCTGGGAGAAGGTGATTATGGAGATATGTGGGATAGAAGTGGAGCATACCTTTGCTATAGTTCAATTCCCACAACCTACCTCTTATGAAATCATCTAGGCAGGCCATTTATGAGACAAATGCACATTGTGTAGGATTGGGGTAGAGATTGTCTATATCTTCATAGTCAAGGAAAAGTAACTAAGGTAAACCTAAGAAATGGGTAGTATTATGATATATCCCCTCCGGAATGGTTTAAAGTGCATCAGAATCAAGAGTCAAGTGAAGAGTCTGGAAGTGAAGATCAGTGTGAAAAGGAATTATCAATTTGGAGGTGTAATGCCATAAGGAACAAGGAACATAAGAGAATTTTGCTGAGGAAAGAGGATTGTCGAAAGGCAAGAAAATTAGAGGATGAGAATTACATTCCACAGAAATTTGATGATGAAGAATTTGAGCCCTATGGCTGGAGTCAGATTTTGTCTACAATGGATGTGGCCAATGATGAATATGTGGGAGTCAAATTTCAAGATGAAGAAGGATATGATGTCTTCCATGTAGGAGTACAAATGATAAGTGTGACAAAGTCAGAAGAAAATACGAAGGAATCTATATTTCTAAGTACTGACAAAACACAATTTCTAGAAGAAGTGCATGCTCAGGATGCTATAAAAGACAAAATCTCAAGAACTTATAAAAAATGTGTACAGAAAGAGATTAGTGAAGATCCAAAGCCTGTAGTGAGTAAGAAAATAAAGGAACAGTAGGCACTTAAGGAAGAGGAGCAAAAGTTTGATGTACCTTCAAACTTCAAGACTTATGAGGTGGAGGATAGATTACTTTTGAAAATGAAACAAAAAAGGGATACGAAAAAGGGGGAATCATATGACAATGAGGAACAAACCAAGAAAGTGGTGATTGCTCAAGAAGAAGGGTAGGATAGACACATTGTCATAGTTGATGATATGATAAACCAGGAGGAGGAAGCACTAACAAAATTGGCTAAGGAATATAGGGATGTGTTTGCATACAGTTACAAGGATTTGAAAGGAATTGACCCTAACATTTGTGAAAACAAAATTCCTATAACTCTTGATGCAAAACCTAGCAAACAAAGACACTACACATTTAATGAAAAATACCCTACCAAAATCAAGGAGGAGATTGATAAATTTCTTGCTGCCAATTTCATTTATGAAATTGAGTACACTGAGTGGATATCTCCTATAGATGTGGTACCTAAGAAAAATGGAAAGCTCAAGGTGTGTATTAACTTGAAAAAGGTTAATGTAGCAACTATAAGAGATAGCTATCCATTACCTATAACTGATCATCTCTTTTAGAGAGTTGTAGGGAAAGAGGTTTATAGTTTCTTGGATGGTTTTTTTGGATATAACCAAGTACCTATTGCCTTGGAAGATCAACATAAAATTGCATTCTCCACTGAATGGGGAATATACGCATTCAGGGTTATGCCTTTTGGACTAACTAATGCACCAGCCACCTTTCAAAGGTTGATGTGTCATGTGTTCAAAGAATTTCTTAGAACCATGATGGAAATTTATGTTGACGATCTTTGTACCTTTTCATTGAAAAGACAAAACCACTTGTAGGACTTGGAGAATATATTCAAGAAATGTAGAACCTACAAAGTATGTTTGAATCCTGAGAATTGTGTTTTCTTTGTTAGATAGGGGAGAATGTTAGGTCACATAGTTTCTAGAAATGGAATATCCACTAATGAGAGAAAGATTAAGGCTATTGTGGACCTACCAAATCCGACCAATGTAAAAGAACTCTAAACTTTTATGGGAAACTGTGGATATTATAGAAAATTTGTGCATAATTTTGCGGAAATTGCAAAACACTTTATGCACTAATTACAAAGTTTGAGTGGACTCAAGAGTGTGACCAATTCTTTGATACCCTAAAAACCTGTTTAGTGACAGCACCTATTTTGAAAACCCCACAGTGGGATCAGATATTCCATGTTCATGTTGATGCTTCAAATTTTGCATTAGGATATGTTCTAGCACAACCTATAGATGGAAGCAAATTGGATTTTCCAATTGCTTATGCTAGCAGGCAGTTGAACTTAGTTGAAAAAAATTATACAACCACTAAGAGGGAAGGACTTGGAATGATATTTGCTACAAATAAATACAAGCATTATCTTGTATCCAACAAGTTTAAATTCTTTGTGGATCACCAAGCTTTGCTTTACTTGGTGAATAAACCTTGTCACACTGGTAGATTAGTAAGATGGTTCTTACTATTGATGGAATTTGATTTTGAAGCAGTTGTGAGACAAAGGAAAACACATTTAAGAGCAGATCACTTGTCTAGGATACAAACAAAAGAACAAGATTTACCTCTAAATGATGATTTACCAGATGCATATCTCGTTACAGTAGAAAGCATTCCCAATTGGGCAATGACTTTGGTACTCATGCTAACTATGGGACCATGTAGAACACACAATAATACCACACATTTTATATTACAAAGTAGAAATTTTGTACTACTTACTGGACACTTATATCATGTGAGGAACCACATTGGTACACTGGAGTATTGTACTCTAGAAGATGAGCAATCAAGATATCTAGAGATCTCATTGTTGGAATCCATGTACTCATGCTTCTACAGTTGTCACTCTAAATAATCTTGCTAGAATGGGTGTCCATTGGCCCACAAAGACTTAGGATGTGGAGAGATATGTTTTTAATTGTTCAAAATGTCAATCTTTGAAACACACAGATGTTGTAACTCTGTACTGGTTTCAGGAAAACCCAGATTGGAGTAAACATATAGTTAAGGAGTTGAGAAATGACCAATCACTTGAGCCAGGAAAAGTTAGTGCAGACTTTAGAAATTTAAAGGAAATGACCAAGGACTATCAATGGATAGGAAACCAGTTGTACAAGAAAGGAACATATGGATATTTGAGAATTTTTGTTCCTGAAGATAAGTATGTGGAAATGCTAGAGATGGCCCACTCAAGAGTAGCAAGAGGTCACTTTTCAAGTAAGAGAACTGCTAAACTCATACTGTACTCTGGGTTTTGGTGGCCAACTCTCTTTCTTGATGCAAGGACATATGTGAAAAGGTGTGACATATGCCAAAGAACAAGTCAACCTAGTAAAAGGGATGATATGCCATTGATACCACTCATTTTAGCTAGAGCATTTAGAAAATGAGGAATCTTCATTGGACCCATACATCCTCCTACTAAACACTCTCATGTAGAATATATACTTGTAGCTATTGATTACCTCACTAAGTGGGCAGAATCTAAGGCTACAAGAAGAAATGATGCTCACACTATGGCAAGATTTCTTTATGAGAATATTATCATCAGGTTTGGTGTACCAAGTGCGTTGGTAAGTGATAGGGGAACTCATTTCATAAATCAGGTAATTGAGAATATAACTGATCATTTCATGATTAGTCATAGAAAATCAACCCCCTATCATCCTTAAGCAAATGGATAAGCAGAAAGTACTAACAAGGTACTCTGCACTGTCTTGTCTAAACTGGTAAATACAAGTAGGACTAACTGGGATTTTCAACTTAATCATGTTCTATGGGCATATAGAGTGGCATATAATACTACTATTGGTACAACACCATTTAACTTGGTGTATGGACAAAATGCAGTTTTACCTTTAGAATTTCTCGTACCTATATTGAAGGTGGGAAACCAATTAGATGGGATTGGACATGAACTATATGAAAGAGTGCTTGAGTTAGAGAAACTTGGAGCTTCAAGAATTCAAGCTGTCATGAGCATCTATGCAGATAAAAGGAGACAAAAAGCATATCATGATATTCATATCAAAGATAAGGACTTGCAAGTTGGAGACTTAGTTTTAGCATATACCTTGAAGGAACATCAGAAGAAACTCCAGAAAAGAGGACATGGACCTTACATTATCAGTCAGATAAGTAACAATGGAGTTGTCCAATTAGCCAATATAGATGGAGAAATCATGCCAAATTTCATAAGTGGATGTAGAATACAGAGATATAATCTTCCATGGATAGTTCAAGAATGGAGAAGAACACATCAAGTTTAAAATAGGACGAAAGAAGAGGAAAAAAATTAGGTATGAAGCTCAACAAGAAGTTAGGGAAAGAATGAGGAAGTCCAAAGAAATAAAGGAAGTTTTCATGTGTGAGAAATCTTCAGGTAAAGTAAGAGAACACTTACCTATGATTACAATGAAGTTTCATAATGAACAAATTAGGATTTTGATAGATTCAGGTGCGCAAGTCAATTTGATTAGTACTGAATTGCTAGATAGACTGAATGTCAAAAGGAAAATAAGTAAACCCTAATCAAAACACTAGATGGAAAGGTAGTTCAAACTTTGTCTTCACAATCAATCACAGTTAGGTTTAATCAAGAACAAATGAAAATAGATTGTGAGGAATGGCCTAATCACATGATGACTGAGAAGATGATTTTAGGACAACCCTGGATGAGACAAGGTAAAGTAATTATGAATTTTCAAAAGATGACTCTTAAATTGAAATTGAATGATAGGAAACTTTTAATGCCTTTTCTGAGTGATAAAGAACAGGGAGTTCAGACGGAAATTCATAGCTCAGGATTGGAAAGATTTATCTTTCCATTAGAAGATACATAGGATCTGCAAAAAAATCTCTTCCATGCCAAAAAATAATTCAATGGTACATAGAAGGAAGTTGAGAGAAAGCAATCTTGCTGGAAACAAGCTTGGGTATGGAGACCTAAAACCATCCAAGAAAGATCAAACTCAAGGACAAAGTGGATATGGAGACCCAAAGTATCAAAACACTAATCAATGGAAGAAGTCTCTTTGAATCAAAGAAAAAACAGTTCACTACAAAGAACATGTTGGATGAATAAAACAGATATGTTACAAGTGACAAACAACAAAGACGAAGACATCATAAAATTGCAAAAACATGAAGATTCAAAGATTAAGGATAGGAAAGCCTCATCCTCGGATAACCACTTGGGTATTTTACCTAAGACCTCAGATCTGCATTCTGTTCAAAATTGCATTTCCAGAAGTATACATCAATAGGGCAACATTATAATGCCATGTATTCACTAAGCACTGGAATTTATTCCCATGCAATTTGCACAACTCTTTTTCTAGGAAAAAGAGTAGGAGGGGAAGAGAGTTCCCTCAAGTAATTGACTATGCAATGCAATGGCAATGCACGAACAGAAGACAAAAGATCCTAGAATATTGGATCCAGGAATAGGAATCAATAGATGTCTATAGGTAGAAGAAAATTAAAAAAAAAGAAGAAGAAACAAAAAAAATCAATAAAAAAATTATAGTAAAAAAATGATGATGAAAAATATACAAAGGAAAAATGATGAAAAAAAAATCAAATAAAAAAATCATCAAAATTGATTGAGAAAAGAAAAAGAAAAAAAATAGTTAGAAAAATCATAAAAATTTTGATAAATCCTCAAAAAAGCTCAAAAAATTTTGAAGTCTTCATTCAGTTCTTTTTAATTCTTTTTATTTCTTTTCTGTTGCATCATTCACACGCACAAGCAAATTTTAGGGTACAATTAAGGAGATGGTATAGTTTTTGTGTGTTTTCTAATTTTTATTGTTATTTTTTAAATTTTACTTTTGATATTTCTATTTCCAACATTCTTATATCTTCTTCTAATTAACACTATAAAATACTAGACATCTTGCTACACATGTGATGTTCACTTCTTTCTGAATTTTGAAAACATTTTGTGATGGAATTTTGAAGAAAAGTGTTTTTGTTTTCTGAAGAAAATCTTTCTTTCCTTTTTATGTCTTAAACATGACACATGTTGTGGAAGTCTTGGTGTGGTGTGTTTTTTGATGTTACAGGATGGTGAATACAAAGGAACTTTCCATTCATGATTTCAAAGCTGACTCAGTAACATTATCAAGGGGACATTGGTTTCTGGATAGTGAGTCAGTTGAGGAAGTGTTAGAGATAGAATCTGATGAAGAACAAGATCTTCCTCAAGCTGAATAGATAATTAAGGAGCTTAAGGAAACCATCAGTATTATTGGTCAACATATTTTTACAGTGAATGTCAGAGGTAATAAATTTATGCCTAGAATTCTATAAATTCCAAAGGGTGACTGGTAATTATAAAAGGTGGAAGGTAGTTGGACTCCACAAAACTTTGGAAGAACCCATCTTTTTTATAGACTTTGAAAGAGTCTCCCAAGTCATGTATAGTTTGGTGGATCTAGGTAAAGTAAATGGAGCATATTTCAGACGTTCAGTAAAAGCTAAAGAGCAAAGAAACACAGATCACAATCAAGGCAGAACACATTAGAGCAGCTCTTCAGTTCTATTCCATGGGAACTAAATTGGATGGCAGCTTTGTCAAAAAGAATGCAACCACTTATGCTAGATATTCCAAATTTTTTTATTTCAAGGGTAGAGAGAATGAGGAATTTGCCACAAGGATGTTCCTACAGCTCTTCTGTTTTCCTATTTTCTATGTTTTTTGAGATTTTCTACAGCAATTAGCATCCCCAGCAGTTGTATCAGCTTCAACAGGTAAAACTTTTGACTGTGTAGGTCCCAAGGCATTGACCTCTGTCAATCGCGACCGATAAAAAAATGAAACTTTTTGCAAAACTAAGTGCATAAACATGATCTCTAGGCCTAGGGCATTCCAAAAGTGTGTTTAAAATTTTCAAATTCCTCAGTTTTCTATCAATCGCGATTGATAAATGACGATAGACACTTGCTGACTGATCAGTCAATCGCGATCGAGCCATCAATCGCGACTGACAGCCCCGACGGACCTGTCAATCGCGATCGACAGAGTCAATGATCGACTGACCACGACCGACAGAGCCTACACGCGTGCCATGTGTTGGGGATGTAAGGGTCATGTGACCTTACCCCCATATTCATATATATACATCATATATAGAGCATTGCCTCAAGAGAGATCATTATGTGGGTTTCGAGGCTCCCACGCATATCCGCGCATCGTTCCTCTCTTCTCTCCCTCCATCTCCTCCTTCCTCCTCTTCTTCTGCACTCCAAACCCCTTCATTGGTATCAGAGCATGCTGAGGGCTGGTGTGCAAGAAGCTTCAATGGAAGCTTAGGTGAGAAGAGGTAGAAGTGCAGGTCGGCATCTCTTGACAGCTGTTCAGTATTTCGGTCATAACTCGAGCTACGAAGCTCGGATTGATGCGTTTTAAAGTTCTGTGCGTAGCTAACACAGAGAGCTACAACTTCACAGAAGGGCGCAGAACCTGGTTCGGACTTCTGAAGTGCCGAAAATTCGAAAAACGCAGAGTATTGTAGAAGGCGAATCTACATTGAGTAGGACAGCAGGTCGGTTTTTTTGTCATAACTTGAGTTCTACAGATCGGAATGCGATGATTTAACTTGCTGCTCGTAGCTTGGAAAGATAGCTACAACTTTGTAGAAGAACTCAGATATAGATTCTGAGTTTTAGATTTCCGAAAGGGTAGAATACAGAGCAGTAATGTTGCAAGTGAAAGTGAAATTGACAACAGGTGCTTGTTTTGAACATATCTTGAGCTACGCACCTCCGATTGAGGTGTTCTTTATGTCATTACATAGCCAAGAGTTAGATCTTGAAGTTTGCTGAAGATCAAAAGTTTAGATTCAGAGGTTATCACCACTGAAACAGAAAAACACAGAGCAGCAGATTTTTATCAAACGAACCATAATTGCACTTGAAGGTTGAATTTGCCTTGGAACTTCTTCGAGAGAGAATTTTTGGTGTGCAAGCTCTTATTTTTAGAGCTTCAAGGCATTGTACATGTATAATCACTGTGGTAGCTCCTCCATATGAGAGTAGAGCATGATTTTGTTACATGTTTGGCATGTAAGATGACATTGTGGTATACTCTTCTTTCAGGTTTATGTCATCATGAGTTCGATCATGGATGTATAGTGGCATTGTGGTCTACATCTTGCTTATGCCACTTGGTTATGGATTTACTTTCCGATTGCACATACTTTTATGAGAGTTGATTGTGGATCTTGGTTGGTACTTGTATCTTTGTTTTCTTTGCAGGTACGTGATCTAGATTGGAGCCTCAGTTACACGTTTGTTTGTCATCATTATTAGCATTTGGTCATTGATTGATATATATTTGCCAGTGTGATTCTTGG
This sequence comes from Ceratopteris richardii, assembly GCA_020310875.1. Lineage (NCBI taxonomy): Eukaryota > Viridiplantae > Streptophyta > Polypodiopsida > Polypodiales > Pteridaceae > Ceratopteris > Ceratopteris richardii. The sequence continues at coordinate 32,396,353 of CM035424.1, read as the reverse complement.
CATATGTGGATGGCGATTCCCACATGGTTATTTTGGTTTTCGAGTCCATTTTACAGAGGAGATGCTGCCGAAATTTCACCGGCTTTTATGCTAGAAAGGAGCTCTTGTGGATCTTGAAGCTTTTGTGATAGCTTTGGATCATTGACTATCTCCATTCACTTGGACTTGTTCACAGGTTGTTTGTGATAGGTTGGACCATCTTGCAGGATTTATTCTTGAGTGGGAGTTGTATTGCCATTGTATTGGCGTGTATTGCCATTAGTTTTTTGGCACATGTAGTTGCCATTATCTTCTTGATTTATATCAGTGACAGGTGGTGACAGATTATTCATTGTTCTTTGCTAATTGGTTATCTTGTTTGATTGCTCAGTTTTCAGGGGATACTCTGTCGAATTTTTCCCAGGATTCTTTCACATCTATTTGGTCCCTTTGGAGACTTGGTGAGCAGGCTTATGCTCATGGTTTTATATGCATGCTAGATGCATGGTTATGTGACAGGTGGTTCACATAGTTCCTTCTCCATCGAGACATTTGTGATATGACTTATGCATATGGATATGCAGGTGTGATCCTATTCAGGATAGAGTATTGTTTCTAGTCTCTTGTTATATTGCTAGTCTATTGGATTGCCAGCATGGTGTCTTCTCGATTTGATGGCACTGACTTTCCGAGATGGAAAGCTCAGATGTGGCATACATTGGTTCGTGCAGGGTTACACATGTATGTGCATAGAGATGCACAGAGGCCTCGTGACATGCCCGATCATGTATGGATGGATATGGATGCATTGGCCAGCTCCACTATCCGATTACAGCTTGTGGATTCTATATATGAGTCTGTTATGTATGAGGAGACGAGTAGTGCATTATGGTAGAGACTACATGATATGTATGCGAGTCCATTGACTCATGTGAGACATAGATCACATCGACGACTTCGATGTTGGCACTGTGGTCATGAGGGCCATATTCGACGATGTTGCTTCAGGCGGATGCGACGACGACATCAGAGATATGCACGTGATGCAGATCAGGTAGTGGTTTCAGGAGATTCTATGGCAGTTGATTATGCTAGTGATGGAGATATCACTTTCTCCTATGGTTCATCTCATGATTCCTCTTGCTCATTAGATAGCACACATATGGCTTGGTTGCTTGATGCATTAGCCAGTTTTCATGTTACTCCACATCGTGAGTGGTTTTGTCGATTCTCAAGTGAGAGTCGTGGATGTGTGCACATGCCTGATGGTACGACATATGACATTGAGGGTGCAGGAGATATATGCCTTATGCTACCTAGTGGAGCATTACTTATACTCAGACATGTACGCTATGTGCCTTCATTCCCTATGAGCTTGATTTCAGTTAGCCAGTCACAGGAGAGCAGGTATTATGCATTCCTTGGTGAGCATCATTTTCAGTTGCAGTTGGGACAGCTTATGCTTGTCAGAGGTGCTAGGATTGGGCACATGTATCCACTGCAGGTACTTCATGTGAGAGACAGTCTCGTCTCAGTGGGAGTTCAGCCTTATGTGCGATGTGAGACTCGTCATGTCTCATTTTATCTACCTACAGATAGGTCTATTGACATTCATGATGCACATGTATGGCAGGATTCAGATGCTCAGATAGATGCATATGTAGAGCATGTTTTGGATGTTCATGATGCTTATGGAGAGCATGATTGTTTTGATCATATGGATGCTCTTATAGAGCACACTTTGGATGATCATTTGGATGCTTTAGAGCATGATATGGATGCTCATGCAGAGCATTATGATGATACTCGATTAGAGTGTGATCATCAGTTTGATCTTGGTGTTGATGTTGTGCAGTTAGCTCATGTGGAGCATGATGACAGCCTTATGTGCGATGTGAGACTCGTCATGTCTCATTTTATCTACCTACAGATAGGTCTATTGACATTCATGATGCACATGTATGGCAGGATTCAGATGCTCAGATAGATGCATATGTAGAGCATGTTTTGGATGTTCATGATGCTTATGGAGAGCATGATTGTTTTGATCATATGGATGCTCTTATAGAGCACACTTTGGATGATCATTTGGATGCTTTAGAGCATGATATGGATGCTCATGCAGAGCATTATGATGATACTCAGTTAGAGTGTGATCATCAGTTTGATCTTGGTGTTGATGTTGTGTAGTTAGCTCATGTGGAGCATGATGATACACTTGGTTTGGTAGAGCACGATAGCTCTCATGGTATACAGTGTATGGTAGAGCATATTAGCTCTCAAGATGCACAGCTAGATACATCCTTGGTTGATAGCATGGCTGATTTAGATGCTGAGGAGTCAGCATTTATGCAGTCATTCTTGGATTCGCTCATGTCAGATGTTGACACAGATATTTCAGGACATGTTGGTCTTGATGATGGTGCTTTGGATGCCTTGGATACAGGCATGGCTGACGTACTTAGGTTAGCCAGGATAGCACAGGTTTCGTCAGCATTCGGGAGTCTGATGTACGAATTGTTATGCTCGAGACCAGATATTGCAGTTGCTATTGAAGCATTTGCACTTGGAGTTGTCAGTCGTTCGATGATTGACATAGGCATAGAGCGAGTGGGAGCTTTGCAGGAACTTCATCAGTTCTTGCATCAGTCAGATGTGAGCTCGACTCTTACTTGTATGAGTCTAGAGCAGTTTGAGGTGCATGGATACACCTTGTTCGAGGCAGTTGGTGTAGGCTGATCTGGTATGGGTAGAGATCCGGACTCTTCCTGTACATTACTGTATAGTCCTACATCATTCTTTATATATGTTACCACTTATGGTCACATTGACCCTTAAGTGGGAGATTGTTGGGGATGTAAGGGTCATGTGACCTTACCCCCATATTCATATATATACATCATATATAGAGCATTGCCTCAAGAGAGATCATTATGTGGGTTTCGAGGCTCCCACGCATATCCGCGCATCGTTCCTCTCTTCTCTCCCTCCATCTCCTCCTTCCTCCTCTTCTTCTGCACTCCAAACCCCTTCACCATGTGTCAATCGCAACCGACCCATCAGTCACGATCGACCCATCAATCGTGATCGACAGCCCCGACGGACCTGTCAATACTGACTGACCCAGTCAACGACTGTTTGACCACGATCGACTGACCTCGCGTGCCACGTGTCAATCGCGATCGACCCATCAATCGCGATCGACAGAGTCAAAGATCCTTTGACCACGATTGACTGAAATTATGGGCCACGTGTCAATCGCGATTGACCCATCAATCGCGATTGACAGACCACTCGATCGCGATTGACGGGCAATTTCGACCAAGTTTTTAGGGTTTTTAATTGAAGACTTTGGGCTAATTTTGGACATGAATATTGGGCTATAGGGCACATAGGGAGGCCATAAACAAATAGTTGGAGAAGACCCTGATTGACGGTTAGCCTGTTTGGACCCTGTTTTAATCCCAGAACCCTGAATAATCATAACTTCCTCATACGAAATCCGTTCGGGGTGATCTTAGGCTCGTTGGAAAGCTCAATAGGGGGAAGAAAAACTAAGGGATCTTTGGGATTGCTTTCCATAAAGCCAAAGCACAAATTTTATTTCTGAATTGCATGAATGAAGTGGTTCTGTTGTATCAATGGAATTCAATTCTTGAGCTAACTTTGGGACTTTTACAGATCCTTTGAGAGCATTGGAGGGCATTCCAAGCAAGAGTAAGTGCAAGCTTGGGAACACGCTTCCTGGGCACACAAGGGCAACCAAGGAGAGAAACCAAAGGTTGGAAATTCTCAACACCCTCTGTCAATTCCTAGCATAGGCTAAGCACGGATAGAGGTTTTGATCAATTAGGGATACGTTAAGCACGATCAAGGCCAAGAACTCTAATCACTCAAGTGCAAGTACACAGAAATTCCATTTGCGAAACAACCTAAGGGAAAGGAATTTAACTAAAGCGACCAACCTCAAGTACGAGAAAACTTAAGTGTTCCTTGTAATGATGATTGATTGGACAAGAAGTGACATTCCAAGAAAAATTAAAAAGAACAAGTGACTAATACAAAAGAACTCAGCAACGAACTTGTACTTGAGAAATTTGGGAGTATTCAATTGGGCATATGAACCTTAGATCAGGACGACACCTAGGAAGAGATAGATAGAGTCTTAGGTCTTCAGAGGCTAGTGTCAATCATACTGCTAGGTCTTGGGCCCAGCAGTTGAGCCATTTTTCACACTACCCTAGCTCTGAGACTAGTGAGTCAGAGATGTCTCAAGGTATCGAGAGACCCACAGGGAGTTCAGGTGTGCCATACTTACAAAGGGTCGAAGGTCCTTACAAGATGCAACTCAAATACCTTAGGACCAACTGATTAGGTGCTTGCATCTATGAGGACGGTCTAGGAAGGCCCGTGGTCCAAATTAAAAACCCTAACTTACCCATTGGAATTGAACATCCAGCTGTCAAATTTGAAAATGGAGCATATTTGGACAAAGAAGGAACTATATACGTAGTCACGAGCCACCCAGATAGGATAGACGAATTCGGGAATGTGATCCCAGAGACGGACATAGGTGACTTAGAGCAAGGAAACTTGGGTGGAGAGCCTAAAACCCCTCAAGGCAAATCTGTTCATACTAGAATCATCATACCAGAGTGGATTCCTCAAGACAACAAGAGCATAGATTTACTCTTGAACCGAGAGAGCGATGAAGCCTTTTGGAGGTATAAGCCTGATCAACCTAATGAGATAGGAACGATCACGATCTATGAATTCAAAGATCCTGATAGCTTAGGCAAGGTGACCTATTTAGACAACGCTTTAGAAAGAATATTTGTGATCACAGAGCATGGTAGGCATGCCTACACTTGGAAGGGAGAATTTATTCTTCCCCAACCAAGATCTAATGTCTCTTTTGGCCACCAAGGAGCTGGAACATCCCAAGCTCATGGAGCTCAAAGGGACAGAAGTAGAGATAGACCAGAAGTGAGTTTCGCCAACCCAATGGGAAGAGAAAGATCAAGAACGAATGGATAGAATGGAACCTGAGAGAACTAGAGCCCCAAGAAACCAAAGAAATGCTAATGAATTCCCTCTACCAAGACCTAGAGATCACACGAGGACTTGGAGACCTACACAGCTAGTTAAATCCATAAAGAACTACTTCGATGGCACTCGAGACCCATATGATCATGTGGCAGAGTTTAGGCAAGTCTTGAGAGCTGAACAAGTTGAGGACCTATTCACGCAGTACAATGCCTTTGGTCTAACCCTTAGGAACACCGCTCTTACGTGGTTTCAACCACTAAATGAGAGGCACTTCAGGGACATAGACCAACTTCTAGAGGCTTTCATTATTGAATTCTCTAAGAGTGGCATAAGGCATAACACTTCCTCTCTGATTCATAGCTTCAAGCAGACACCTCAAGAGACAGTGAGGCTTGCAGGAAAAAGGTTTAGGCAATACTTAGAGAGGTGCCCTATTCTTGAGTTACCCACACCAGCCAAACAAGTGGCTTTATTCCTAGATGGACTGCTGAGTACAAAGTTGAGACCATATGTGTACCTGAAAGACCCTATGACCATAGAAGAGTGTGTACGCATGTGCATCGACATCGAGGATAACCTAGGGGAGGAATTAGAACTTTCCAAAATCTACAAAGATTCAGATAGTTCTATTAGCCTCTCTTCCTTGCAATCCACATCTATTGAGGAACTCGCTGAGAAAGTAGCTCAAAAACTAGGTGTCTCTAGAAAACAAATCCCAAGATTTGCCCGAGTTAAGCGGTGCTATACTTGTGGAGGCGACCATATGGTGAATGTATGTCCCATCATGGCTCAACCCCAAGTGAATCCCAGTAGCCAATATTGCACCATAGAACGGAGATACACCAATCACACAGCACAAGATTGCCCATACAATAAGCAAACGGTTAGGCAAACCTACCCTCAGCCCTATCCACAATAGGGAAGATATCAGAACCAGTATCCACCACAATAGTATGCTAGGCCTCAACAAATCTACCAACCACAATATCAGGCCCAGCAGAGACCTCAACCAGTGCTAGCACAAAAACCTCCTGCTCCAACCAATGTGATCTCAGTGAAGTATGCAGTTGTAGAAGAGAACCTGAATAGAGCCATAGTGCCAGTAACACCATTGCTTTTAGAAAGTGACCCCAGTGACCATAGCTTTGATTCTACACATATTGATAGCCCCCAGGCTTACTACGTGCACTCTCCTGAACATGGTGAGTCCTACTATAGTGAAAAAACCGAGTGAACCTAGTTGGGATCCAGAGTATGCAAACATCATGTACACAAATCCCAACCCTATACCTCAACCTAGGCAAGTAAGACCCCCATTCCCTAGAGGACCATGCTACAAATGTCAGGGAGATCACCTCATTCGTGATTGCCCCATGCCTGCACCCACACAACCCTAGTCAGTGACAATCCAAGGCTTTTGTCAAGATTACCGAAAGGAGCATCTCATACAAGATTGCCCAAAGAATCCCAATAATATGCCAAAAATCACTCCTATTAATGTTATTGGGTTAGTAGTAGACTCTACAGGAAGTGTGACTTCCACTGCACCAGTGCAAGTGGTCACTAGAGCTCAGGCATTGCAGCAGAACCAAGGTTTAGGCCAAGAAAAGAGTGCCGAGGTTGGTGAAACTGAGAGCATAGCCAAGAAACGGACAAGAGCCTGGAAAGATAGTCGAGAGAGAATGAAAAGACAATGGTCTAAAAAGATGAGCGACTTAGAAGAAAGCATAAGAGAAACAAAAGCCAAAATTGTTGAACTCACCTCTCAAACACACTCTCACATACCACCACCACCATCATCGCTATCACCATCTAACCCACCACCTTTCAACCCACCTCAGACAATCCCACCACCCCCTAGAGGAGGATCAGTCTTAGCTGACCCCACTCCTGAAGACATAGGCATGATGCTTAAGGCATATCAGGCCAAAATCCAAGAAGGGCCAAATGTGACGGATCATGACAAGTGCTACCCTAGAGCTGACCTAGAGATAGAAAGAACCAAGCTTTGTGCAAAAATGGTAGCATTGGCTCAGATCATGTTTGAAGCCAGTTGCCTCTTCAACTACTCTTGCTCAGATAAGGCACAATTGCACTTGGATGGACTATTAGAGAAGTTAGAGAGCATAATTGCAAGATCTTCCAAGGAAGAAAACTCTCAAGGAAGAGATGAGGCAAGTAAATGAATAAGCATTTCCCCACAGGAAGCTTATGTGCCTAATTCCACTGAACCAGACACCTCTTCTTCTATGAATAGGTATTCACCAGAGTTCTTGCGAGAGATTCAAGAAGAGAAATGGGCTAAAGAAAGTGAAGTCCCTCCTCCCATTGAACTTGTGGATGACGCACATGATCAATTCCCACAAGACATTCCTTCTATTTATGGAGAGCAGGAAAGTACCCACTCTCAAGAGAGATTAGACTTTGAGTCTAACTCCTTATAGGAGCTACCCCATTTCACAGGCCCATGGGAAGCTAAGTCTACATATATGAGAACACCCATGGTCATGGTAAGGAACGAAGACTCAGTCATACCTAGGAATATAGTAGTGAAAAACACTAAAGTGCAGTGCAACCTCACTTTAGAAGAGCTACTCAAGGTTAGGCTAGAATTATGGAAACATGTCGCCAACCAAGTGCCAGAAGTAGCAAAACCTCGTTCCCAAGTAGGATCTCATAGAACAGTGCCTGAGATACCCTTGGACAAGATAGGAGACATGAGTGAAGGAGAAGAAGGAAACATCTATCTTCCCATCACTCATCAAGGATACACAACCAAGGCAATTTTGGATTCAAGTGCAGGAGTTGCAATTGCTACCACTTCCCTATGGAAGCGATGGGGCAAGCCAACACTCAAGCCAACGAGAACGAAATTACAGATGGCCAATGGTCACATAGAAAGACCCTTAGGATTGCTAGAAGGAATCACTCTCACTACATGTGGTGTAGAGTTTGAGCACACTTTTGCTATATGTGACTTTAGCAAAAATCAGGCGTATGAGATTATTTTGGGAAGACCATTTATGCGGAAGCTGCAAGTGGTACAAGATTGGGGAACCGATTCCTTGTATTTGCAACACTTAGGCATCACGACCAAAGTTAATCTCAAAGATTACTCTCACAGAGATGTACCCCCTATCCAATGGAATCCCATCCATAGAGCTAAAGATGATACCGAGTCAGTGCATTCCATAGGATCAGGATCCTCATGGATGCATGAAGACACCCACTTATGGATGTGCAAAGTGGCACTAGAAGAAGAGAAGAGAGAAAACGCCAGAGAGGTAGGTGCAAAAGAGACACATAGATCAATTCAAGACCCAGCCTATGCACCTCTAGTGTTTCCTGACGAAGAGTTTGAACCTCATGGTTGGGCAGAAAATTTAGCAACAATGGATGTAGCCATCAATGAAGAACAATGGACACCCCACTGTGATGAGGATGGCTATGACATTTCAGTCTTCTCAATAGAGCCAATCATGGGAGATTTGGTTCTGGAGGAATGTGAACCTAGCATTGATGCATTCGAGGATGTAAGTGATTCTGATCTAGAATCAATCATTATAGACCCCCCTTTTGCATCAGATGAAGAATACTTCCATGAGGTAGAAGTGCACCCTCAGAGATATGAAGAGCTCACAAATGATGTAAGGTTAACCACGCAAGTGACCCCTAAGAATGAAGGCAAGAAAAGGAAGAAGAGAGAAGTCACACCAGAAGAGGAAGAATCTTTGTTTGAGGTCCCTGAAAACTTTAAAAAGTATGAGATAGACGATAGGAGAGTTATGATAAGAATGCCTCAGCATGAGGTGCAATCAAGGGAGGCCTATGACAAAAAAGAAACCACTATGAAAATAGTTGTAGCCATAGAAGAAGGAGAAGAAAGATGCACATACATAGGACATGACCTGACATAGGAAGAAGAGCATGAGCTAATTGCCTTGCTAAGAGAATACAGAGATGTATTCGCTTGGAGTTACAAGGACTTGAAAGGTGTGGACCCTGACATATGCTCAAACACGATTCCCATGACCTCACATGCGAAACCCTCTAAGCAGAAGCCATACACATATAATGATAATTATGCGGCCAAGATAAAAGAAGAGATAGATCGCTTGGTTGAAGCTAGATTTATCTTTGAAATTGAGCACACTGAATGGGTATCTCCCATTGTAGTTGTGCCCAAGAAGAATGGAAAGCTACATGTGTGCATTAATTTGAAGAAGGTTAATGCAGCCACCATTAGAGATAATTATCCGCTTCCTATCACTGAGCATCTACTAGAAAGAGTAGCAGGCAAGGAAGTGTACAGCTTCCTTGATGGATTTTCTGGTTACAACCAGGTAGCCATTGCTCCAGAAGATCAGCATAAGATAGCTTTTGCCACAAAATGGGGCATATTCCCCTTTCGGGTAATGCCATTTCGCCTCACCAACACACCAGCCACTTTTCAGAGGCTGATGTGCCATGTGTTTAAAGAGTTCCTGAGGAAGAACTTGGAAGTCTATGTTGATGATCTCTATGCCCATTCCAACGTTAGACAGACACATATACCTGAACTAAGGCAAATCTTTGACAAATGTAGAGAATATCAAGTCTGCCTAAACCCAAAAAAGTGTGTTTTCATGGTCAGGCAAGGCAAGATTCTAGGACACATAGTGTCAAAGAATGGCATATCCACTGACAAAGAGAAAGTGAGAGCGATCGCAGAACTACCCAGGCCAAAGAATGTCAAGGAAGTGCAAGCTTTCATGGGGCATTGTGGCTATTACCGATGCTTTATACACATGTATGCCATCATTGCAAAGACTCTGTATGGACTTTTAACCAATTTCGAGTGGACTAAAGAGTGTGAGAACTCCTTCAATGAGCTTAAACGACGATTATGTTCAGCACCAATCTTGACCACACCAGATTGGAATAAGCCCTTTCATGTTCACGTGGATGCATCCAATTATGCTATTGGATGTGTACTCGCACAACCTATTGGTGAAGGTAATATGGATCTTCCAATTGCCTATGCTAGTAGACAATTGAATGCAGCTTAACAAAATTATACCACCACTGAACGAGAAGGATTAGGCATGGTATATGAAGTTAAAAAGTTTAGACACTATTTGCTTGCAAATAAGCTTAAATTTTTTACTGATCATCAAGCATTGTTATATCTCGTGAACAAGCCATGCAATACAGGTAGATTAGTAAGGTGGTTCCTCTTGCTAATGGAATACGACTTTGAGGTTGTGGTGAGGAAAGGCAAAACTCATTTGAGAGCAGACCATCTCTCTAGGCTCACATCTGGAGAGGCCCCACAAGGAGTATCAGATGTTCTTCCTGATGCTTACTTGTTTAATTTGGAAGTGGTGCCTCAGTGGGCTAAGCCATTAGTGCCAATATTGACATACAAGCCTAACCACCCAGTAATAAACACACAAGATAGAGAGGTAGTAAAAGCCCAGAAGTACCATATCATGGCAGGAAGTATGTACAAGCATACAGATCAAGGGATATTAGCCTGTTGTGTGGAAGAGGATGAGTACGCAAAATGGTTGCAATTAGCACATGTAGGTGCATTAGAGAAACATTACCCAAGGAGACTCGGAGTGCATTGGCCAACTATGGAAGCTAAGGAGATATGACATTGGGCCAGACAAAGAAGTTTAGAAGAAGGAGCCCTAGATTACTCACTCATTGGTGATAATCTATACAAGCGTGGTAAAGATGGTTACCTCAGATTATGTGTCCATGAGAGCGAATACCTCAAGATATTGGAAACTGTTCACCAGAGTGTAGCAAGAGGACATTTTGGACCAGATCGGGTGATCAAGCCTATACTATTTGCAGGATTGTGGTGGCCCACCCTTCACATGGATGCACATACCTATGTGAAAAGGTGCGACATTTGTCAGCGAACTCAGTATCCTATACGTAAAGATGAGATGCCACTGAGACCTATGATGGGTGGACATGCATTCTCTAAGTGGGGAATAGACTTTGTTGGTCCTATTAATCCCCCAGCTAAGGGTTCACATGCTGAATATATCATTGTGGCTACAGACTATCTAACCAAGTGGGTAGAGGTAAAGGCCACCACAAAGAACGATGCTCAAACGAAAACTAAGTTCTTATTTGAGAATGTGTTCACTAGATACGGGCTACCTATAGAGCTAGTAAGTGATAGAGGCACTCACTTCTTGAATGAAGTCATTGAAAATCTTCTCCAAGAATTCTTTGTAGTACATAAGAAGTCTACCCCTTATCATCCACAAGCTAATGGGCAAGCCGAAAGCACAAATAAGATTCTATGCAATGTATTGACAAAACTAGTGAATAATAAACGCTCTGATTGGGACAAACAGCTACACCATGTTGTTTGGGCATACAGAGTGGCCTATAAAATGGTACTCCAAGCCACTCCCTTTCAAAACTCCTAAGAAGTCTCTCAAAAATTCTTCTACGGAAGTGAAGTCTATCTAGGTACCCAAGAAGTCGATGAAGGCTGACCCACAATCAAGACAAATTTGGATGCCTAAGGCTTGCTTGCGGGCTCAACTAGTCACACACAGATCACACCATGTACAGACTGATTCACTCACTCGAACAGCCGATGCCCCCACTTATTCGATACACACAAACACATATTTACCCATGAGCACGAGTGGAATCACTTGTAAATGGGTCCCTAAAAAGCCTCATTTCCAAGAAGACACTCTCATAAAGCCCTCCAGAGTCTCCACAAAACCAAAACCGAAAGTCATCCATTATGTTTGGTAGCCAAAGCTTGTAATAAACCCCCCGACCCCATTTGTAAATTCATCTCCACCTACTAGCTGCATCATTCTCACACTGCATCTTTTCACTTAGCTCATAGGACTACTTGTTCACTAACAACACACACAATCATTGTTACATGATGATTTGTGTAGAAATGGTGATCTACTAAGGAGATTTTGATGTAGGGAAGTTGGAGATAACCCCCCAAATAAGGAGGATTAAGTGTCTTCCATTGATAAATATGTATGCATATGTCAACATGGGTGTGGTGTCGAGTGCATGATTGAAAAAGGTGTAAGAAACCCAATCCTGTGTGGTTCGAGTCCTCTTACCATCACTATTGCATATGATAGATTGTGTACATCTTTGGCATTGAACCTTATTCACACATATGATGAGTGTACAGGTATCAAGGATTTGGAGGTAGTCCCAGACCATTATATTAGTTAAACATGGCCATATGAATTTCTATGTTGGACGGATGCATACTAGCAGCCTGTGAACATATTGGTCTTGTGGAAAGAGGATGGAATATTTTGAGTCCATGTGTGTGAACATGTGTATATTGCTATTGTCCTAAGTCGTATGAGGATGTGCAAATAATTGAGATGGATGATACGATGCGAATACTTATGTGCACACACGTTCATGCATGTGGAGTGGAGTTGCTACAACTTCTTTGTTTTTCTTTTTCTCGTGTCACATGCGTAGGTACCTGATAAGGAGGGAATAATTACACGAAGGGGCATCGACCATTTGACCTACCCTATGGAGTCTTGCATGCAAATATGTCTCTGATTTAGTAGTAAATATTTTGATGCAATGGCTTTGGATCGTTGATAGCTGAAGTGAAGGAAGCAAGACTGTGCCCAAGCGTTGTCTTGATGCTCATGTGGAAAGAACACTTAAGAATGAAAAACGAAGGTCTTTTCTGCTTGTTTTTTGGTCCTTCCTATGTCCCGAGGGTATTTGTGCAGGTACAGAGGGAGGAAAGGCAGTTGGGCTCTGCCGCTATTATGGAATAGTAGAGAAGGGGTTATGGTCATTAGTTTCGCACGAGTGAGATCTTTCCAGAAGATATGGCAGAAGGAGGTTCAATTCAACTGTCTTGATTTTGGGAGGGAGCCCAGCTAGTTGGGGGGGGGGGGGGGGGTCGTGAGGAATGAGAAAAGAGTTCCATAAAAAAGGAAAAACGTGCCATTCTGTCTTCTTCTTCGTTTTCTTTTGTTCCTTTTAGGCGGCCCTTCTTTTCCGTTTTTGGTGGTGTCTGTGCAGGAGGCAGGGGGAAGAGAGCGGAGGAGAATAGGGGATTCAGGCTAAAACCGCTCATCTGAGGTCTTCGGGGGAAGTGGTTGTCCCCATATTAGGGGGGTGCATTTTGCTTCTGACACAACGAAGGGGAAAGAAGAACAGCAACCGGAGACATACATCGGGAGGCTCTCTCCTTCACTTCCAGTCCTGAGGCTAGATCTTTGGAGTCGTGTGGGAAGTTTTTGCTCAATCGAGGGCTGGGGTTTTTTTTTCACCTTTTGGGAAGCATGGTGGTTTGAACGTGCATTCATGGTACTTGTGGACAAAGTGAGCCCTGCTTGTCTTCTTTACAGTCATGACACTTATCTCAAGTTAGAGGGGATCCATTGAATACACCGAAGAATGAATTGCTGAAGGATTCGATAGAGAGAGAACCTCTTCTTGTTCTGCTGGGGGAAACTGCTCTTTGTGTACTGCTGGGAAAAGAGAAGGAGAACCGTGCTAAGCGGAGGCAGGGGATTTGTTTCGGGAGGAGAAGAGTTCGTGGGGCCTGGTGGAGGTTCTACTGCGCCTGTGATTTGATTAAAGGTATCAAGGCAGGTGCCAACAAGGTAAGAGGAAGGGACTCGTGGAGGACAGTAGATGGCAAGGAAATTCATACAGGGAGTTTCAATGGCATGCTATCTTCCTGAGCAAAAGTTCTAGAAACAAGGGATTGGACCGATGGTTAGCAGAGTTACGGTTAAGACATGCTCCCCACTTCCTGTATCCATACTTTCAAAGAATATATCTGGCCATGAGATTGACGTTTCACAGTTTTGAATTGTAAGAAGTGATAGTCTTATAGATTACGTAGTCATTTGAATGTGTTGTAGCTGGGTAAGAATCAAGCATATGGAGGTACCACATCTATCACAAATGACTCCTCTGATGTAAGTGTCCCATCACACGATAGCGAGAATCAGGATACAGGCCTTGAATTCTTCAATCCCACATTGAGGGAAACCTATGGAAATCTAAGTTTGCTTTATGTATCTTTTCATCTTATATGGTCATATGTGTTCCATCGATTTAAACAGTACTCGAGGGAGGTACATCTAGCTACGTGACACCAGTCTTCCGTTTGAGATTGGTAAGGTTCTCCTACACTCTGCCCTCGTCCTATGATAATGACGAAGAAGTGCATGCATATGTGGAAGGTCCTAAAGGACATGAAATAGAAGAAATGTCAAGTTCCCTAAGTGCAGGATCCGGCACTTCTGACGTCGTGGATAGCTCGCATATCTCCGCTCTCTATCCAGGGTTGGGCTGCAAAATTTCATCTGTGATGATAAGGATCCAAAACATCAGCGTACAAAACATTTTGTAGGTGTGCAATCCGGCAGTCATGCATATATCTTGTCGAGTGGGGGGGGAGGGGTACATACCTTCCTGGGTGTAATCTGACATAGTGTTGCTTGATCGTTTGCATACAATTCTTCTCATTGTTCTGACAAAGGATGCCTTGAGACGTAGCTTTACAATATAAAGTTTGGCCATATTTCTTGAATATTTATTGCTCATTCTTGTCACCAAAGAAATGTGTATCTCATGACTCGATCGGTAATGCAAATCTGTTGAGCATGTGGTCATCTCTTAGAGATATACAGCATACGTTAGTACCGAGCAGGGTGCAGTTGGGATAGTAAGCAGGGGGTTGGGGCATGTCCTCAAGGAGAGTCACACTCGATTATAGATGAGTGGATGGAGGGTGCGACTTGTGAACTTGCGCGAGTCCGAGGCGCTCATGTGAACACGTGAGGTGAATGAGAGGAAGGCATACATCTATTTAAAAAGTATATGATTTGGTGAATAAAGACAGCAAGTTCGAACAGCTATTTTTACATGATCAATGTGCTTAATGATGTATGGAATGCATGTCGGGAACATTTCTTAGCCTGACGAATATTTTACCCAGAAATATGATCTCGATCATTACAATTATTTGCTAAAAACTCTGATGCACTCGGCCACTGTTCCCTTCCCACTCTTCAATGTGTGCGCATGGAAGGGTTTCAACCCGTGGTCATGATCAAGGGAGAGGGAGTGAGGGAGAGCAAGAAGGAAAGTGGGTGTGGGCATGGGTGTGTACTAGTGTGTGAGAAGGTATGCGCGAGTGCGTAAGGGAGCATGTGTGTGTATGTTTGGGGTATGCGGGTGTATCGATATCTGTGTGACTTAGGTGCTGGTGTGTGTGTATGAGGACGTACACAAAGATTGGGCAGTCGAGAGAGAGAGAAGTGGATAGAAAGGCAAAAAGAGGAGGTGAAAGAGGGTTGAAGTGTGGGTGAAAGTGCACATGTGTGTGTACTACGGGTGTGAGTAGGTATACGTGTATGACCTTGGAGGTGAGTAGTGAGGCAAAGGATAGGAGGCATATGTGTGTGTATGGGTGAAAGAGAGTGAAAGTGGGGAATGAAAGTGTGAGTGTAAAGCGACTATGTAAGGGAGTGAATGTGCATGTGCGTGTGAGTGTGTGTAAGGTTGCGGGTGCAAGTGTATGTAGCCACAAGTGTATGCGGGTGAGTGAAACGAAGGAACTAAGAGTAGGAAAGAGAATAGGCCACGTGAATTAGTTAGAACGAGGGTGCATGTGCGAGGAGAAGTTTGGGATACATTTAAGTACGACCGAGTGACTTAAGGCAAGGAGAGTGGACCAGTTTTGAGGGACTTAGATCCAGTATAAGCGCCTCTCAGCATCTTTTCCCTTGGACTAAGAGGGTCAACATTTTGGTGTGTTTGCCGGGAAAAGCTTGGTACGTCTCTATAAGAGAGTGCCATAGGTTCGCCCAGCGCCACATGTTGGCCGAGCTTGTGGACCCCGGATCTAGTGTATGAGCGAGGGGATCTCATCTTCAAGAGGAACACGAACGAAAAGAGAAGAGCGTGCTCAAAGAAGAGCCCTTCAAAGAGAAAGGCAAAGGTGGGAGTCGCAAGGTGAGTCGACCTCGACTAGCGGACAGAGACGTGAATTAGTTAGAACGAGGGTGCATGTGCGAGGAGAAGTTTGGGATACATTTAAGTACGACTGAGTGACTTAAGGCAAGGAGAGTGGACCGGTTTTGAGGGACTTAGATCCAGTATAAGCACCTCTCAGCATCTTTTCCCTTGGACTAAGAGGGTCAACAATCATCGAGCACTCACTGACCTACTAACCCATCATTCACCTCATGTTAATGTTGTAACGGGGACAAAAATTGTTCTATCTTGTCCATTACAATGTTAATGCATGATTCTATATTCTCACAGAACCAGCAAGCAAGTAGTAACATGGCAGAAGCAGGAGGTACCAGTTCCCATGCCGGGTCCAACGCCCAGATATTGGACATTGAAACCCTCCTCCTCGAACCACAACTCACCGTGAGGCCTCAAGAACTTAGAGTTGTGCATGTACTTCCCATTCAGGATCCTCCGCAGGGACACACTTCTCAAGTGGGGAAACACGCACATTGGTTCAGTGATGTCGCAGGACCATTGGGAGAAGGCACCTACTTTTGGGAGGTAGAAATTGAGTTTAATGGCAAATGGGGAAGATACCATTTCTTCACCCGTGAATTTGAGAAGTACCAGAATGCAGAAGTCATGCGATCTGTATGGACCAAAGCAGGCTTGGATAGCTACTTCCGGGCACTCCTACCTAAGCCAGACTTCTTGTGTTGCTCCTATTTGATCAGTACCATCACCCCGAGCAGAGCCAAGGGAGGCGATATCACCTTTGTGCTTCCACCGGAAGCGAACCACCCACACAGTTCCAAAAAACAAAATAAACCCCGCCTCTTGTTCTTGCACACAGAATGATGAAAGAAAACCACCCAAGAATGGTAGACCCCCCTCTTTACTGCACAAAAAACAAAGAAGATGCTAGCCTTGGCCCCCGAGAACTGTCGACCTTCCCCTCTTCTGAGCTATAATGGCCTCCTCTTTCTAGCCAAACTACGGTTTTTCTTTGTTTTTTCTTTCTTTTCCCTTTTTTTTTTTTCTGACAATTAAAACGGAAGGGTTCTTCCTAAGCCCAAAAATGGACTATGTCCCTTCCTTATGTAGAAAAATGGCCCGAAAAAATCCTTGAATAAAGCTCCTCCAATCTATCCTATGTCAATGGCATGGTTTATTGATCTTCCAAGTTCCATCACAATATTAACTCTTAGTAATTGGGAATCTCCGGTCAGAGTATAAACTTCAACTTCAGCACATGCTGCTCCAAATGTGAAATAATTAAATGGTCACCCCCTCCACATCACCCAATCAGACCCAACATCAGGAGTACTATAAAAACCATGAGCCGAAAGGCGGACTCGCTCTAGGTGGCAAGCATTCGCAAGCTGAGCAATTGATATTGATGAATGTATCTCTCTAATAGGCTGCATACAAGCTTTGATATGCTCAAAACAAGTGATTGCATCCTAAACATGCTCATAATTACCATAGCCCGAAATCCAAACCTTGACAGGATTCCTCTCTGAAGAAGTCATCATGTAGTCCCTAAATACCTCCCATCAAACATCTGATCGACTCTTCGAGTACCTGCAATTAATCATATTTTTCTACCAAATAGAAACATGTTAGTGCATAAAAATCAACCGTTTCATGAGCTAACAGAGAGTCTTATTTCTAGTCTCTAATTACATTGCTAGTATCTTGGATCGCCAACATGGTGTCTTCTCAATTTTATGGCACTAAAGTTCTGAGATGGAAAGCTCAGATGTTGCATACATTGGTTCATGCATGGTTACACATGTATGCACATAGAGATGCAGAGAGGCCTCGTGATATGACCACCCACATATGGATGGATTTGGATGCATTGGCCAGCTCCACTATTGGATTACAACTTGTGGATTCTATATATGAGTGTGTGATGCATGAGGAAATGAGTAGTGCATTATGATAGAGACTACATGATATGTACACGATTCCATTGACTCATGAGATGTAGATCACATGGATGACTTTGATGTTGACACTGTGGTGATAAGGGCCATACTTGAGGATGTTGCTTCAGGTGGATGCGATGATCATATCACAGATATGCACATAATGTAGGTCAGGTAGTGGTTTCAAGAGAGTCTATGGCATTTGACTATGCTAATGACTTAAACAGTCCCCTAAACAATGATACCAAAAGTTTGATATGTTTATGAAGTCTCAAGGCTATTCTCGAAGCAATGAGGATCATTGTCTCTACACAAAGAGATGCTTAGATGGCAGCTTGATATGCTTGATACTTTATGTGGATGATATGTTGATTGCTAGGAAGTCCTCTTATGATTTGTCAATTCTCAAAAAGAAGTTGAGTCTGACATTTGATATGAAGGATTTGGGGGATGCCAAACATATTTTTGGCACACACATTACTCATGATAGGAGCAAAAGATGCATATACTTGTCTCAAAGTGAGTACATATCCAAAGTACTTCACAAGTTCAATATGAAGAGTGGAAAGGCATTGAGTACACCTTTACCCACATATGTGAAATTGAGCAAGGATGATTGCCCCAAATCATATGAGGAAAAGGAATTCATGACCAAAATTCCCTATCAGTCTGTTGTTGATAGTCTCATGTATGCTATGGTAGCTACGAAACTAGACATTGCATTTGCACTCAGAGTTGTGAGCAGATATATGTCTAATCCTAGCAAGAAACATTGGGAAGTTGTCAAGATGATTTTAAGATGCTTGTTGTGTAGACAATCGTAAGTTACATCAAGGTACTTTTTTTATTTTGTTGGAGGTGCTATCTCTTGGAGATCTCGTCTTCAAGAATGTACAATTGTTTCCACCATGAAAGCAGAGTATGTTGCAGCAAGTGAGGCATGTAAGGAAGCATTGTGGCTTTCTCGTCTTGCTTGTGATATGGGTTTACCTCAGCATGTACCTCATTTGCTCAATGATAGTCAGAGTGACATTGCTTTGGCTAAGAATCCAGTCTATCATGCAAAGACCAAGCACATTGAGATGAGGTATCACTTCATTAGAAATTGCTTGGCCATTGAGCGCATTATTCTTGAGAAGGTTCACACGCAAGATAATGTTGCAAATGCTTTGACTAAAGCTTTATCGCAAGATAGCTTTCGACATTGTTGTCACTTGATGGGAGTTACTTGAATCATGATCTTACACAGTCACTTGTATACTGTGTAACATGTCCATTAGGTGGGAGGTATAGTTTGTATACTTACACTCAGGTATTCTTTATTCTATATTTTTCTCCCATAGTTACTTTGGCCATATTGGCCTTTAGTGGGAGATTTTTATCGTTAGTGTCCATGTGAAAGACCAAATGGCCAGTGGATACTTCTTTGTATATGTTCTTTAATAAAATTTATAGTGGTCTGGTCAGTCACAGACTGGAAGTTCGACTGCATCTGTAAGACCTAAGAAGTCTATCTTTGTGCTCCTTGTGTACTGTGTTTTCTGTGTATTCTGCAGTCTCTGTGCGGATTACCGTGTGCGGCCTTAGGAGCTCAGTTTTCTACTCCGAGGATATCGTCGTGCAGCTCGCAAGAAGGAGAGTGCACTGTGGTGCATCGCCATCGAAATACTTCAAGAATGAATGCACCTAAGACATTTGAGGAGGTGATCAAGTATGCACAGATCTATGAGGACCATAACCATCCTCAATATACTCCTATGGAGATGGATCAGCCCCTCAAGCCTCTTAGCACGACTAAGTTCAAGAAGAAGTTTCCATTGGGGAAAAACAAAATTTTCATTAAAAAACAAAGATCACAAGGGGCTAGGTTACCTACAGAGCAGTTTGAGAGGGCCAAAAGAGAGAACCCGTGCTTTAGGTGTTTGTCTCCTAGCCATTCATAGTGGAACTGTCCACTCAAGAAGGGGAAAGAAAAGAAAAGAGGACCAGAGAGTAGTACGACCCCTGAAAAGGGCAAAAAGACGGTCCACCTAGTGCAAAAACTTCCTATTCATGGCATCTCTAGCTGCAAGGGAGTGGAGGTGATGCACGAGGATATAGAGCATACATGTTGTTTGACTCAGTCATTGTGGTCACCACAATTTGGACCACATGACTTAGTTAGACTTCATGGTAGTGTATATGGGACCAGGGTGCAAGTCATGATAGATGACTCTCCCACTCATAACTTTATAAACTATGCTTTGGTCAAGAAACTAAAGATTCCCCAACAGCCTAGTGCACATAAATACATAGTATTTATGATGCAAGGGGAAGACAAGAGGATATGGGATACTATGGTATCCAATTTGGAAGTTAATATGCAGGATTATACAAATCACATGGGCTTCCAAATTATGAATATGGAGAGGACAGATCTTGTGTTAGGTAGAGAGTGGCTATGGGGATCAGGAAACACACTTAAACGTGGCTATCAAAACAACACACTTGAGTTTAAAAGAAATGGAAGTTAATTTTGTATATAGGGAGGGAGAGAGAGAGAGAGAGAGAGAGAGAGAGAGAGAGAGAGAGATGTACCTAGTGCACCTCTCATTTTATCTTTAGAGTTGTATAGTCTTTATTATTTTCAGCATGTACAAGAGATCTTTTTATTGTATAGTCAAGACATTGAGCATTGTACAGACAGTTCATCTGATGTATATTTTCATCCTAGAAATGTAAATATGGACAAGACTTTTTATTATTCTTTCTTGCAAGAGTGTGTGGTTAAAAGTTTTAAAGATCTTATGTTTGAGTTTAGAGATGTTTTTCCCACTGACTTACCTAGAGAGCTACCACCTGAGAGAGGGGACATTGACCATGCTATTGAGGTAGTTGCTAACACTAACCCTATTTGTAAGGCATCTTACAGGCTTAGTGTTTCTTAGCATGATGAGGTTGAGAGGCAATTACATGATTATTTAGATAAGGGCTTCATTATACCTAGTAACTCACTGTGGGCATCGCTAATGCTTCTAGTTAAGAAGAAAGACATCTCTATGAGATTATGTATAGACTATAGAGCACTTAACAAGGTAACTATCGAAAATAGGTTTCCAATGCCTAGATTGGAAGTTCTATTCGATCAGTTACATCAAGCTAGGTATTTTACCAAGCTTGATCTTAGATCAAGATATCATCAGATTAGGACTAGGACAAAGGATGTCCCTAAGACTGCATTTAGGACTAGATATGGGCACTATGAGTTTTGGGTGATGCCTTTTTGGTCTCACCAATGCTCCTTTCACTTTCATGAAGCTCATGAATAGTGTATTATGGCCTTATCTAGGACACTTTGTAGTAGACTTCTTGGATGATATTTTGATCTATAGTGCATCATAACAGGAGCACTTGGAATACTTAAGAAAGCTATTTCAAGTGCTAAGGGAAAATTCACTCTTTGCTAAGGAGTCAAAGTGTGAATTTTTCAAAACAGAGGTTAGATACCTTGGGCATATAGTCTCCCCAAATGCAATCTAGATGGATCCTAAAAAAGTGAGGGCTATTATGGAATGGACACATCCATGGAACCTAGAAGAGTTGTAGATCTTCCTAGGTTTATCAAGTTTCTATCAAAGATTCATTAAGAATTATGCCAACATTGTTGTCCCGATGACGAAATAGCTTAAAGGGAAAGGGAAAGCCTTTCATTGGGGAGACGAACAGAAGCAAAGTATGGAGAAATTGAAAGTATCAATTGCTACAACTCCACTTTTACATATAGCAAATCCCAAAAAACCCTTTGTGGTTGAGACTGACGTGAGTGATTTTGCCATAGGAGCGGTTTTAGTTTAGGATGGTCGACCAGTAGCTTTTGAGAGTAAGAAACTAGAACCAGCTCAAAAGAATTACTCCATCTATGAGCAGGAATTGTATGCAATTATCCATGCTTTGAAGAAGTGGCATCATTATCTATATGGTGCCAAAGTTACGATAGTGTTTGATCAAGAGAGCATTAAGTGGTTCTCTAATCAAAGAGACCTTAAAGGTCGTAATGGTAAACAAAAGAAGGCATATTCCTATCACAGAAGAAGTATTGCTTTGATTTCTTACTAGGTATAACATGGATCAGTGTTGCTCAGTATCTAACTACTTGATCCAAACATCAAGCTCACACTAGAGGATCCATGATTGCTAGTGGGTGTGCATAATTATTGACAACTTGTTGGCTCATTACTTTAACTAGCCAGAAATAGACTAGATATTGCCTATGTAGTTGGTATACTTAGTCAGATTGCACGTCAACCTCATCAGACACGTTGGGATGTTGCTCAAAAACTAATTCAATACCTTGCCCTCACCCAACATCATGGTCTTTCATACTGAGGGGGCATCAAACACATCAAATATTCAGATTTAGATTGGGATAGTGATCCTAATGGTTGAAGGTCTACTTTTGGATACATATTCTTGCTAGGCTCAGGACCTATCTCTAGGCAAGTAAGAAGCAACCTATAGTTTCTCTATCAACCACCGAGGCCAAGTATCAAGCATCAGGCTTTGCAGCATCTAAAGCCATCTTGCATTGATGTTTATTATCTGACATTCATGTTTTGTAGGTTACTCTGACATGCATCTGCATGGATGGCTAGTCAACCTTGGCCATCCCCAAGAATTTGATGTTCCATACTTGAACAAAGAATGTCGAAATCCAGTACCATTTCATCTACGAGAAGCTCATATCTTAAGAGAGTACTTTAGAGTAGTGTAAACCTCAAGAGAACTTGGTGGACATGTTCATGAAGGCTCTACCTCTAGTTCCACTCCAGTGCTTGATGGAATTCTATAGCATTCAACCACTCCAAAATGGAGCATAGAGGGGGAGTTGATCACATGATTACTCCTTTGTCATTTCCATTTGTATATGCATGAGTGCATCTCCATTTTGTATCTAGGAGCCACTCCATTTCCATTTTCATTTCCATTTTATTGTATCTCTTTTATATTTGGATACCTTTCCATTTTCTTCTATCTATGTATTTATCCTCTTTCAAGGGGAATTATCCCACATATGATGTACTTTGGAGAACCCCCTCAACTCTATATAAGGGGGGCCTCTCCCCCTATTTGTATTGGATTAGAAGCTTGAGGAGCCTACTCCGTGCTCACTCTAATCCATGTGGATTTTCACATTGGTTCTTTTCATTTTGCTTTTGTGCATGTACTCTCTACACATAGGACCATAAACATCACTATGAACAAGCCACAATGTATGGATAGCTTAGACTAAACCATCTTTTTGGGATGGGGGAAGAACAATGAATTTTGTCAAAATTATAACCTTCACAGACATATTTACATGTGCCTCAAGTTTGGGCATAGAGGACATATTTTACAGGCATAGCAAACTAACATGATTCAGATGACCAAAGAGTGCATGCCAAAGCTTTGCATATGAGATTGCCTAAGAATCTTGAATTGTACATGCTAAATCATTCACAAATTTTGCATAGTCTACGAGCTTATACATCCAATGACATAAAATTCTTGAAGCAATAATAACATCACCATTTGATAGATCATGAACTCTACATCTGTCATCAACAAATTTGACAACCAAGCCAATATTGGCTAATGCTGAAAGTTAAAAAAAAAAATTATTGATCCTTGGCATATACAAAGCATCTAAAATGTGAAAGAACTACCATCAATAGTAGTCAGAATGATCTTTCCAACTCCCATTACAAGATAAGAGGAGTTTTTAGTGCATGTGATAGTATTCCCTATAGGGGCAGTTCAAGTGAACTGAAGAAACTGCATTGAGAGTTGATATGTTTGGTCTCCCACTATCAAAGTACCAAACATCTAATTCTATTGTAGATATACACTGCTCATGAGAAGATGGGTCTAAACACCCATTCTTCATTCTACACAAGATTAGCAGACTTTATTTTAGGTGTAGAGACATCTACAACAACCATTCCACCCTCTTTCTTCTTTGCCTCTTTTGGAACCACTTACTCTTTATGACATGATGATTACCCTTATAACATTTGCAAAATTGTATTTTGTTTTTTGTTTCCTTCTCATCTTTATCTTCCTTCATTGACTATGGATCATTCACAGATTTTTGCTTACTAGCAGATGAGCTCCATTTACCTTTGCACTTCTAACTAGCTAGGAAAACCAGATGTACAACATGCATAATGGACCTATTCTGCATGGAATGATCTTGTTGCAACAAAATAGATACTTGAATCTTTAAATATTAAGGCATTTGGATTGCCTTTCATCATCAATCAAAGAGTAGAAGCAAAACTCTGATATGAATCTAAAATATTGTTCAGAACAGTCTGCATAAGTAAACTATTTGGCAAGACTTTATTAGCAGAAATCAATTGCTCCTTCAAATCTTTGATCTTTGTCAAAAAACTATCTATAGAATCTCCTTCATATGCCCACTCTCCAACTGTTTTCAGAGGTAAGCAACACGAGCCTCATTTATTGTATGGTATAAAGTGGTAAATGTATCCCAAGCATCCTTTGGTATTTTGCAAGAGCACATATGAGGGATAATGGCATATTTGACAAATAAAGCTATCAATGCATGTGTTTGAGCATCTCTATGATCCCAACAAAGTTGCTCTATAGAGGGTGCAGTAGGAACCACAACATAAACAAGAACTTGAAGATCATCATCTTCAATGACATTTGCATCACCTTCAACAACTCTATTTGCAAGTGTAGTAGGATGTTTTCCAAATCTTGCACAATATTCCACAACCATTTTGCTACCAATACATGACACATCATATATCCCCACAATGGGTAATTAGTACCATGCAACCTATCCTCGATAGCCAACATATGGAATACATAATTGCTTTTAGTGATGGTCACTGACTAAATATCCTAATGCACAAAAACGGCTATATCTAAAAAAGTTGAATAGAACTACCTTATCGAGCTCTACTAAACTTGTAACAAACTTCAAGATGCTTGTATTGGTGAATCAAAACCTGTATATATGTTTGGAGCTTGTACATATGTTTGACGAAGAATAAAACAAGCAGAGATCAAAATTTTGATGCCATAGAAAAAGATGTTTTAAACTACTAATCACCCTGTGTACACATACCAATTTTTGTGAGATTGTGAGATAATGACTTGAGGGGCATAAAGGATGCCCTAGATGACACAACATCATTTTTGGTTCTTAATTCCACTAATGTCAAACGTGAGCCCCCCTTTGTAAGGTATGATGTTGCTTCTTAAAAAAAATGGGAGAACTTGGAAAAGAGAATGTGAAGCTAAGAGGAGAGGTTGATAGATGGATGCGTCAGAGAGACAACAAAAGACAGAGATGTGTAGAGAAAGATGAAAAAATGGATAGAATGGAAGAGGAGTTGCAAACGATGCGCAATAAGCTAAGTGTGTTAGGAGGAGTGATAGAGCAGACAGACACTTTGAAGGGGATAGTAAAAACCCTAGCTAGTCGAGGTTTCCAAGAAGTCTATAAGAGAGTTGGAGGAGTAGACCCAAAGATGGATGAGATAGAAAACAAGATGAATAATCTAGGGAGAGGAATATCAAAAGAGTTAGATCCTTTGGTGAAGAAGGTCAAAAATTTTGAGCAAGTACATAAAGACGAATATGAGAACCTTGAAAAGGAACACATGAAAATGCAAGAGATGATTGAGAAACTATATGAATTATTTGGGGAAGTTGGAAATGTGTTCCAAGAGAACAAAAAGAGTATGCATGAAGGGGGACCACAAGATGAGAAATCGCATGAAAGAATAAGCCATGTGGATTGCGAAATGACAAGATCCCAAGGTGATATCGAATCGTTTAGGCAAAGATTGAGCGAACTGGCTATGGAGGTGGACAAATTGAGGAATGCAGAAAATGAGAGTGCATGATGCCTAAAATCTTTTTTTGGTAGAGGAATATTTATAAAAAATGATAAATCACATGGATTCTTCACAAAGATGATTCTGGAGATAAAAAAGGAAATGATTGGGGAGGTGTTGAAGAGATGAGGAGGTGTTGAAGGGATGGTTTGCATAGCCACAATGAGGCTCCTGAGGTGGAGCCTGACTCACCTCTTGGAGGATGTTGATCACCTATAATGAATGAGACTAGGTAGGAATTTTTGAGGTCACCGTGCTACATTATGGCTAAGGAAGGGACTTAAAGGTAAGATGGGGAAATCTAGTTTGATAGGTCTATTTGTGATTAATCGATTATGCCATATAATCTTTATGCCCTAGAAAGCAATGGCAAAGGGAAGATCGATCTATCGGCTTCGACGATGTGTTTTGTGTTTTTGTGTATGCATGATGTGTGGAATGGGTAGGGCAGATGCTCCTTTCTGCCTCTCTCCCTAACTCTCGGGATATGGGAAATGAAAAAAAAAATGAAAAGAAAAAGGGAAAAAAACTACAAAAAAAAAACAAAAAATCGTGTATATATGTGTGCCAGCATGCTATGATAGGTTAGTAGGTGAGTGGAGTCATCCTAGCCGAGTGGTTAGGACCGCAAGCTGAGGCTTGCTTTGTCATAGGCCTGGATAGTGTCGTGTCTATATCTATTTGTTGCTTCACACCATAGCGGGTTGATAGGTGAGTGGAACCATCTTGGCTGGGTGATCGAGACCACGAGCTGCACCCAACTTTGCTATGGGCTAGCACTTATATATGTGTGTGTACATTGTATATATATCTTTGCACGCTATGTTGTGTTGGTGGATGGGTGGAACCAACTTGGCCGGGTGGTCAGGGCCACGAGTCACATCCAATTGCAACATAAACCAAATCGTGAATCGAAATAAACAAAGAAAAAGGAAAAGTTCCCACTCTTGAGGGAGAGAGACAGAGAGGAGGAGGGCGCTGATCGCCCAGAACGTTGTATGTTTTGCATGTATGTATCTGCGAGACTGAATTGTTGGCTGTTGATAGATCGATCCGCTTGAGGCCAATGCCGACGATGGCATAATTATTATATGTGTCTGGTTGGTTAGTTTGTAAGTGACTTGTCAAATTTGGCTCTTCCTATGTTACCGATAGGTCATTCCAAAGGTTGTTAATGGTGTAGGTGCTCATTGGAAATTCTTCACCTATGTCTCGCTTCATTTTGGATGATCAGTTTTTTGGGACATGAGTGAGGTCGCGCTTTAGAAGGCCTCGTTTTCGCTTATATGTACATAGTGGGTATAGAAGGGGATTATGGAAAACAAATCCACGTGTATACATATTTTTGTTGATTCTTTTTTTCTATGATTTTTGGGTTCACCTTTTTGATAAGTTTGCAGGTGAGAAGTTACAATAATGAAAGAGGAGGAATTCGCTAAGGAGAGAATGAGATGGGAAAGGAGTCGCGTATGAGCAGGTGAAAAGAGAAGTGGCCCGGGTTGTGGAAACGCTCGTCGAGGACGACTTTGCAAGCAAGAAAAGGGTAGTATGTTAACTCTCTCTCTCTCTCTCTCTCTCTCTCTCTCTATATATATATATATATATATATATATATATATATATATATATATATATATATATATATATATATATATATATATATATATATATATATATATATATATATATATATATATATATATATATATATATATGCACTAACATGTCTTCATGGTGTAGGATAGGTGGTTGATTGTAGGTATTTGCAAGGGATAGGTGGGATATTGGGGATGAATCTTGCATGTGTCAAGTGTGGCTTGCTTAGCAAAGCATGATGACCTCAAAAGGCTTTCAACGTCAAGATGTTGTGCCATGGATGGCCCTAGTCTCAGGATATGCCAAACATGGGGATGGCATGGTTTCTATCAATGGTCTTGATGAAAAGCAACTCCGGAGGTGGAGGGAGGGCTTACTTTTTGCTTTTACAGTAGTTAGCTAACAAGGGACCCCATATAAGGCATGTGCTCTTCTCTGCTATTCAATTGATGGGAGAATTACGTGGGCAAAATGGTCAAATGGAAGGCGTTAAAGCATTACTATTATTTTTGCCCCCACCTTTGAACTCGTTTGGTGGTCTATTCCGATTCACGCTTTTCAAAAACTCGTAGGGGTTAATGTAGTCATGTGTTTTACTCTACAAGTGCTCTCAGAATGTGGGGGTTTTATGGATCTGACGTGGCAGAGGATGGCAGTTTTTGCCCACTCTATGTCAAGATGGGTGTCAGAGAAAGGGGTTATGCGCCATTTCTGCTTCTTGAGGGGATAGTGGGTTCTTTCGGTGGCATTGTGCAGGGGTGTGCACCTGGAGCGAAGGAGAGCCGGAAAAACTCAATACTGAACTATTGAGAGGGGGTCGTTGTCATTCTCTCGGGCTCGTAGAAAATAGTAGCAAGAAGGGTTTCTTTGCTATTGACAGGAGTCGGGTCTGGGGGATTTTATGATTGCGGAAAGTAGTCGGGGAGTTTTTTCTTGCCAAAGAGTCTGTCCTCGCGGTGTGACTAGGGAGAAGGAGGCAACTAAGAGAGGGGGCATACGAGAGACAGCAAGCAACTATCAATATTCAAGGGAGGAGAGTAGGATTACGAGGAGGCACAAGTGGCAAGAGCAAGAAAACATACTTGTAGAGGAAGAACCTCTCATCGAGGAAGAAAAAAGGGAATCTGCTTGGGAAATTGGGAGCCTTAATGCTCTGAGTTTTTGAGAAAGCTATGCGGATGGTGTGGAGGACTCATCGTTCAACATAATAGATTAGGAAATGTGGAGTGAGGAAGATACAAGGGGCCGAAGTCTTGCAGGAGAGGAAGACGAAGAAACACGTCATTGGGCAATCAAGGACAAGTTGACTACCAAAGTCGATTTGCACAAGTGGCATGCTGGGCATGATTTAGAAGCTGAACCTTCAAGTTAGAAAAGGAGGTATGAGGTATCTACTGAGGAGGGTTCAGATATCGAGGGGAAGCTAGCGCACTCCCTAGATTTCTTATCAAAGTGTGTTGAGGATCACCCTCGGAATAATGACGACCTAGACTCCAATCCGAAGGGAAGCCGATCAAGGGATGCCCTGATGCAGACAATGGGAGGAACACAACTTCTCAGACATACACAGATGGCAATACCCGACAATGGGAGGAACACAACTTCTCAGACATACACAGATGGTAATACCCAACTTGTGGCTCTACAACATGGCTTTGACCTGTAGCTGGCGGTGATAGAGAGACCTTCGAAGGATGTTGTAGGTCTTGAGAAGCCTGAAGATGACAGAGGTCTTTGATCGAGCTACTAAGGAAGACGGAGGGGGAGGACAACAACTTCAAGGACGAACTTTGCTAGAAAAACATTTTATTGCTCAAATGTATGCTTAATCCTGGTGCAAGTTGTTCAAATGTTAAGTTGCTATAGTAGAAGTAGGAGCTGCAGAACTTTCTGCAGGGAAACTCGAATACCAGGCTGAGGTCAGAAGGCTTCTCGATGTGATTGTCCACAATCTTTACAGTCATAAAGAGTTTATTCTATTTCCGGCAAGAAACTCAGATTCACTATCTATCATGCTACGTGATCAAACAAATTCTCTAGAGCAGTACAACGAAGTGAAAACAGAGGGAAGATTTATGTGCTTGATGCCTCTTGAACTCTTCAGTCAATTTGTAGGAGAACCTGAAAACTTCTTCTCTGAAAGCATAGTTGAAGGTGGAAGCTTGGTGTTTTAATGATCGATGGCAAGATGAAGGAGGTACACACATCAAAGTTGAGAATGCCTTGCAACTGGAAAGAGTTCAAAAATTCAATGATGAGTTAAGCACTCTGTTCTGATATTGATGTAGTGATTGAATGCGAAACTCTCTTTGAAGTTAACACTCGAACTATAGCCTCAAGTTGATGCTTTGGATATTGGTTCATTGAAAGCTTATTTTTACGAAAACATCTACTGTGCAATATCAGAGGAGTTGTAGTTTGAAGGTCTCGAGGAGCATTGAAGATGATGGGCAGATTTTGGAGTACATATGCTAATTTAGCAGAGACAACTTTGTATGAGAAGGGATAGACATCAAACATCGAATGCTAAAAATGCCGCCTTCTAGGTGTTATTGAAGAAATCTGAGAAGAGCTTTGTAGTAACTGGCTTGACTCCTGTCTGAGTGATAAGAAAAGTGCCAGGACTGACCTTGGAAAGGAACATGTTGATTCATCTCCATGTCTGGAAGGTGAATTTAAGCCAAAAATGTGAAAGGAGAAGGAAAAATAGCATCAAGTGAAGGGGGCAAGTGTGGAGTTCATTCTCTGAGTCTCATTGACAGAAATGATAATTAGCTCTAAACACAAATCGATGATTACCGAAGTGTTCAATACAACACTTCTCAACTAAATCTATGGTTCCATAATTGAAATGCAGGCGTTAGAGGATCTTAGCGGTTGTAATAAACAAATCGGGCAGCAACGATCTTCAGTGTCAGTCGATGATGGGTGATAAAACAGACTGCTATTCTCAAATGTATCTGTCTTGCTATAGAACTGAGGACTGTCATCTACAATTTCTTCATTGCTCTGGCATCTTATAGCAGCTGATCCGACGTACTGTCGTAAGGTTTGAGATGCTTTGCGTACTGTAAACCTATCAAATGTTTTGAGTGTAAGCAGCATGTATCCTTCTTGTTTATTTCCAGATCTGAATAATTTGTATGCTGAAAGATTTATTATTGGTGTTGAATGAAAAATAGTGCGCATAAAAAAAAGGGAAGTGTGTGTGTGAATTTATGTATGCGAGCATGTGTATTTGGGGGTATGTGTGTGTGAGGGTAAGTGAGGGAAAGTGAAAAAACAACAAGAGTGTAAGTGTGAGAGTGAAAGAGAGGGAGAGTTAGAGTGAAGAGGTGAGAGAGCTGTGAGGGCGGGTAGTGAATGTGTGTGAGTGAAAGAAAGTATGCGTGTGAAGAAGAGTGAGCATGTGTGAGTATATGTAGAGTAGAAGTGAAAGGGTGAGTAAGAGAGTGTATGTGTATAAGAGGGAAAGGAAGAGAGAAGAGAGAAAAAGTGAGGAAAATAGAGTAAGGGAGTGAGAGGGAGAGAAAGAAAGAGGGTGAGAAGGAAGTAGGTGTGTAAGTGACTTTGTGCTTTATCTCTAGTGTGTGCATGCATGAGACAAGGTGTGTGTGTGTGATCACAAGTGTGAGTATATACTTATGTCTATGCGTGCAAATGTGTGGAAAGTATGTGTTTGTTCGAGTGTGTGAGAGTATGAAAGGGCTTGAGTTTGTGAATTGGAGAGAGTGACTTGTGTAGTTGTGAGAGTTGCGAGCGCTGGGAGAGGGTTGGTGAGTTGGAGTGTGTGAAGAAAAAAATAAAAATAGAGGAGATGTGTGAGTGATAGAGTGGGTCAGAGAGAAAGAAAGGAGGAAAGGTGAGTGAGAAAGTATGTAAAAGATACATTTTTGAAGTCTGTGTAGTTGTGTGAAAGAGGGCTGTAAGTAAAATAAAAAGAAAGGGAAGGAGAAAGAGAGGGGGGGAGGGAAAGAGAAGAAGTGAGGGAAATATTGAGGAAGAGATACGGAGACAAAGAGGGAGGACGGAAGTGGATGGTGTGAGAATATGAGAAAGGGTGAAGAGGGTGATTGTGCAGAGGAATAGAGTAAGTGAGAAGTGTCCAAGCTCCTAGGCAAGTGCAAAAGGAAAAGAGTGTGTGAAAATGTGTAGGTGGACTAGTGCGTATATATGTGAGGTGATGTGAGCTAGTGTGAAAGTGCAAGAGTGCAAGTAGGTGTTGTCCTATAAAAAAGGGGTCGATTGGGAGTGTTAGTGCTTGGTGTGAGTGGGTGTGAGGGAAAACGAAAAAAGAAGGATCGGAGAAGCAAATAGAAAGTAAGAGTAAAATAGAGAAAAAGGGGTGAGAAGAAAAAAAGAAAATATATGCATGCTTGATCGGTGTCTAGAAAATAATTGAGCTAGAAAATTGGAAGAGAAAGGGCATCAAGACCAATTGCACAAAAAAAGATGCAAGAAATAAGCTACGAAGATACATATTGGTGATCACTTCATAGTGGTCCATTGGGCGATCTTGCTGATAGAAAAAGCGAGTGAATTGGTGCATGTTCACAAGCCTAGGGCAAGAAAAGTGTGCCCAAACATAGAAGTCAAAGCAAATTTAGTCTCGAACAAACAACACCTTCTCTGCAGCTTCATAAATGCACATCAGTCTTTGTGCCTTTCCAATCTGACTAGCATCACACCTATTGATCTTGTGTTGCTTTGATATGTTTGGCAGTCCTAGAACACTTTGATCCCTTCATATATCCTCCAAAGTTCTTTCATTCACATGAGCTAGCCTCATATGTGACACTTCAAGCTCAATTAGGGTTTGAGACCCAAATTTGAATAGATCTATGTTCTTAGTTTCTCCTACTTCAAAAGTAAAGGGCCTACCATGCTTCTCACCTCTCGCTATCTTCTTGAAGCCTTGACATGGATCTTCCCCATCCATGTTGGTTGAACCTAACTTGCAAGCCTTTCTCAACTATTTGGCCTACACTAATTAGGTTTTTTGTAATAGTGGGAACATACAATAACTTTCTCAAAATGTTTGCCTTGCCATTGGAAGTTTTGACATTACCAATCTTCTCCACATTATGATTTGTGTCATTCCTTGTTTGGACTTCATGTCTCATTTGGACTTTCCAAGTCAGATAAGTGAGCTATGTTCAACATGACTTGAACATCGTGAATCTATATAGAATAAATGATTATCTTCTTTACCTTCGTTATGGCTTAGATTCATCAGAAGCATCGAATCTTCATGTCTTTGGTCTTCACAAAAAACTTTATAGTCCTTTATATTATTCTTTCTATTGAATTTGTGTCCACCTCTACCTCTATTATTGCCATATCCACCTCTATTATTGCCATATCCACCTCTTCCATTTGCTTTCTAGGTCTTTCCATTGAACCAACAATTCTAAGTGGTGTGGCTGTTCTTATCACATATGGCACAAGGTTGAGCACTCTCGCCTTTGGTTTTGTCATGCTTTGTCCTTTCTTCTTACCTTTCCACTTTCTCTTGCCTCAAAAGTTGGCTTAGTAAGTCTCCTCTTCATCCTCTTCCTTCTCCTTGCCTTTTAATTTCTTATCCTTCTTATCTGCATATAGAGCACCAATTGAATTACCATGATAGGAGTTACTTTACTTCATGCTATTGTGGCTTCTTGATTGAAGAGTTGTCCAAGAAAGATGTTTAAGTTTGAAGTTTGCACATCCATGATGAGATCATATGCATTGGTGAAGGATTGCCATTGTTTGTCACTTTTGATCCCATTCTCAAAGCTTTGACACGAAGGATTGCCATTGCTTGTCACTTTTGATCCCATTCTCAAAGCTTACTACATGGATTCACCAAAGCATAATGAGATCTATCCTTATGAAACCTCTAGTGAACCTAGTTAGGAGCCCGAATTTCCAAATGTGATATTCACAAATCCGAAATCTAGACCCCAACAAAGGAATATGAGACCCCAAGCACCCCAAGGGCAATTCTATAGATGCTAGGGAGATCACTTCATTCAAAATTATCCACTTCCTACACCTAGGCAACCCTAGTTCGTGACTATCCAAGGCTTCTGCCTTGATTGCAATAAGGAACATCTCTTGAGAGATTGCCTTAAGAATTTTACCAATACATAGAAGATTATACCCATCAATGTTATGGGCTTGGTTTTCGATCCTAGTGGAAGTGATACAACCACTACCCTAGTGCAAGTAGTCACTAGAGCTCAGACATCACAGAAACCCAAGGCTTAGGTCAAGAGAAGAATTGTGAATCAAATGAGACTCAGAGCATAACTAAGAAGAGAGTGAGAGCTTGAAAGGATATCCATGAACATATGAAGGGAAAATGGACAAAGAAGATGAGTGAGTTAGAAGAGAGCTTAAGGGAGACAAAAGTCAAATTGATAGAAATAGCATCAGACATACGCTCTCGAACCCCACTACCCACATCACACATGAACCATCCTTTTGTACCACCACCACTTAGACGAGGATCAATCCTAGCAGATCCTTTTGGAAGATTTATATATTTTCTTCAAAGCATATCAGGCTAGAATCCAAGAAGAGCTGAATATGTAGAGCTATATAAGTGTTACCCTAGAGTCGACTAGGAAATTGAAAGGACTAAGCTCTATGCAAAAATGGTAGAACTAGTCTAGATCATCTTTGAGGCTAGTTGTCTTTTTATTTCACTAATTCAATCAAGACATAGTTTCATTTCGATGGGTTGCTAGAGAGATTGGCGAGGATAATAGCCAAACCTAGGAAGTTAGCTACATCAAAGGTAAGTAACTTGAAAGGCTCAACTTACCCTCGAAGGAAGTTTATGTTCCTAACTCCATGGATAATGCACTCTCTCCCTCGGTGAATCAATATTCCCAAGAATTCTTGGGAGAGATTCGAGAGGAGAAATGGGCAAAGGAGAAAGAATCCTCCTCCCATTGAGATAATGGATGATCTCCATAATCGATTCTCGCAAGACATTCCCTCTATCTATGGAGAGGAGGAAGATGCACAATCTAGTGTGTGATTAGACTTCAAATCCAATTCCCTACAAGAATTGCCTCATTTCACAGGTCCATGGGATTCTAAGTCTATAAAAAGAGAGCCCCCCATAGTCATGGGAAGAAACAAGGAATCATTTCTACCTAGGTTTACCGACCTAGTACTAAAGTGCAATGTCATCTCACTTTAGAGGAGCTACTCAAAATTAGGCCCAAATTATGGAGACACATAGCGAATGAAGTGCCAAAAGTTGCTAAAACTCACTCCCATGTAGGATTGCACAATTGAAGAGAAAAAAGCCTAGTACGAGTAGACCCAAGGAGGATAGTGATGAAGATGAAGAGGCCATCCTCATGGAGCCTTTCCGTGCTTCAGAAGAAGAGTACCTCTACTTAGTAGAAGCTAGGACTCGGGATCAAGAAAGATAAAAGGGAGAAGATAATTTGATAGTGAGAAGGGACATTCAAGATAAGATGAAGAAAGAAAAGAAACCTATCATAGAGGAAGAAACAATCTTTGAATTCCCATAATAATTCAAGAAATATGAGTAGAAGATCAAAAGGTCATATAAGAATGCCTAATAGAGAAGTAGTTATAGGAATAGCATATGAAAACCAAGAGAAAACTAATAAGATCATGGTGAACCTAGAATTTGTTGAAGAAAAATGCACGTATATAAGTAACGATTTAACCGAAGAAGAATAAAAGGAGTTGATTGCATTACTAAGTGATTATAGAGAGGTGTTTGCATGGAGCTATAAAGAATTGAAAGGAGGAGACCTTGATATTTGCTTGCATAGAATCCCTATGTCCTTAGAGGCCAAACTGACTAAACAGTAACCGTACACGACGATAATTATGCAACCAAAATCAAAGAGGAAATAGATAGCTTGATAGAAGCTCGATTCATCTATGAAATTAAGCATTCTGAATGGGTCTCCCCATTGTGGTAGTGCCCAAGAAAAATGGCAAGCTACAAGTGTGCATTAACTTGAAGAAATTTAACACTTCCACCATCAAAGATAGCTATCTGCCTCCTATTATCGAACACTTGTTAGAACTTGTAGTAGGCAAAGAAGTATATAGCTTCCTTGATGGATTATTTGGCTACAATCAAGTGTTCCTTCCCCTAGAAGACCAAGATAAGACATTAGGGGGAAAAGTGAACCCTGCACGGACCTTGTAAGGATTCCTAATTTTTAGGGATTAAAAAGCTAAATCAAGGAGATTAAGGGGCCTTATGAAACCACTAGTGGTATTCTCAAATAAAATATTATATCTTACACTAATTTATTGCATTGTGAAATGGAATGATTTATGGCCTTTGGATCTTTGAAATGAATGGCCAAGATTAACATATAAAAGATAGGAGAGGGAACTCTTCTGACAAATCTTAGGCATGGGGACTCTCTCTGCAAAGTTTTCACCCCTTACATCAAGTCTAATCGGACGAACGAGCGCATTTGGGGATGAGATCTATTTCGTGTGTGTTTTGGGCCCTTAGATCAAGCTCAAATTGGACGTAGATCCGCAATTGGGGCTGATCTAAACTTTCTGCATGTTGTGAGCCGTCCGATGAGCTTTACATCCAATGGAGCACAACAAAAGACGCCTTTGTCATGATGGCCAACCTTCTGAGCCCTTAGATCAAGATTAGATCCGATGGTTACAAGCAAAGGCGCTCAAAAAACATAGGATTCAAGCATAGCCATCAGATTGCATCCCCAATCCAAGGGTGGATATTGAAAGGCGCCTTTTTGAAGGCTCTTTTCATCTAAGCCATCCGATTTCAAGCAAATCTAAGGGTCCAAATATAGTGCCACCTTAACTTTTACCATTCAACCTCAATCATTAGATCTTTAAGCCAATCCAAGGGCTCTAGTTAATTTGGAAGCCTTTCAAAACCATTCAAATAGCTAAAACCACAAGTTTAAGGTGGTTTTCACCTCTTTGACCAAACAAAAACAAGGGAAGCCTATGCCTAGCCTATGTGTTTAAGGGACTAGACTGTGTCCACCACCCTCTTCTCATTGGTCCATCACTAAACACTCCTTAATCTAAAAGGCCCATGCAGGGTTCATTTTTTCCCCTAATGATAGCTTTTGCCACAAAGTGGGGTATTTTCACATTTCATGTGATGCCATTTGGGCTCATTAATGCTCTTGCCACATTCCAAAGGCTGATGTTTCATGTGTTCAAAGAGTTCTTGTGCAAGAACTTAGAGGTCTATGTTGATGATTTATGTGCTCACCCCAACATGAGACAAACACATATCCCTGAATTGAAAGAAATCTTTCACAAATGTGAAGAATACCAAGTCTACTTCAACCAAGAGAAGTGTGTCTTCATGGTCAGGCAAGGCAAGATTCTAGGACACATAGTGTCAAAGAATGAAATATCAACTGATGTGGATACATTGAGACCCATTGCGGATCTACTCAGAACAAAGAATGTCAAGGAAGTACAAGCTTTCAATGGACATTGTGGTTATTATCGATGTTTCATCCACATGTATGCAATAATTGCAAAGCCTTTGTACAAACTTTTAACTAGACTTCGGTAGGCTCACAAGTGTGAAAACTCTTTCAATGAATTCAAGTGACGATTGTGTTCACCATCAATCTTGACTATAATGGATTGGAGTAAGCCATTCCATGTTAATGTGGATACATCCAATTACGATATTGGGTGTGCATTGGCACAACCTACTAGTGAAGGCAATATTGATCTTGCCATTGCTTATGCAAGTAGACAATTGAATGCAACAAAACAAAACTATACCATGATAGAAAGAAAAGGATTAGGCATGGTCTATGCAGTCAAGAATTCGAAACATTGTTTGATTGCAAATAGGTTTAAATTTTTTACAGATCACTAGGCGTTACTCTACCTTGTGAATAAACCTTGAAATACAAGTAGCTTAGTAAGATGGTTTCTCTTAATTTTGAGGTAGTTGTTAGGAAAGGCAAGACTCACCTACGTGCATATCACCTTTCTAGTTTGAGTCCAAGAGAATCCCGGTGAAAAGTATTAGATAAACTTCTTGATGCTTACTTGTTCAGCTTGGAGGTAGTGCCTAAGTGGGCTAAAACTATTATTCCTATTCTTACTTTTGGACCTAAACATCCTATCATGAAAACAAAAGGCAAAGAGGTAGTGAAATCCCAAAAGTATCGTATAATGGTTCGAAATGTGTACAAGCACCAATAAATGTATCACATTCAAATTAGCAAGCTGCGCACTCACTAAATTAGGAAAGGCATAGAATCTTGGTCCTTGTAGGATTACAAATGAAGATAAAGATATTGTTCTTGTCCAAAATTTTGTAATGTAGAAGGATGAAACCCCCAAGGGAATAGCCAAAGACGTGATGGAACTTGCTTCTTTTCTAAAGAAATTCAATATAAAGCAAGCAAAGAAACCCAAGAACTAGAGGGAGCAGTCAACCAAATCCCAAAATCAGCAACCGATCCAAAGCATGGTGATTCATAGTATGATGCAGATCTAGAGACACAAGAGTGGGAAGCCACCTGCTCCCTTGTGCGGACCACAAGTACATACGAAATAGGTGACGAAGTCAAAGAGGCCAAGGGTTGAATACTCAAGATGTGAACCTTTGAAAGTAATGTCAATTTGGATACCTAAGCAGTCGATGAAGGCTGACCACAATCTTAGATAGATATGGGTACCTAAGACTTGCTTACATGCTTAGTTAGCCACACATAAGCTTCTCCGGCTGAATCAATGCTCACTAACAACTATTGCACTAAAATCAGTGCTAAAATCTATTGTCACCACATTCTCAAGAATGGGTATGCAAACTATTACTTGGAAATGGGTACTTCAAAACCCCATATCCAAGTAGATTCACCCTTGAAACCCTTAAGTGTAATCAAAAGGAAAGTTCATAATCCCATAGGGAAGTGTGGAGAGTCAAAACCTGTATTAAACCCCCTGACTATACTATGTAAAATCCCATGCATAAGGATAGATGCAATTTTTTAGTACATTGCACATCCCAAGTACACATCTAGGAATATCCACTAACCTCCTAACAGCCACTCACATTCACACTGCACCACTTGAATAACCATTAACTATCATGGATATCATGTTGGTATTGCAAGGGGAACAAGGCCTTATCTCTTCTCTGAGGCATTATGAATGTGATTTTATTCTTCTAGCAGATCCAAAAGAAATTACCACCACCAAGTATGGTTGAGGCAATAGGCACAAGCTCTTAGGCATGACTGAGTTAACAAAACATAGATATTGAGAGCCTACCTATCATAGAGGTACACATTGAGCAACCTAAGGCTCTGAGCCATCTTCACGTGATTCCAATTTAGGATCCCCCAACTAGCCATATGATACATGTCAACAAGACTTCCCATTGGTTTAGTGATGTATATCACTATAGCACAATGGTGAGTACCAACGTGAGGAGATCCACCTCATAAATGTCAATCCATGGAGACATGAATACTGGTATGACTACCATGAGCAAGTGAAGGCACAAGTGTATGAGTGAGAAGCACACTAGCATGCACATACACGTGCACACAAGGCAAGAACAAACATAGAAACAATGGAGTTCTTTCAATTATCAAAGATCTCTTTTATAAAAGCTTTAATATCTAACAAGCTAACCTAAAAAATGAGCTCTCTAGCTCTTTTTATAGTTTTTGACTAGCTTTGGTCCTGTCCAGACCTAGTATTTGGCCTAGTTAAAAATTAGGTTCCAAGGCTTATTTGAGGGCTCAAATGGAGTCTAAAATTATGAAAATTGATATATAGGTACTTCTAATACTCCTCAAGGTTGAGACTCCTCGACTTGTACAAAATGAAGTGGGAACTATAAAAAACAATATTTAAAATATTGATGTAGTGATGAAAATCACTTTTGGTTGAAACTAAATTATGTAAAAATGATTAGGCCTATTCTTTGTCGGATCTGCATATTCTTTCCATCTCCTTGCTCTTTATAACTCCTTTCTCTAGTCATCTTATCTGTTGACACTTGTAGCACTTCTCCCCCTCTCTAGTGTCTGTCACCCTTGATAGACCTCTATTCTCGAGGGTGATCGATGTAATATTAAAGGATATCGGCATCCAACTCATGTTCACGGAGCCTTAGTCCTCTTGCCAGATCAAACTACAATGCATCCCAATTGATGGCACTAGGGATATTTGGTTGTGGCATTGTGTAATACTCTGAATACATGGCCTGCTCGCATGCAAATAAGTGAAGAAGGTGAGTTGGTTTAGGTGTGAGTACCTTATAGTGATACTTCCAAAATCCTATCGTGAACATATCTTTGAATGTTTGTTTGTAACATGCTGTAGGTATTTAATGCGGACGTGCCAAGCTTAGGCTACTCTAATACTTGGGATCATGCTCATGTGGTACACTAGATCATAATTTCTGTTGGTAAAGCCCGGGGGAGCGACTTGCAGTGCCTATGTATTGCAAAACATTTTAAGGACAATTTGCATCATATCTAGAATTTTTAGCATCATTTGCACCGCAACATCTGGCATTGGCTTCAACCAAGGGATCTAGTGGCATATGGTGGCCATCATATGAGCAATGGAAGGTAGTCCCTACATTGTGGAGATGATCACAATCTGGGTGGATCAGGTGCGATCGCGGAACATGCAGAGTGTATGAAGCTAGTGAGTGTTGGAAGGTTTATGTGATCAAAATGTGAAGGTGAAGTTGAAGTTGGGTATGGAGAGGAGAGATGTGATGATTTGATTATGGGATGGGGGAACATAAGAATGGAAGGTAAATCCATGAACATGAATGATGAGAACAAAAGAAAACCATTCACATGAATCAATTTCAAAAGGAATAATGGTCCAAAAATGAAGCTTCTTATACACTTTCAAATTTTAATTCATATGCATGGGTTCTTATGGATGGTATGTATGCATGATGAGAACAAAAGAAAAACATAGACATGAATTGATTTTAAAAGGAAGAATGGTCCAAAAATGGAGCTTCTTATACAATTTCAAAATTGAAGCATATGCATGGGTGTTTGTGGATAATATGCATGCATGAGGGTAATGACTTATGAATATATAGAAACTTATCCTCACAATCTCAATGGATAATCCTGACTGGTTTAGCGCAAGATTGTGGAGCCTTCTCACACATAGAAAGAGTTAAAAGGAGACATGTAAAACACATAAGAGAAAAGAGACAAGAGACTTGAATTAAATGAGATTGTTATGGAATACATGTACATGAGCATTATGATACGTCAAGCTAGGCATTCTACTAGTCAAATGCAATCCACACGACCCTCCCACCATGAGAGTTCAATCGAATGTCACACGTAAGAGGATAGGTTGCACTTCGTTGACCCTATATCTTTCCAAGAGCATAATGTCTATCTAAAAAATTCTAAGACTCGTAAAACCAACTCTAACTCACTCACATGCGCCACTGAGGGTGAGCAAAGATAGAGGAACTATTGGGTTTATGCACCTATCCTATTTTGGAAGTCTAACTCAAAATTGTTTCTAGGAACTATGCTCTTACTAGCCCACCTTGGATCCTCATACGTTCAACTAATGGTGATCGTCTCAAGGAAACCATGTGCTATTAACGACCCTATGGATGCCAAAAAATGATGCTCTATGAATTTGGAGGGGAATTTTTATAGTTTTTTGAATAAATTTGGGTCCTTGGATCTAGAGAAATCAACTGTCAACCCTAGGATCAATTGCTTTTGATTACAACCATTGGATTTATCAAATGGATGGCTAGGATTTGTTCTTTATATAACATCTAGGGCAAAGGAGGGAAAAATAGGCACCTTCATTCTCCACCATTGGATCTGGGGAAGATCTTGATTGTTGGATCAATGCTGACATTAATTAGGATAAGATTAGCTGCTATTTTTGGAAGAACTTTGCATTATTGATCTTTGGCCATGAAAATAAGCTTATCTGATGAAAAAACTTGTGGATCATCCTTGGTTTAAGCTTTAGTGCATCTCCACCCTTGAATGTGAGCTCATCCTGACTATACAACATAGTTCAATCATTGTTTGCCATATGGCAGTTCTTCAAGCCTTCAATTTGCTTATTCTAGAAAATTGTGGTGACCCTGAAAACTAGATTTTGTGCTCTTTGACCCTCCAAGTATCCTTTGATGAAGATAAAAATTTGAAGGGCTATGTTTTGAAAGGTGTCCTTTAGGAATATGCAGATAGAACTCACATCTAAATCTCTCTTATACAAGTTTGACTACATTTGGAAGTTTGCAAGGTGGCATTAAGGTGTCTAGGAAGCTCTAATAGCCTTGAAAATTTGTACAAATGTGTAGGCACATATGTCTTTATACATGCCATATCATATGGCTGAAAGAAATTCCTACACAAGATTTTGTAGGATCTAAGTGGAAAAATTACATTTTTACAAAATGCACATGGCATATCAATGTGCTAAAAAATCCATTTACATATGAAATTCAGGCTATAGAATTCATTTGATAGGCTTTACAAGTATATGAATTTTCATGCGATTTGGTGACATTGAAATTTTTGCCCTAATTTCCAAAATTTGACTAGCTTTGATCACTGCCCTGGATTTGCTTGATTCTTTCAAACTTTGCATGTGAAATCCCTTTGACATCCTTGATACATCTTGGACTTCTCAGGGAATTCTAGCTACCTTCACCCAATGTGTTTTCGGTAGGCCTTCATAATTGAGAGAGGATAGAAAATCTCAGCGACATTCGCCCCCACTAAACCTACGATTCCTTCAGAAGTGCAACTCTAGTCTCTCCGAAAAACAAAAAAATTCCAAGCATCAAATTCTTTTATAGGAAACATAAGAAACATGGAAGAAAAAATTGATTATATCGATGAATGAGTAGGTAACATGACATGAAGCAAAATTTGCATGAAAGAAAGAATTGAAACAGACAATATGCATGAACAAATAAGAAACATATATGCAAATGAACAGGCGTAATTGACAACATGTAAGGAAAGAAAACAAACAAACATTAACGTGAAGTGAAAATGAATGTATTGAGTTGTTTTAGGCATTTGTTGCTCTCATCTTGAAGAAAAATTTGTACCTTTTTCATAAAGCAATCTACCTTAACTATGATTATAAACAAAGATTTAGGATTTTCAAAAGACATCTTTCATCTTTAGCTTATTTTAGATCAACTTCTTTCCTACATAAATATAAATATGCTCTTTCTCTAATTACATGCAAGGAAATCTGACTAAACTCCACTAATGCATAAATTTGCCTATATAGGCCGTGCTTTATTCTTCTATTCCTCAACTTCATTTTTTTTCTTTTTTAAATGATTTAACTACTTTATGGTTGCGTTTACTTTTTGGGGTGGAAGAAAGCTGGTAACATATGGTAGCTTATCTTTTTTTTATGATGGGAAAAAATTAAACCCCAATACAAGGTACAACCATTTTTATGACGAAGAACATCCATTTAAACTCCAATACAAGTGTGTGAGGTGGACTAAGGATGTAGAATCATGCGTTAGGAGGAGCTAGGAGTTCAATAGTTATGCTTTCGATACAAGATAGATATGCATGTTTATATATGAAAGTCATGTTACCAAAATAAAGCTCAAAATCTACGTGCTCTATCTTTCCATAATCCTAGATTATAATTGATTTCTTAGTAGATAAATTACCATTTAAAATACAATTTTACATAATTAGAGAAATCATCATTTGTCCTTTTGACTTAAGTGATGTGGATATGCAATGCAATGCAAAGATTAAACAAAACATGCATGAAGTGAAATTCAAAACAAGCAAGAATTAGAAAAAAAGTTGTAATGAAGTTGAAGAAAAAGCAACATGAACTTGAAAAAGAAATGATTTTTTTTTCATGGATACTCCTGTCTATGAATCGGCCTCGTTGTTGTCATCCTCGTCAATGTCCTCATCTAAAATGTACTCTTCATTATCACGGTTCTTGAATAGCTTTATCCTTTTACCCACAATCAAAGTTTTTAATGCAACACCATCTAATTCACAAAGAGCATGCATACTATTGTTGTTGACTTTTGATACAATGTATGACCCAAACCATCGTTGA
Organism: Ceratopteris richardii; assembly: GCA_020310875.1. Classification (NCBI taxonomy): domain Eukaryota; kingdom Viridiplantae; phylum Streptophyta; class Polypodiopsida; order Polypodiales; family Pteridaceae; genus Ceratopteris; species Ceratopteris richardii. Next base: position 32,352,801 of record CM035424.1, on the reverse strand, counting down.
GTGAGTTTTTCGCATGCATCATATTGAGATTCAAATGTAATATCATAAATAAGCACTCAATCTCCTACTTCAATTCGATTAGGATGCAATCGATGAGTTTTGTCAAAATAAAGCTTGGCCTTTATTCTAGATTCTCTTAATTTTCCATGGCATCATCAAAACTTAATTTACTTTGTTCTAATTATTTAATGCACAAACTCAGAAAATCATGAGTAGACATGTTTTTAGACCAAGGCAAATTCGACCATGCAAAAATATGAGACTGAATTGGAAACAACGGTTTTTGACAGTACATGAATTTGATAGGCATATACCCTGTGGTACATGTGCACGCCCTTCTATCTACCCAAAGTGCAAAAGGTAAGAATCTAGGCCATTGTTCAATGTCATTATTACATGCTTTAGATATGGCTTTCACAATAGGTAGATTTCCTCTCTCTATTTTACCATTGGCTTCTGGATTATATGCAGTAGCAAAAGAAAAATGAATATCGTGTTGTTCAAAGAATTCTTTAGCTTCTCTTGCATCTAACTCTCCATGATCAACAACTATTTTCTCTATGTACCCAAAGCAACTTATGACATCTTCAAGAAAGAATTTGCAACATTATAAGTGGTCTTAGATCGTAGTGCACATCCCTCTACAAGACTAGTTAAGTCATCTCTTGGAAATACAATGTAATGCATTTTGTCAATACATGTAGGCATAGTTACAAGATCTACTACCCACTTGTAGTGAACACAATAAGTAAAATGCAAAGGATCTCTATGTTTGACTGAGGAATGAAGTTGATAAGTAGAACATGTAGAAACATAGTTACTAATGTCAACATACATCTTAGGCAAACAATAGGTACTTCCAATTTTTTCATATATTCCAAAAAATCCTTTATGACCCGCCCATAATGTCTCATGCATTTCCTTCATGAATTGCAACTGAAAACCTCATTTTCCTAGGAGTCATTGTGGATTCTTAACCTTACCCTTAGCATGTATCCAAAGATAACCGTTACATAGGAAAAAACTGTAAGCTCATTTCCTAATGTTATTGAATCTACTCATAATCCAGCTAGGTAATGGTTGTAGTGTACTCAGATACTTTCCTATGTCTCTCCATTAATCTTTGTACTCATACTCATGAAATTGCTTATACTAGTATATACGTGGAACATAGTCAACTAAGTTCACATTATTTATTAGATCACTTTCAAGATCATCTTCAAATCTAGCTCTTAATAACATATCAACAACTAAGTTTGACTTACATAAAATATGAACTAACTCAGGATTTATGAACTTAATATATGAGATCCATCTAAGCATGGATATATCATGAGATGAAAAATTGGCTATTATTACAATGAGAGGCAAACAATCAGTCTCAACTTTCACATTTGCACCTACGAAATATTCTTTTTAATTGCATATCTATTCCCTTCACTATCATCTTGACTTATGACCCAACCTATACAAATAGGACTAGTATCAACAGTCAATATAGTAGGTTTCTTAACAGAATAGTCTACATGCTTAAGGATGGGAGCTTCAAGCAACAATTTCTTTAATTTATGCATAGCTTGTGTGTGTTTGTCAGTCCAAATAAATTTTCATTTCTTCCTCAACAAGTCATAGAGACAATTGGAAACATGAGCAAAGTGTGGGATCCAAATAACATAAAAGCTACAAGCACCAAGAAATCTACGTACCTCATTCACATTGTTACACGTTTCAAAAATTCTTGCTAGTGGCATCAACTTGAGCATTCCTCTATGTGGTAAGGGTATTATTTATTATTCATATAGAGCAAGGGCTTTCATTTCCTTGTTCTAGTCATATTATGCTCAATCTATGTATAAGATCTATGCATAGAGTTTTCTCTATGAGTAGGATGTCTCTCAAAAATTGGAAAGGGTGAACAATTCTTCTTGTAAAGGTCTCTCTTCCACTCTTAATGCAATAACTTTTGGAGGGGGGACCAACTCCATTAAAATCAAGTTTCTCAGCAATAGATGAAACGGTATAGGTGGTTCTCGCTAAAGAATTGAATCTACAAGCTTCTAGAATTCAACCTAGAACGTGTTTTCATTGTGGAGGAGATCATCCATCACATATGTGTAATACAAGATAACCTCCTCTAACACAACCACAATTGCAATATTATGAAATTGAGAAAAAGTGGACCAAACATTCCACTATCTAGTGCTTTTTTAACAAGCAACCAATTATAACATATCCTAATCAACATGGCCAATAAAAAAATAGACCAAGCATGGGAAAGGTATGGCTTTCGACCATAATGACCACATAAATGTCCAACAATAAGAACCTCATTGACACCAAAAACACATTTTTCTATGGAAAATGTGAGACCTACCTCTTCAAATTGTTGAAATATTCATTCACAATGAAAGATATGGTCATGAACAAATATATGACATCCACATGAATCTAAAGTAATGTCCTTTACACATTCTTCACTCTCTTTAATTGGAATATCATCAATGAATGGCATGGTTATATGAGGGATAAAATCATGTAAGACCATATTCATAGCACTCATCATATGAGCCACAAAATTAGTCGCTCCTTGAGGTAAAGGACACATTTGCACTAAGCCTAAAGGAGTTTTCATTTTGTGGTTATCAAGTCCAACAGTATAGCTTAAATCAAGCCTTATAATTGTGAGATATATAAGACTTCCCACAATTTTCTTGTACATAGTAGCATTTTCCAATGCTTCACCTGATGTAGTATCCAACTTCAAATTCTGATCTAATGGCATAGAAACTGGCTACAATCAGCCATACCATACTTTTGCAGCATATTCAAGGCATATTGCCTTTGTGGCATCCATATTCCTGTTTCTGTATTTATAAAATCAATGCCCAAGAAGTAGCACAACACACCAAGATCTTTCATGTCAAATTTCTGCATAAGAAGTTGCTTTACCTCTTTGATGCTTTCTTCATTATCACCACCTACAATCAATTCATCAATATAGATAGCCATAATTGTGATGCCATCATCACCCTTCCTTGCATATAGTGAATGATCTGCATCACACATAGAAAACCCAATGGTGGTTAAGTAATCAACAATCCTTGCATGCCATGCACGAGGAGCTTGCTTTAGCCCATACAAAGCGTTTTGCAACCTGCAAACATATTCTGGATGCTTTGAATCTTCATATCCTTGTGGATGGTCCATGTATAATTCTTCCTGTAACTCATCATGTAAGAAAGCATTCTTCACATCCATCTGATGCAAAGTCCATCCTTTTGCTGTAGCTAATGCAACAAATGTTCTGACAGCAGAAATTTTAGCTACAGGGCTGAATGTTTCCTCATAATCAATACCATATGTCTGTGCATATCCTTTTGCTACCAATCGTGCTCTATACATGCTTATGCTACCATCAGCATTGTGCTTTACCTTGTAAACCCACTTACAACCTATGGGTTTCTTCCCTTGCGGCAATGGAACCAGTTCCCATGTATCATTTCCATAAAGCGTAGCCATCTCCTCATCCATAGATTTTTCCCAATCCACATTTCCAATTGCATCTTCAAAACAAGAGGGTTCAACATCTTGTATTACCTTTGTCATGTAGGTACAATGACGAGCCATATAACTATCATACGTCAATCGTTGCACTGAATTCCGCATCCTCCCATATCTTCTCGTGTTGGAAGTGAGGTAGGCCCTTAGGCTCATGTCACAGATCCATGGTTCCATAGTTCCATTCATGTACAACATTAATTCTAGCAATCTTCCATATTGACAAAACATGAACATACCACAACTTAATCATACAGATGATGAGATAAAGATAGAGAAAGAATAGACGACATGTGTAAGGTGTTACGTAAGCCATCGCTTACTCATAGTATCATATATACCAATGTTCAATGTACAATGTGGGAGCAAAACTCTCAACCACTCTATGTGATGAGAAATAGATGTATGAGTGAATGTACAATGTAACAAACATATTCAGATGTATGGGCAGTAATTTGAATATACATGAGATGTGTGACCTTATAGGTTATAGAAGAGTGAATATGAGTGACTGAATGAGGAAGGATCAGTGTGAAACTGATGGTCAACAAACCTACATCTAAACTTAGGCTATGGAAGACCCTAAGTTAGATACGTGTGTGAAAAGATCACATGTAGATGTTCCCATCCAATGTCTTTGAAGTAGCCAGACATCTTCTTGTAGAAGATAATCTTCAACCTAACATCTTCTTGTAGAAGATGATCTTCAAATACATCATGTAGATGGCCGATCCTCACCATCAAGCTGCTAATGACCAAGTCTTCTTGCCATGAACAAGAGATAACCTCCTCTCCATGAGGTAGAGTGTGAGCACACCCTTCATCTTCTCCAAGAAGAATCACCAAGAAGAACTCCATAGCTTCTCCTCAACATGCTTCAAGTTAGCACCATGGCTACCCCATGTGCTATAAGAAACACCACCTCTACTGAGGTCCAAGCTCTAGAAAGCTTGTGTTGATCCTAGGTGAAGGATACATACAAGTGAGCCAAGCACTTGTTTATATAGTATTCTTGTTCCCTTGAAAAGCACCAATAAAGCACTTCGTAAAATCTGCGATCGTAGAAGAATTCAAAAAATAAAAAGTAACTTTCGCGAACGTGTTGTTAACGGGATTTGAACTCGAGCAGGCTGGATGAGAGGATTATGGTGTAGCTAGAGTGCCCCATGCTTTTGGATGTAGAGAGCTATTAACATACGCTACAAATGCTTTTCACGGCCGTCTGCTTGTATGAAAAGCCTAATTAAAAGCATGATAAAAGGTAAGCCTAGTGCGCTGCCACCTGGGAGATTCGAACCCTGGCAGATATTTTAAGAGGAAACTGAACTGGCCAAGCTACCCTTCGTGGCTTGTAGTAGAGTAACCACTGATAATGTTACTCATACTGTAGATTCTGGACATACTGGACCAATTGGGACATTGGATCTTGACCTTTTGACCATGGACAATGTCCTTATATGACATTGTATTCCAACAATCCCCCCTGCAATGGCATATTGGTACAAATTGAATCTGCAAACTACCACAAGCTTCTAATAGCCTGTTTACAAGCTTCAAGCTTGTGCTTCCGACACTTCAGAACTTTTCTTCAAAAGTCTTCTTCAAAACTGAATTTGACTTTTCTTCAAAAAACTTGAACTTGCTGAATATGAACCATAATACTTGAGAAAATATGCAAACTAGATATCCAATAGTGTACACATCAAGCAATCATTGCTTGACAAAAAATATAGCATGAACTGTCTCCGAACTTGCTATCTCCTGTTTTCATAAACCTGAAAACATACACTAGGATCCACATATTTGCATTTACCTTCCAAAAAGGTTTCTCAACGTACTTCTGCTGTGTCATGTAAATACACTAAACAAAATCAAGAACTAAATCCTGGAACCTGTGACTGACAACTCACAACTTAGTGCATTATGAACACTGCTGGTTCATCTCTGACTGTACTCAACTCAATATGAGTCAAAAAATCTATGATGTCATCATGTCTTCATCCTTTAAATCCTTCATACCTCTTTCCTTCAGAACTTGGTATAAACATATATGTGCGCACGTCTGAAATATACCTTTCTGAAATATCAAGCTTCTCTTCAAATAGAACTCTGGAACCTTCTCCTGAACAGGAACATCCTAACAGGAACTTTCTCCAAACATTCTTCTTCTTCCTTCTTCTTTTAAAGCTGGAACATAAAGAGAACCTGACAAAGGAAATATAGGAATACCTGAAATAGGAATACCTGTAGGTATGACTCTGTATTCTTTCACATATGGCTAAAATAAGTCTTCATGTTTCATCACCCCCTGGATGACTTAACACTAGTATCCAAAATTCTTCAAATATATCAGACTTTATGAAATGTGGAATATCTTCCTTCTTTCAATAAATCTGATGTTCAGTGACCAATACCTGTATCTGAAACAAAATCTCTGAATCCTTTTTATTAGCATTGTGCACATGCCAATAGCTTTCCATGTCATTCTTCAGCTTTCCAAAATCTAGAATAAGGTTAGCTGAACCTAACATAATAAAACCTTGCTGAAAGCTTTTTAGGATTCATAACCCTCTGTAACATAACAAGTATCTTCTTCTATCTCTCTACAAGACAAATCTGATAGAACCTGAATCTTTGACTTACTTCTTCCAATGTTAAGAATCTTCACAATCAAAGGATAGACAATTGAATCATAAATACTCAAGATCATACAAGATCTATCCAAGATCAATGATCTCTCCTGTGTAGAATCTGCTGTCATCAAACCTTCATGACTGAATGTTTGATTTACTTCCTGAATGTCTCCAAGTGTCCATGCTTCTCAAAAAGTTGTAAAACTTTTCTTCAAACAAATCCTTCAAGGAATCTGCAATTCCTACTTGAAATATAAGTGGAAAAACTTCTCACCTTGAGAACTCCAAAAGCTGCAAGTTGATACTTTATAACTTTCATATTTTACCCGGGTGAAATGTGATAGTACCTGCTTGATTTTCTTTTGGCTAACTCCACTTTTCAATCAAGTATTAGGATCTGATGGAACACCTTTTTGAATACAAACATGTATCCAAAAAACTAGACAATCATAAAAAGTAGATTCTACAAGTGACTGGTACATCAACAAGCTAAATTTTCTGAAGTTTCTGAAAATACTGAATATACTGAATATGAGGTAACCTTTTCCAAACATAAAACCTCAACCCAAGTCTTCAACATCTGCTACAAAACTCTTTTACCTCAAGAGTTAGATAAAGAAGAAATATACTTCTCTGCAACTTGTCATATACCAAGTAGCTCTGTATTGACACTCCAAGAATTCTTTGAGGGAACATATAAGCTGCCCGCTTAAAAATTTTCAACTTATATATAACTCATACATATGAGTTAAAACATACAAGTTGTCTTCAAAATCTGCTGCTTTTCTTTCTCTCAATGCAATTCTTTGTCAAATCTACTAAATCATGACCAAGTGTAATGCAAAACAAGAAACTACTTCTTCTTTAAACAAGATGTTCTCGTAGACTTGTCTTTGGGTGTAGAGGATAAAATAGGAAAAGTATATGGAAAATATATGAGAAAGGAAGCCTTACTTTTCTTTTGGAAATGATGGACTTTCTTCTTCTGCATCTTTCTTCCACCTGATGATGTCAACATCTTCAAACTTCTCTTCCATACCTTTTGTTCTCTTCATCTTGAAGTAGCAAACACTCTTGACCTCTTCAAATGAACTTCTCTCTTCGTCTAGTACTAAGAGTAAGAGATAAAACAAACATGGTATATAAATGGAAGTTGAATATAGAATCATGTTTTATCATCTCCTCATATCTCTGAATCAAAATTCTGCTTCAAATGTCTGAAATGACTAAATTCACCAATCGTTGTCTGAATGATGAATTACCCTTCTAGAGTTACCTTCTCTAGATAAATTTGTACCTTGATATCCAACCAACTTACAATAGAAAATTGGCTGAAAAACTCATACCATCTTCACATTTGTCTTCTTAGATGAACTTTCTTGCCATGAAAGAGATTTCTCAAAACTCTCTAGAAAAACCTCTAGATACCTGTTTTGATGTAGCCTTTAATTTTCAAATGATGAAAGCGTATAAAAGCATTCCTTGAATTTCTTCAAATCTCTTCATAACTGCTCTTCTAAGATATGACCTGCAAATGATAATCTGATAGTAGAAATTGATACCTGTGATTTGATGTTGATCTGATTCCTTCATCTTCTCTAAACCATTGTTCTTCCTTGAATTTGAAGTAGTCTTTTCTTGATCAAGTCTGGGTCTTCAAACAATACTTTTGTAAAGTATTTGCATACTCTTCCAAAAATATTCGGTTGCTAACAGATCATCAACTTCATACTCCACACTGATGAATGTAACTGAAGTGTCTAATTCTCAAATCTCTACTCATCTAGATTAAGTGTGTATGTCAAATGTCAAATATTAGAAGATGCTTTCAAATCAAATGTTGTAAATCTGGAATTCTGGGAACCTGAGATATGAATCAGCCTTAATGCATTGATGCCAAAGATCTAAAGTTCTGAAACCAAAACCTTAGTGCTCTGATACCAAATGTTGGAAGTGAGGTAGGCCCTTAGGCTCATGTCACAGATCCATGGTTCCAAGTTCCATTCATGTACGACATTAATTCTAGCAATCTTCCATATTGACAAAACATGAACATACCACAACTTAATCATACAGATGATGAGATAAAGATAGAGAAAGAATAGACGACATGTGTAAGGTGTTACGTAAGCCATCACTTACTCATAGTATCATATATACCAATGTTCAATGTACAATGTGGGAGCAAAACTCTCAACCACTCTATGTGATGAGAAATAGATGTATGAGTGAATGTACAATGTAACAAACATATTCAGATGTATGGGCAGTAATCTGAATATACATGAGATGTGTGACCTTATAGGTTATAGAAGAGTGAATATGAGTGACTGAATGAGGAAGGATCAGTGTGAAACTGATGGTCAACAAACCTACATCTAAACTTAGGCTATGGAAGACCCTAAGTTAGATACGTGTGTGAAAAGATCACATACTTATAAAGTAGCATAGAATGCTAACAAATTTGATGCCGGAAATCCTCAAACTCATGTGAACACACCTTCTCAAATACCTCATAAAAATATGCATAAAGCATATAAGTACTGATTCTCTTGTACCTATGCCGAATAGGACTCCTTCTGATATGAACGCCACAGCCTCCATAAACTTCAAGTAGTACCTGTGTGCATAAAGAGAATATGTACCTGAATACTTAACATAAGATGTGAATCTTATGTTAAACACCATCCAATGTCTTTGAAGTAGCCCGACATCTTCTTGTAGAAGACAATCTTCAACCTAATATCTTCCTGTAGAAGATAATCTTCAAATACACCATGTAGATGGTCCCATCCAATGTCTTTGAAGTAGCCAGACATCTTCTTGTAGAAGATAATCTTCAACCTAACATCTTCTTGTAGAAGATGATCTTCAAATACATCATGTAGATGGCCGATCCTCACCATCAAGCTGCTAATGACCAAGTCTTCTTGCCATGAACAAGAGATAACCTCCTCTCCATGAGGTAGAGTGTGAGCACACCCTTCATCTTCTCCAAGAAGAATCACCAAGAAGAACTCCATAGCTTCTCCTCAACATGCTTCAAGTTAGCACCATGGCTTCCCCATGTGCTATAAGAAACACCACCTCTACTGAGGTCCAAGCTCTAGAAAGCTTGTGTTGATCCTAGGTGAAGGATACATACAAGTGAGCCAAGCACTTGTTTATATAGTATTCTTGTTCCCTTGAAAAGCACCAATAAAGCACTTTGTAAAATTTGCGATCATAGATGAATTCAGAAAATAAAAGCAATCGTAAAACGTTGTACGCTATCGCTCCTTGTAAAGCTATTGTATGCGTTTTGAGATACAATAAAAAGTAACTTTCGCGAACGTGTTGTTAACGAGATTTGAACCCGAGCAGGCTGGGTGAGAGGATTATAGTGTAGCTAGAGCGCCCCATGCTTTTGGATGTAGAGAGCTATTAACATACGCTACAAATGCTTTTCACGACCGTCTGCTTGTATGAAAAGCCTAATTAAAATCATGATAAAAGGTAAGCCTAGTGCGCTGCCACCTGGGAGATTCGAACCCTGGCAGATATTTTAAGTGGAAACTAAACTGACCAAGCTGCCCGTCGTGGCTTTTAGTAGAGTAACCACTGATAATATTACTCATACTGTAGATTCTGGACATACTGGACCAATTGGGACATTGGATCTTGACCTTTTGACCATGGATAATGTCCTTATATGACATTGTATTCCAACATCTTGGTCGTGGGTCACTTCTCATTGTATCATCTTCATGTGCTTTTCTTACTCCTGGATACTTCAGAGAGGGCAATCCAAGTTCCTCATCAAGACTCTTTTCTGAACCGCTTGAATCTCCATCAACATCTTCAAAACCTGCACATGTTTTACTACCAACAAAAAGCTTTTCTTTACCTTTCTTGGATGTATTTGATGAATTTGCTGGACTAAAATTTCCACGCAATCTTCCACTCCATGGATTTGAGTTGGAACTATTGCTTGGTGATGCATCTGGTCCACTCAAAACTTGAGATTTTGCACTTGATTTTTCAGCATCTTCTTTGTCATTTGGTTCAAGATTTAGTTCTTCTTTGGCATCTACATAGAAGCTTGACATTTCATCAAATACCACATCTCTGCTCACTTTCACCTGTTGTGTGAGTGGGTTATAACATTTATATCCCTTTTGCTCAAGGGAGTATCCAATGAAGACACATTTTTCTGCTTTTGGATCAAGCTTCGTCCTCAACTCATCTGGAACATGTACATATGCAATACAACCAAAAACTTTCATATGTGATAAGTTTGGCTTTTTACCTATAAACTTTTCTTCGAGTGTAACTTGATATAGAGCAGTAGTTGGAGTTCTGTTCATAATGTATACAACCATATGCACAGCTTCTGCCCAATAACAATGAGGCATATTTTTCTCTATCTCTATTTTTGCGTTTAGCAATGCCATTCTGTTGTGGTGTGTACCTGCATGAAAACTGACGTCGAATTCCATGACTTTTAAGAAAGTTTCTGGATGCATTTGACATGTATTCACCTCCTCCATCAGACCTTAATGTTTGAATATACTTCCCTGTCTACTTTTCCACCATAGCTTTAAAATTCTGGAAGTGAGTGAACACCTCACTCTTCTCTTTCATGAAATATACCCACACTTTCCGTGTATGGTCATCAATGAAAGTAACATAAAACCTGCAACCACCCATAGATGTGGTCTTTATAGGATCCCAAGCATCTATATGTACTATTTCTAGCACATTCTCACTAACATGCTTGTCATGCGGAAACAATGATCTGAACTGTTTACCAAATTGACATGCTGCACATACCTTGTGCATCTTTGCAACCTTGAAATTTGGTAGTCCATGGACAATCTCCTTTGATTGCATCACTTTCAGCCTTTGCAAGTTTGCATGTCCAATCCGTTTATGCCAGATCTCTATATCAGCAATGACTTCTACACCTTTTGCAAACATGGCTGCATTCATTTCAAGAAATTTCACATTTAAGGTGAACATCCTACCCACTTTGTTTCCTTTGGCAATCAATCTTCCATCTTGTTTGAATTCTTCTACATATAACCCATCAGCATTGAACCTGACTTGTAATCCTTGGTCAACCATTTGTCCAATAGAAACCATATTCTTTGTTATATTTGGAACATGATACACATCAGCAAGGTGTTTTACCTTCCCATCCTCCATAGACAGTGCTATATTTCATGTATGCTCAATAGGATGTGATTTGCAAAGTACTAAATCATTTTGCATGACTAGTCATGTGATTTGAAGCACTTGAATCAACATACCAAACACTATCATTCGATTTTGAAACACCATCAAACATTGTATTCATCATGTGATGTTGAACCATGAACAACTTCTCAGAATAATCTGTACTTGTGGATGCATAGTTGTTTTGATGCCTTCTGTTATTTTGATTCTTCAACCTGCAATCATGTTCAAAGTATCCAAGTTTACCACAATTCCAGAATCCTTTACTATCATTACCTGAATCATTTATTTGAAAATTTCTACGACCTCTTTGGCTCCCCCTACCTCAAAATTGTCCTCTTCCTCTTGCATCATTCTGTTGTTGACCTTGGTCTTGGTTACTGTTTCCTCTTCCAATTCTGAAACCTCTACCTCTGCCTCTTCCTCTGCTAGAGTAGAATCCCTGCTTAGAACTAGATTTTCATTTGGAGTTTGAATCCTCACCAAAATTCTTTTCTTCAATAATCAACATAGACACCAGATCAGCAAAATTTGGAATATTTTCCCTGGTTTGTATAGAAGTTCTAAACTGCTTATATGCAACTCCTAAGCCATGAAGGCACACTTCCACCTTATCATCATCATCTACATTCACACTAAAAGATGCAAGTGACTCACATATGCTTTTGATTTTTAGAGTGTAGTCACTTATCGACATGCTCTTCTTTTCCAATGTATGCAGCTCGTTCTTGAGTTGCAATTTTTGTGCCTTAGTATTGGTCTCATACAAAGTGAACAAACTGTTCCAAGCCTCTTTTGGAGTCTTTGCATCCTGTATGTGTCCAATCATGCTATCCTGTATGCTAACAGATAGCCAACACATTACCTTTTGTGCTCGTTGATTCCATTCTGCATATGCTCTTAAATGGTCTACAGTCCGATTTCTTTCTGGTAACTATGGAGCATTTTTGTTCTCTCCTTCGATGTACTTCCAGTAGCCCTTTCCCATCAAGAAATTCATCGTTCTGAATCTCCAAGCATGGAAGTTGTTCTTGTCCAGCTTATCACTCATAAGTTGACTCATTCCATCTGCATTTGCCATTTCTGCAGCAATTCACAACACTGCAAAACACTACAAGCAGCACTTTTGCTTGAACACTGTCGCACTATGATGTGACAGTTCGATCTCAGAAAAACACAGTTTTCGTGTATCAACAGTATACAAAATCGATTGAAATTTTGGATCTGGAATATATGAGTGTTGCCAAACACAACACAAGTTATAGTTTCTAAAACTGACCTAGTTTTTCTATGGGCCCCACCTTGCGGGCTCGAAACGGAGGTCGAGATGGCTCCAAAACTTCAATTTTACAAAAACAAGTAACCCTAAAGAAATAACTCGCAAAAATATTTTGAGGTCTTCTGTCTACATGCCAATTTTTGTAGCAATCTGGGGTCATTTGTGAATCACGCTTTCTCCACGCCGTCTCGCATACTCTTCACTGTCAGCCTTCAGCACGAGCTCTCTATAGCCACACTGGCTCTGATACCATGTCACGAGGAAGGAGATAAGGAAGAGAGCTCACACACACACACTCTCACAATCAAAGAGAAGCACACACTCAGATTTAGGCAAGGAAGAATGATCTTCTTTTTCTTCTTCTATTACATAAAAAGGAATATACAAGAATGACCTAAAAACAAGAACACAATAAGTGCAATATATAAAGATCAATACATGAGGAAAAATCTAATGTCCGCAAATGAGTGAGCTGGCAAGGAACAAATGTGCCATCACTCTCGGTAGATAAATCTAATAAGGCTCAATGAAGTATCCCTGACATATACCGGCATGACCACTATACATGTTAGAGAAACGAAAAACTGATACGTGTCATTGTGGATCATCACATGTTGAGCTTGATATCTCAACACCATTGAATAGATAGAATGTCTTGAAAATGGTTCAACAAACTCATCCACAATGGGTCCTGTTCCTACATTTTTTATGGTGACTTTATTAAGGGGTTGAAGATCTTGAATAAAATGTAGTTTCCCATTCTTTTTAGGCACAATGAACCATCTATTGGAGTAAGGTGCAAAAGATGGCTCGAAAATTCTCATGTTTATCTTCTCCTTAAGTAGTTTCATTAGCTCAGGTAATTGAGCCTTTGGAACTAGTATAGGGCGAAGATTCCATGGAATATGTGGAATAGTAAAGATAATCATGGGTGCAACTAGCTTAGCATATGCACAATCAATCTCATTAGGATACATAGTAAAAGCTTTTCCATGGCTATGTATGACTCGCTCAAATTTATCTCTCTCTGTTGGAAAAAGAAAGTCATCATCACTACCAATTTTCACATGTTTGATTGTCTCATTTGTGAATGTATGTCCTATGTTTTTCTTATCCCAAAGAATTGGATCATTTTTCACATCAATAACTTTTTTTTTTAACTTCCTTGGGGTAATGGTTGAGCTATGGGGTTGATTTTTTTGTCTACTTTGTACTTTGTTTCTAAGACATCATTTGTTTGGTTAAATTTTGCACACTTGTCAACATTGAGAGCATACTCAACAAGGGAAGAAAGAAGAATAATGTGGGAATTAGAATTTTGCTGAAGACATAACTATAGCTCCTTGAGAGTAGAGAAACAATGAGATGTCTCAATCACAGGCTCAATTTTCTCATCATGTTCCATGATTTTGTTGGCCTTACACTTTTTTTTTGGGTTTTTTGGATAAAAGACTTGGACAGTTGACTCTTATGAAGGAAATCTAATCTAGAATGTGGAAAACAAAGTGACAAACTATTGCACAAGTTGGTTGGTTGCAAGATGTCAAAGCAATGTCCACTATTGTCCCACTCAACCATGGATTCTATCCAAAATTTTGATCATATGTAGCTCCAAACATGAATCCAGGTGCACAATCACTACAAACATGCTCATGACCTTGAGTAACAATAGGTTTCTTTCTAATTGATATTAGAGTTAGATGTCTGTGGAAGCACGCAAACAACACAAGGAAGAAGAAGAAGCTTGGAGCACAACACACAATACTGAATGTATTACTAGAGAATGTACAAAGATAAGTAGCCCATTAGGGCAATAGGCGTATATACAAGCCGGGGAAAAAAAAGGAAAAAAGTGCCTCGGTGGTCCTAATGTGTTCACACACATCACTACCTAAATATATAAACAAATCCCTGCTGGGAGTGATGCAGTGAACATGGAGCTAGCGCTCATGTATAAGGAAGTGCCAAGCTATTTGGAAATCACTCCACAAAAGGAAGTAAGCTCAAAGCTTTGCAGAAAGCTTCAAACTTCTCCCTAGGTAAAGCCTTCATGAAAAGGTATGCAATGTTCTCCTGCATGGGCACATATGCCAAGCTGATGTCCCCAGCAGAGAACCTCTCCCTGACATAATGATAATTCACCTGAATGTGCTTACTGCGAGCATGGAACACAGGGTTCCTCGCAATTGCCAATGTGCTCTAACTGTTAGTGAAGATGGTGGTGGCAGAAGACCGACCAACAACTAAATCAGCCATAAGGCATCTAAGACACACACACACTCAACAGTCGCTATGAAAGATGCCCTATACTCAGCCTCGCAACTAGAAGTGGCCACAATAGGCTGCTTCTTGCTCAACCAAGATATACATGAGCTACCAAGCATGAAGCAAAAGCCACTAGTGGACACATGAGTGTCATAGCAACCAGCCCAATGAGAGTCAGAAAAAGCATGCAAAACTGGCGGTAGTGATCCCCCCTTGGGATAAAACAACCCAAGATGCCGAGTACCACTCAAGTAGCAAAAGATGCGTTTAACTGCCTGCCAATGCTTGACTCCTGGGCAATGCATAAACTTGCTTATCTGTGAGACAACAAACTGAATATCTGGCCGAGTAATGCATAAGTAAATCAAGCATCTGACAGCTTGCTGATAGAGAATAGCATCAAATGCATCTCCAGCATCATGAAGACTTAGTCATAAACTTGTCTCCATAGGAGTGGCAATAGGTTTATAGTCTTCAAGGCCAAAACACTGCAATAATGTGTCAATATATTTCATTTGACACAAAGCCATTCCACCATCAACGTGCATAAACTGAATGCCCAAATAATGATGCAAATGCCCCAAATGAGACATCTCAAATGAGGCATGCAAATCATCCTTAAAATCAGCAATATGCCTCTCATGAGGACCAGTGAGTGAGCAGCATGTCATCAATATAAACCACAATGATCAGAAGTACATCATTAGCATGCTTAACATATAAGGTGCTTTCAATTGGACTATTCTCAAAACCATGTGCAATCAGATAGGCATGTATCTTTTCATACCAAGCACGTGGTGCTTGCTTTAAACCACATGCCTTCTTTAACCTGCACACCTGGTTTTCATGCCCTTTCTGCACAAAGCCACGGGGCTAAAAGATGAACACTTGCAAGTGCACAAATGCTATGAATAATAGTCATTCAACAGGTAGGAGCAAAGGTTTCATCAAAATCAATGCCTCTTTCTAGCGCATAACCCTTTGCAACAAGCCTAGCCTTATATCTGTCAACTGTACCATCAGGTTTACACTTACGCTTGTATACCCACTTAGTGCCAATGGCCTTCTTGCCAGGAGGTAAGTCACATAAAAACCAAGTACTATTCTTCATTATAGCATCATATTTAGATTGCATAACAACCATCCAATTTTTTGAGTTTTGTGCTTCATCAAACGAAACAGGCTCAGCCTCATCACAGAGACTAGATGCAACCATAGCATAGCAATTTGATGCAAAAGAGGCACTATGAGAGCGTGATCGAGTATGATATGATAGAGGTGCATCTAATTTGCTTTCACGAAAAGTCTGCACCAGCCATTTTGGCATAGTTTTTGCCTCCTCAATATCAGCTCTCTCATCAACAAGTGCATCATGTAAACCTACATCAGAAATGGGATGATCTGCATCATCACATGTGTTAAAAATAAAGAAGTAAGCTCGTATATATTTTTGCAAAAAGGATTTTCTTCAAGTAGAAGAAAAATACAAAAATGAAAAATAGAAGCATTTACTTCAGCAAGTAGTGGAGGCCAAAAGAGAATTATTCAAAAGAGAATTATTCAAAAGAGAATTATTCAAAAGAGAATCAAATCCAAAAAAAACTGAACTGTAAGAGGAGTGGCTGTCCAAAGTAGTGGAGAAATGATGGAGAAGAGCTCTCAAACTCATCATGAGAGTTTTTGGTCACTTGGCTATAAAAGAGGCAAGGGAGGACACTCAAGTATAGAGGAAGAAGGCGTGGAGCTCCCCTTGTAGGTAGTTCATTTGGTTTGAGTCATTTTGTTCAGTTCACTCTCATAGAGTATGTCCAGCCGCACACCCATTTCTGCATAGTCTACTTTTGAGAGTCATATATCTCAATATATGTATCCAATTTTAGTGTTTAAACATTCGTTGGAAAGATTATCTCAAGTACTTCCTCTGTATAGAACAATGTTACGAAATTCTTTATGCTCTGTGAGTTATTCAGGTTTTAGTGAAGTCCAGTTTTCAGCCTAACTGAGTGGACAGGTAGTCTATTTTGAATCAAATAGTTGCCAACTCAAATCTACTCCAAATTGAGTGTTTGATATCTAATTTGAAAGCTCTAGGTGTCTAGTTTGAGTGACCAGAGTTTCAAGTTCATTGCGTATTTCAATTGGTACCAATTTTCATTTGAAGGTTCTACTATTGGCAAGAGTCTTGATCCTGAGAAGATCTTCTACACTTTCCGCTACGAGTAGGAGAGGAATTCTCCAACAATTGGTATCAAAGCATTGGAGTTTGAAGATTCAAAGCATTGGAACTGAATTGAAGCAAAGGAGAAGCTACAAATCAAGGGGGAGCTTCGTGAAGTCAAGAAAGAGCGCCACAACATACTTGAGGTAAACTTGAATCTTGGGAGTTTTCAATGGCTGATTTAGGACAACAAGTTGAGAAGTTAGACAAAGATAATTTTCAATCTTGGAGGTATAGAATGATAAATTACCTTAAAGGTAAAGGTTTATGGAGTCTAGTTAGTGGAGACGATCCACAACCAGTGGACATTGAAGATCCCAACATTACTCCGGCACAAAGGAGACAATTTGCTGATTGGGAAGAGAGGAATCGAAGGGTGATGTTCCTCATCTCACAAGTTATTTCTAACACTATGATTGGTCATGTGCAAAGCTTAGAAACAGCCAAGGAAGTTTGGGAAGCATTGGAGAAGGTGTATGCTACCTCAACAAGGTCTCGAAGGATGCAACTCAAGAACGAGCTCAACAACATGAGGAAAAGATCAAACCAAAGCATTAGTGAGTATACATTGAGGATCAAAGAGCTTCGAGATCAGCTAGCATCAATTGGATGCAAGATAGAAGAGGAAGACATCGTCCAAACAGCCCTCAATGGCTTGAGAAGTGAAGAAAAGTGGAAGCCCCTCATCACAAACATCCTTTATAGAGATCCTCTACCAACATTCGACGAGATTATACCAAATCTTGTGGCTGAAGAGGTTTCTCAACAAGGAGAAGGCAACAAAGGTAAGGATAGCCATAGTCAAATGTTATATGCAGGAAGAGGTAGAGGAAGGAACTCAAGAGGAGGCTCGAGAGGAAGAGGAAGAAGCTACAACAACACAAATTTCAGCCAACACAACGCGGAGGACAAGGACAACTCAAATGACAACACACATGGAAGAGGTCGAGGAAGAAATAGAGGAAGAGGTCGAGGTTCATACAATCCTCATAAAGGTATAACATGTTATCATTGTGGTAAACTAGGACATTATGCAAATGATTGTTGGCAAAAGAATGGAAGGCTGAATGGAGGCAACCAAAGGAGCCAAAATAACTATGCGAGTACATCAAGTGAAGGAGACAAGCAAACCATGCTTGCCAGAAGTGATGACCAAAAATGGCTCATAGATTCAGGTTGCAACAACCATATGACATGCCAAGGAGATTTGTTCACAAAGCTACAAGCTCCAAGTGGAAAAGGATGTGTGGAGACCGGCGATCAAACTCAACACGCAATTGAGCATGTTGGAGATATCAAGCTTGGAGACAAGAAGGTATTGGCTGATGTTCTTCATGTTCCTACTATTGCAAAGAATTTGATTTTAGTAGGACAAATGGTACAGAAAGGATATCATGTTATCTTCGATGAAAAAGGCTGCTTTATAAAGAATCCAAAAGAAGGATTCAAGGTCATTGCTCAAGGAAGGAAAGAAGGAAGGATGTTCACTTTGGACATCCAACAACCGCATGGAAAGGTGATGTATATTCAGTTTGGAAACAAGAGGATTGCTAAAATCGATTTGTGGCACAAAAGGTTTGGACATATCAACATTCCCAAGCTCAAGGACATGAGCAACCATGAAGTGGTAAGAGGTCTTCCAAGATTCAATGATGCCGGACTACATGAGTTTTGTGAAGCATGCCAACTAGGAAAGCAAAATCGACAACCATTCAAGAAAAGCAACTATGTGGCAAGGAATGTCCTCGACTTGATACACACGGATGTATGGGGACCATCACAACAACCATCACTGGCTGGTAATAGATATTTTGTCACTTTTATTGATGATCATTCAAGGAAAGTATGGATGTTTTGCATAAAACAAAAATCAGATGTGTTCTCCATGTTCAAGAGATTTAAAGCACAGGTAGAAAAGGAAACAGGACGCTACATAAAGACCTTGAGGTCCGATGGAGGAGGAGAATATTTCTCCAAAGAATTTTCAGATTTTCTTTATGAAAATGGCATCAAGAGACAATTACATGTAGGTACACACCTCAACAAAATGGAATAGCTGAAAGGAAAAATCGACATATCACAAAAGTTGCAAGATGCATGCTCAACGAGATGAAGATGCCACTAAACTATTAGGCTGAAGCAACTAGTACGGCCGTTTATTTGATGAACAAGTGCACAACGGCTGGAGTGCATAATCTAACTCCCGAGGAGGTTTATTCCGGTAAGAAGCCTGACCTTACACATCTAAAAGTTTTTGGATGTGTGTGTTATGTTCACATCCCTCAAGAACTAAGGACAAAGATGGAGGCAAAGTCTGAAAAATGTATTTTTATTGGATATTCATCAGAGCAAAAGGGATATAGGTGCTACAATCCGGTGACAAAGGAGCTACGAGTCTCACGAGATGTGGTATTTGATGAGCTAAGACCATGGTTTGGAGACAAAGGGAAAGAGAAGATTCTTGAAGAAGATTGCGAAGATGATGGAGGTGTTGTCCAAGAAGAATTTCACAAACAAGCACTCAAATGTCAGGTCCAGAAGCTTCTACATCACTTGGAGAAAGCTCAACATGGAAGGGGAGGCTAAGGAGTCATTCCTCATCACCAACATCAGCTTATAAAAGATCTAAAGGTGAAAGTGTTGCCCAAAATAGTGATTCAAATGCAAGTGAAGAAGAGTATGAAGAGGTGATCACACCGAAGGTAAAGTTGAACCGGTTGAAGAAGCAATGTTCAAAAGGAAATGAAAGGAGGTCTTCAAGAGCAAGGTATCCAATTGAAAGGCTGAGCTATGATAGTTTTATTGCAAAGCATTTTGCATATATGACACAGGTGGTCAAAGACAAAGAACCGGATGCATATGAAGAAGCATGTACACAAAAAGAATGGCAAGAAGCTATACAAGAAGAGATGAAAGCTCTCAAGGACAATCACACATGGGAGCTAGTTCCAAAGGCTAAATTTATGAAGATTGTTCCAAATAAACGGGTGTTTAAAATAAAGAGAAACGCTGATGGTTCTCTAGCAAGGCATAAAGCTAGACTAGTAGCAAAAGGATTCAAGCAAACTCACGACATTGATTATGAAGAAACTTTCAGCCCGGTTGCAAAGATGGAAACAATTAGAACCTTGATTGCAGTGAGTGCAGCAAGGAGATGGCCATTGTACCAACTTGACATAAAAAATACTTTTCTCAATGGTGAACTTCAAGAAGAGGTATACATGAGTCAACCGATTGGATTTGAAGACAAAAAAGCATCCAAATTTTGTTTGTAGATTGAAGAAAGCTTTGTATGGGCTGAAGCAAGCACCACGTGCTTGGAATCAAAGATTGGTCGAGTACCTCACAAGGTGTGGGCATAGTCCAAGTAATGCAGCTCCCTCTTTCTACATGAAGAAAGAAGAAGGCAAGCAGGTATATATTTGCATATACGTTGATGATCTCATCATAACAGGAAGTAATGTTACAGGAATACAAGAGATCAAAAGGAAACTCGGTAAGGAGTTTAAAATTTCAGATCTTGGTGAGCTGAAATACTTTTTAGGCATTGAGATAGTCTATGGGAAAGATGGCATTTACTTGATGCAAAGAAAGTACCTATTGGATGTTCTTTTCAGATTTGGAATGAGTGAATGCAAACCACTCACTCAACCTATGGACACAAATGTGAAGCTATGCTCAAATGATGGAGAGAAGTTACATGATGTAACTACATACATGAGTATTATAGGTTCATTGATCTATGCTACGATCACAAGACCAGATTTGTGTTATATTGTTGGAGTTCTTTCTCAATTTATGCAAGCTCCAACAAGTGAACATTTAAATTCAGCCAAACGAGTGCTAAGATATGTGAAGCACACAGTCAATCATGCTTTGTTTTATAGATATGATGAAGAATTGCAGGTAAAAGGCTTCAGTGATGCTGATTGGGCTGGTTCGAAGGAAGATAGAAGATCCACTTCAGGTTATGTGTTCATGATAGGAAGCAAACCTATCACATGGAGCTCAAAGAAGCAACCTACTGTTGCACTATCATCTACAGAAGCTGAATATAGAGGTTTAGCCTTTGCAACTTGTGAAGCTATGTGGATTAAGAAGCTCTTGGCTGATCTTGATGTGCAGGTGGAGACCATTCCAATTTATGGTGACAACATGTCAAGCATTCACTTGACAAACAATCCAATGTTTCATGCACGAAGCAAGCACATAGAAGTGCATTATCATTATGTTCGAGAAAAAATTTTGAGCAAGGATGTGGATATAAAGTTCATTGGAACTAATGACCAGGTTTCAGACATGCTTACAAAGTCCCTCGATGCTTCTAAGCTCAAGAGGTTCAAGGACGACATCAACTTACAAGATATGGCTAAAGGTGCAAGTTCACCTGTGAGCTTGAGGGGGATTGTTAAAAATAAAGAAGTAAGCTCGTATATATTTTTGCAAAAAAGATTTTCTTCAAGTAGAAGGAAAATACAAAAATGGAAAATAGAAGCATTTACTTCAGCAAGTAGTGGAGGCCAAAAGAGAATCATTCAAAAGAGAATCAAATCCAAAAAAACTGAACTGTAAGAGGAGTGGCTGTCCAAAGTAGTGGAGAAATGATGGAGAAGAGCTCTCAAACTCATCATGAGATTTTTTGATCACTTGGCTATAAAAGAGGTAAGGGAGGACACTCAAGTATAGAGGAAGAAGGCATGGAAGTCCCCTTGTAGGTAGTTCATTTGGTTTGAGTCATTTTGTTCAGTTCACTCTCATAGAGTATGTCCAACTGCACACCCATTTCTGCATAGTCTACTTTTGAGAGTCATATCTCTCAATATATGTATCCAATTTTAGTGTTTAAACATTCGTTGAAAACCTTATCTTGAGTACTTCCTCTGTATAGAACAATGTTACGAAATTCTTTATGCTCTATGAGTTATTCAGGTTTTAGTGAAGTCTAGTTTTTAGCCTAACTGAGTGGACAGGTAGTCTATTTTGAATCAAATAGTTGCCAACTCAAATCTACTCCAAATTGAGTGTTTGATATCTAATTTGAAAGCTCTAGGTGTCTAGTTTAAGTGACCAGAGTTTCAAGTTCATTGCATATTTGAGTTGGTACCAGTTTTCATTTGAAGGTTCTGCTGTTGGCAAGAGTCTTGATCCTGAGAAGGTCTTCTACACTTTCCGCTGCGAGTAGGAGAGGAATTCTCGAACAACATGAAACCTACAAAGGCTGAGAATTTGCCTCATTAGGACTAGCACTAGACTGTCTACCTATAAAAAGAGGCAGCAAAGTATCATACATGTCTTTGGAGCTAACAAATGTCTCCTTAGTACATGAAAGCAATGTTTGAATAGCATCTTCCACAAAAACAACATCACGGCTAACCAAAATGTGTTTAGTTTGTGGATGATACAAACGATAGCCTTTACTTTCAGAACTGTACCCAAAAAAAAAACATTTTACTGCTTTATCATCCAATTCTCTACGATGTTGTTCAGACACTAATGCATATGCCAAACAACCAAAAACACATAGATGAGCAACACATGGCTTGCGATCATGCCAAGCCTCATATGGAGTGATAGATTGCAGAGCATTAGTGGGACACCTGTTAAGTACATATGTTGCACACATGATAGCCTCAAGCCGCAAACTATATGGTAAAGCCTAACTCTTGACCATACACCTCGCCATTTCCATGAGTGACCTGTTCTTCTGTTCAGCAACTCCATTCTTTTGAGGTGTATAGGACACTACATTGGTGTTTTATCCCACGTTCAGCCAGAAATGCATTAAAATCAAAAGACATATATTCCCCCCTCGATCAGAATGGAGGGTGCCCATTTTACATGCTCATAGATTTTCAGCCAAAACCAAAAACTGTTTGAAGCACATGAACACTTCAGACTTTGCTTTCAATGGATGTACCCATGCATGCTTGGAAAAATCATCAATGAAAGTCACGAAGTAAAGATAATTTACAAAAGAGGGTGTCTGCATAGGACCACAAACATCACTATGTACAAGCTTCAATTTATGAGTAGCCTGATTTTAACCATCTTTTGGAAAGGAGGAACGCTGCATTTTTCCCAAAATACAACCTTCACAAACATGTTTTCCAGGTGCCTTAAGTTTGGGCAAAGAGGACACCATTTCAGATTTCTACATGCATAGCAAACTAGCAAAATTCAGATGACCAAAGCGTGCATGCCAAAGCTTTGCATTTGACATAGCCTGAGAACCATGTACTGCACATGCCGAAGCATTTACAGATCTTTCATAGTCTATGAGCTTATACAGCCCACGACATAAAATGCTAGAAGCAATAATCACGTCGCCATTTGACAGATCATGAACTGTACATCTATCATCAACAAATTTCACAACCAAGCCAATCTTAGCTAATGCAAAAAGTGATAAAAAAATTTTCTTGATCCCTAGCACAAACAAAGCATCTGACAAAGTGAAAGAACTACCATTAGTAGTAGTCAAAATGATCTTACCAACTCCCATAACATGATAAGAGGAGTTGTTGGTGCATGTAACAATATTCCCTGTAGGGGCCGGCTCAAATGAAGAGAAGAAACTGTGCTGCACGGTAATATGTTTGGTCGCCCCACTCTCAAAGTATCAAACATCTGAGTCTACTGCAGAGATGCATTGCTCATGAGAAGATGGGTCAAAACTGCAAACAATAGAAAACACCCATTCTTCTTCCTACACAAGATTAGCAGACTCTGTTTTTGGTGTAGAGGCCTCTACAACAACCATTCCA
Source organism: Ceratopteris richardii (assembly GCA_020310875.1). Lineage (NCBI taxonomy): Eukaryota > Viridiplantae > Streptophyta > Polypodiopsida > Polypodiales > Pteridaceae > Ceratopteris > Ceratopteris richardii. The sequence goes on along the minus strand of CM035424.1, from coordinate 32,328,867 downwards.
GCCTCTTTCTTCTTTGCCTCTTTAGCAGCCAGTTTTGGACTATTTTTATGATATAATCATTTCCTTTACAGTACTTGCAAAATAATTTCTGCTTTTTGATTTCTTTTCATCTTTTTCTTCCCTCTTCGATTGTGCAAAATTAGCAGATTTCTTCTTACTACTTGAAGAGCTCCATTTTCCTTTGCCTTTTTGACTAGCCAGGAAAGCTTGATTTGCAACACGCATAATGGAACTGTTCTGCCTGGACTGATCTTCCTGCAATAGAACATAGACTAACTCCTCGAATGACAAGGCATTTGGATTGCCTTTCATCATCAACCAAAGAGTAGAAGCAAAACTCTGATATGAATCAGGAAGACAATTTAGAACGTTCTACACATTTCCCGAGCATTCTTAGCTGTTCTGCAAGAGTGTATGTGAGGAATAATGGCATGTTTGACAGACAAAGCTATCAATGCATGTGCATGGGCATCTCTGCCATCCCAACAAATTTGGTCTGCAGTAGATGCATCAAAAACCACAACATGAACAGGAATATGCAGAATATCATCATCTTTGACATCTTCTACATCAGCTTCAGTACCTGCAGTTGTAATAGTTGTAGGTGTGATAGGACGTTTTTCAACACCTTGCACAATGTTCCATAGTCCTTTTGCAACCAATACACGTCACATGATATAAGCCCATAACGGGTAGTTGGTACCATCCAACTTATCCTCAATAGCCAACAACGAAATACATCAGTGCTTTCAGCCATGGCCGATGACTAAAATACCTTGATGTAGAAAATTGACCGTATCGCAAAAAGTTGAACGCAAATGCCCATACAAATTCTTCTAGACCTTTAGCACTCTTCGTGATGCTTATATTGGCAAATCAAAATTGGTATATACCTTTGGCACAAAAAGATGAAATAACCTACACAAGCGCTGTGATAGTGCGTTCTCGAAAACACGTTGAGTATGCTCACCAAAATTCATGCGATTTTGAGAATACAACCAAAGGAGTGTCGACGGCACCCTAGATGAATCGACAACTTGCTCTGATACCAATTGTTGGAGTTAGACATCTGCGGAAGCACGCGAACACCACAAGGAAGAAGAAGAAGCTTGGAGCACAACACACAATACTAAATGTATTACTAGAGAATGTACAAAGATAATTAGCACATTAGGGCAATAGGCGTATATACAAGCTGAGGGAAAAAAACCTCCTAATGAGGGAAAAAAGTGCCCTGATGGTCCTTGTGTGTTCACACACATCACTACCTAAATATATCAACAATTGATAATTGATTCCTAGGATGATTCACTCCTATTGTCATGACTTGAAGTGATTGCATTCCATCCTCAGACTTAATTCTAGCATAGGTAGACCCATCATCCATGGCTTTAGTTTCCACAGGACTCTCAAAAATAAAGGGCGAACCTAAGAGAGCTTCATAGGAGCAATTATATTGAATAAAGAAGTGAAATTCTTCTATGATTCCTCCTATGGATATGGGCACACTAGCACAAGCTCCATACAGGTACCTACACCATTATCTGCAGTTCTCATATGCCATCCACAATATTTATCTATGGGCCATCAAAATTTATCATAGACTTCTCTTGAAATCACATTGATTTCGGAGCCGGAATCTACTACTGCATTTACAATGAAGCGTTCTTATCATTGCCTATTTTAAGAAGTGACTTTCATGTTTTTTCCATGATTTTCATGGTCAAGTTGAATAAGTCTTAAGAAATTTTTATTAACATGTACTTCATCATCATCAAGGTCCTCTTCATCAGATTCATCAAAGTTTAAGGTTTCATCCATAGCTTGATCATGATCTAGAGAATCTTGCATCTCAGTATCTAGATTAAGTGGAGACCTCTTCCTTTTAATTAGGCTGATAAAGTTATCTTTAAAAATAGGCTTTGCAATAGAGAAAACTTGTTCTAAAGACATAGTCACTTCACTCTTAAGAAAAATGTCATCTAAAATCTCCATAGGATCTACTTTTCTCTTAATTTCTGAAATCAAGATGGCTTTAGGTTTTTTCTTTGGTTTCTTTTGTTTTTGCTCAGGATCTTGTTTTTGTTCATGTTCTTGTGTTTGGCCTTGAGTTTGTTTTGATTGTTATTGTCTCTCTAAAGGCTTGGGTTCCATTTTTCTTTGCTTTGCCTTCTTAGCTTTTTGCTTCTCCTCTTATTTTTCTTCATTTAGTTTGGATTCTTGTTCTTTATCTTTGGGTTGTGATGTTTCCCCTTGCTCTTCTTTCACTAGGCTCAGTTTCATCTCTTTTCGTTTTTCTTCTACATTGGATATGTGAGAAATAAGAGATTGATATTCTATCGGTGACTCCCAAGCCATTATTCTCCTAATCACATCACGTGCTCTTACTAAAGCCTCTACAGAAAAGTCAACTTCCTTTGTGGGTTTACTTGATTCTTCTTCTTGTTCATCAAGAGCTTCTAATTTCACTCCTCTAGTTCGTGTTAAAAGTCAAGCTTCAAGCTACAAATTCGTGGGGAATCTTTTATGGACATGTGGAGCAATCAAAGGAAGCCAAAAGTCACGAGATTCCATCAAGAAAAGTCACTCAATCACTCCCCAAGTCATCTCAACTAAGTCCTCCAAGTGTGCGCAGGCAGTGTTGCAACTCTCTACCCCTGAGTTGTTAGCATTGGTTCTCCCTCATATTGTATCTATTTGATGTAATTCTTGTCTCATTGGATAGCTATTAGAGTCTATTTTATGCTCACAAATTCTCTGGAGCATTATCTGAGTAATCTGGGAGCAACATTCATTTTAGTGAAGTTGTGTGATTGATATCTCTCTTAGTGTGTAGGCTTTGTTGGAAATATTTTGCTCTCTGTTGTAAGGGCTGGTTCTCCTTCTCTATGTATCCATTTGCTATGATTTTTGTGTCATTGGGTAGCTATTAGAGTGCTCTAAAGTTGTTCCAAGTTTGAGATTCATTCTCTATATACTCTCTAAGAAAAGCTTGCTGGAGTGAATGAGGTATCTGCTTGACTGGCAGTTGTGAGCATTCAACTAGCTCATGTTGTAGACATTGTTTCTCTTTGTGTAAGCATCCATTTGAAGTGAAATTTGTTTTTTTGGAAAGCTCTTGCTGTCTACTACAAGTCTACAAAAGGTCACTGGAGTTCTTTGCATAAGCTCTGAGGTTGAGATACTTCCCCCATCAGTTCGTGCATCTCTCATGGTTATGTTTTCATAGTGCTTTTTTATTCCTCCCTTATCATAGTTTCCTTGCAAAGGTAGCCTACATCGATAGTCACAAATTTTCTTTTCTATGTCTATTACTAGTCATTGCTCCTTAGCAGCCTTCAATAGTTCACAATCTCTCAAAAAGTGCTCTAACAAATCACACCAAGGACACCTATGAGGGCCACACATAAAACCATTCAAATTTTTAGTATTTTGATTAACTTGTGGTCGGAAATTTTGAAATTGAGGATTTTGTTGGTAAGATATTGCTCGAATAGGATTATTAGGATTTTGATAAGGCAATTGATGTATTTGGGGAGGTTGGGGAGCAGCATGTCGTGCTTAAGGTACAAGAGAAGCTTCCATAGTATATGGTTGATGATTTTGAAATTTTGGTTTTAAGGATTTTGAAAAGTTGTTTGAGAAGCTTGAAGATACATGTTTTGATACATTTTAGGATTTTGCACATGAGGATGAGGATTTTGCACATGAGGATGAGGATTTTGCATTAGAGGAACTTGATATGCTTGAGTAGGAGTTACTTATGGATTTTGATTGGGAGCTATAACATGTTGATTAGGCAATTGAAAAGACATGGTTGTCATTTGATCTTGGAAAGTTTTCATGTAATTAGATTGTAAAGCATCTACAGTCTTGGCCAAATTGGATTGTGTAGCAATAAAACTTTCCATTTCCTTAGTGAGAATTTCCACTTGATATTGTTCAACAATACTTTTATTTGACTCTACTTTAAACCTTTGAGTAGGCTCCATCATTTGAGGAATAAGAGTAGAGTCAAAAAGCATAGCATGGGATTGATCTCTAGCTTGCTCCTTATCTTTGTGTATGTGTATGTGTATGTGTATGTGTATGTGTGTGTGTATGTGTATGTGTATGTGTATGTGTATGTGTATGTGTATGTGTGTATATGTGTATGTGTATGTGTATGTGTATGTGTATGTGTATGTGTATGTGTATGTGTATGTGTATGCATATGCGTATGCATATGCATATGCGTATGCGTATGTGTATGTGTATGTGTATGTGTATGTGTATGTGTATGTGTATGTGTATGTGTATGTATGTGTATGTGTATGTGTATGTGTATGTGTATATGTATTTGTACGTGTATGTGTATGTGTATGTGTATGTGCAGGTGTAGGTGTACGTGCACGTGCACGTGCATGTGCATGTGCATGTGTATCTGTATGTGTATCTGTACGTGTATGTGTATGTGTATGTGCACGTGTAGGTGTACGTGCACCTACACATGCATGTGCATGTGTATGAGTATGTGTATCTATATGTGTATCTGTATGTGTATATGTACGTGTATGTGTATATGTACGTGTATGTGTATCTCTATGTGCAAGTGTAGGTGTACATGCACGTGCACGTGCATGTGCATGTGTATGTGTATCTGTATGTGTATCTGTACGTGTATGTGTATGTGTATGTGCACGTGTAGGTGTACGTGCACATGCATGTGCATGTGCGTGTGCATGTGTATGTGTATGTGTATGTGTATGTGTAGGTGTATGTGTATGTGTATGTGCACATGCACGTGCACGTGTATGTGTACGTGTACGTGTATATGTACCTGTATGTGTATGTGTATGTGTATGTGTATGTGTATGTGTATGTGTATGTGTATGTGCACATGCACGTGCACATGTACATGTACCTGCATGTGTAGGTGTGCGTGTGCGTGTGTGTGCATGTGGGCATGCGTGTGGGTGTGTGTGTGCGTGTGCGTGTGCGTGTGCGTGTGCATGTGCATGTGCGTGTGCATGTGTGTGTGTGCGTGTGCATGTACATGTATGTGTACGTGTACGTGTACATGTAGGTGTACGTGTACATGTAGGTGTACGTGTACATGTACGTGTATGTGTACGTGTATGTGTATGTGTACGTGTACGTGCCATGTGCATGTGCATGTGTCTCTGTATGCGTAGGCGTAGGCATATGCGTATGTGTATGTGTATGTGTATGTGTATGTGTATGTGTATGTGTATGTTTATTTGTATGTGTATGTGTATGTGTATGTGTATGTGTAAGTGTATGTGTATGTGTATGTGTATGTGTATGTGTATGTGTATGTGTGTATCTGTATGTGTATGTGTAAATGGAGGTGGAGTGTATGTGGATGTGTATGTCAATGTCGATGTCTATGTGAATCTCTATGTGTATGTGAATGTCTATGAGTATATGTGTATATGTGTATGTGTATGTGATGCGTATGTGTATGTGTATGTGATGCGTATGTGTATGTGTATGTGTATATGTGTGTGTGTATGTGTATATGTGTATGTGTATGTGTATGTGTATGTGTATGTGTGTGTATGTGTATGTGTATGTGTATGTTTATGTGTATGTGTATGTGTACGTGTATGTGTATGTGTATGTGCATGTGCATGTGCATGTGCATGTGCATGTGCATGTGCATGTGTATGTGTATGTGTCTATGTCTGCGTCTATATCTGGGTCTCCGTCCGCGTCTATGTCTGCATCTACGTCTACATCTGCGTCTGCGTCTGCCTTTGTGTCTGTGTCTGTTTCTCCGTCTGCATGTGAGTTTGCATATGCGTATGCGTATGCGTATACGTATGCATATTGATGGGTGATGATTCTAACACCCCAATGCAAAAATGGAAGATGGCTGCCCTCCACTAGGTCCACAAGCAGTGATATATGCTCACTGTTCTGAACTTTTCTCTGCACCAATATAGAGACTTAAAAATGATATTTTGAAAACTTGTAGTAGACTATAAGAGCTACCCAACAAGCTTTAAATAATCCCAAATGGATATTCTAGCTGGGAGAATCCCCCTCTGCAAAACAGGCTTCTTGCTTGCAACACTCTCTGCCTATGTGTAGAGATATACCTTCACAAAGTTGGCAATTTCTCACAACTCACTCAGCCAAATAACTTGAAACTTTGGCAAAGTTTAGGGTACAATATGAGAGACCAAATGAAACTTTAAATCAATGAAAATGAGTACAATGAGAGAGCAAACAATGCTCTGCATTCTGGTACAATAAGATTTGGAAAAGCCTAACTACACCTGTAGATAGAGTGGAGCAAAATCATGAGCAAATGAGGTAAGCAAGGAAGGGGGCTGCTTGCTGGAGTTTATGACTTCACTAAACTAAGTGGGAAACTCGTGGAATGCATACAACACAAGAAAAAAAGGTGGGATGATGCTTATATGGACTTTTACTTTTCCTACAATCTAGCTAACCAGCCACCAATTAGTTTAGGTGCACTTTTTGGTGACTGATTTGATGAGATTTGAATTTGATTGAGTTTGGTGGAGCTTCTAACTTTATTCGACGACTTTGGGTCCTCTTTTTTGATTGGTCCACTTGCAAAACTCGTGGTTGAGCCTTTTGCATGATTGAGACTTCTCCATTCAATGCTTTGGTAAACATATCTGCATATTGCTCCATTGTATTGACATGCTCCACCTTGACATCCTTTCACATGATCTTCTCTCGAATAAAGTGGTAATGCACTTCTATATGCTTGGACCTTGCATGGAACACCGGATTTTGAGCCAAGCCTATGCTTCTTATGTTGTCACAAAAAATAGGTACTTGCTTAACCTGCAAATCAAGATCAACAAACAACTTCTTCAGCCACATAAGCTCACATGAGACTTGTGTTAAGCCTCTATACTCAGCTTTGCTCAATGAAAGAGCCACGGTTGGTTGTTTCTTTGACATCCATGAGATGGTCTTCTTCCCTAGCATGATAATATATCCACTAGTGCTCCTCCTGTCATCTTTAGAACCTGCCCAATCAACATCACAATAAGCTTGTACATTTAATCCATCATCAAATGGATAATATAGACCTTCATTCACTGATCCTTTGAGGTACTTAAGTACCCTTTTGGCTGCTACAAGATGAGGTACTCTTGGTGCTTGCAAAAATTGAGATAACACTCCAACTACATGTGCAATATCAGGTCTTGTCATAGTAGCATACAAGAGAGAACCAATTATTGACCTATACATGGTCACATCCTTCACTTCTTCACCTTCATGAGCACTTAGTTTAGCATTTACTTCTAATGGATTTGAAATGGGTTTGCAATCACACAAGCCAAACTTCTTCAAAAGATCAAGAATGTATTTCCTTTGCATCAAGTATATACCTTCCTCTTTATATAGTACTTCAATCCCAAGGAAGTACCTTAAAATCTCTAAATCTGAGATTTTGAATTCCAATCCAAGCTTCCTCTTTATGTCCTTGATGTTGGCTTCATCATCCCCTGTAATCATCAAATCATCAACATATATACAAATGAAAACAATTTTGCTACCTTCCTTGTTCACAAAGAGTGATGGGTCTGCATGACTATGACTGTATCCACATTTTACTAAGTAACCCACAAGCCTTTGGTTCCAAGCTCTTGGGGCTTGCTTGATTCCATAAAGAGCCTTCTTTAGCCTCCATATTGGATGACCTTACCTCACCATTAGGTGGTAGGAATCTGCTCCTCCTTGGTTTAGATGCGTTAAATCCTCGAGTTTCTAATTTTTCCATATCTTCATCACTTGTAGATTCCATGTCTACCCATTGATGGTCTTCGTCATTTGCCTTTTCCTTTCCTTTGCTGCTTCCTTCACTTGAATGAGCTTCTTTCCTTGTCCTTCCATGCCAAGCTGATGTAGTACTCTCCTCTGATGATGTGCTTGAAGTGTTTGGACCACTTATCTCCATGCTTTGTTGTTGCTCTTTCAACTTTTTCTCGGCTTCATATGCATCGTCAACTTGTAACACATCTTTGCTACCATACCAAGGTAGAAAATCATCAAATATTACATCCCTAAATACCTTAAGCTCTTTGGTGCAAGGGTTATAACATCTTAAACCCTTTTGCTCTAAAGAATATCCAAGAAATATACACCTATCCGCCTTCGGGTCTAACTTGTGTCTCAATTCTTAAGGTATGTGAACATAACACACACAACCAAATACTTTGAGATGTGAAAGATTGGGTTTCTTACCAAACCAAGCTTCATAAGGTGTAACTCCATGTACTCTTGAGGTTGGACACCTATTCATAATGTATATGGCTGTATTTGTTGCATCAACCCAATAAGAGTTAGGAACATTCATTTCATTTAACAAAGATCTAGCCACTTCTGCTATGTATCTATTCTTCCTTTTTGCCACCACATTTTGTTGAGGTGTATACCTGCAAGTGAATTTCCTTTTGATGCCATGGTCATGTAGAAAATCTGAAAATTCATTTGAAAAATACTCTCCCCCTCCATCCAATCTGAGAATCTTTATATACTTACCTGTTTCCTTCTCCACTAGGTTTTTGAACCTCTTGAAGTGGTAAAACACCTCTGACTTTGAGTTCATGCAATACATCCAAACAAACCTTGAATGATCATCTATAAATGTGACAAAATATCTATTACCTCCAACGGATGGCTCCTTTGTAGGTCCCCATACATCTATGTGTATGAGATTGAACACTTCATTGCTCACATGTGCTCCCTTCTTGAATGGCAATCTGCTTTGTTTTCCTAATTGACAAGCATGGCACAAATGTTGCATATTCTGAGATGTAAGATTAGGTAGACCACTCACCAAGCCCTTCCTTTGCGTGTCCTTCATCCTTTGTAAGCTTATGTGCCCAATTCTTTTATGCCATAAGTCGATTTCTGCAATCTGTTATTTCCAATTGACAAGTAGACAGTGTGAGGGGTTGATGGCTTTACCTCCATGGTGAAGAGTCTTCCTTGCTTCTTTCCTTTTTCTATGAGCTTGTAGTCCTGCATGGGGTCTTCAACAAAACATCCTTGCTCATTAAACCTCACCGCATAACCTCTTTCAACCATTTGACCTACCGAAACCAAGTTCTTTGTGATGGTTGGCACATGCAACACATGCTTCAACACCTTGGAGCTTTGAGATCCATTCAATGCAACATCTCCCACATGTGTAATCTTGTGCTCAGTGTCATCCCCTGTCTCTACATGTCCTTGAGTGATGGGTGAATGTAAATTAAAGAAAACATCTTTATTGCAACTAATATGGTTGCTACAACCACTATCAATGTACCATGTAAAATATGAATTGGCTCTTTCACTTGAACCATACATCATAAGCAAGTTCTTATTTTCTGAATTTGGTAAAGTACTAGCATAATTACCTTGGTTCCTTTTGTATCCTTGATTGCCTCCTCCTTTGGACCAACAATGTCTTGCATAATGGCCGGATTTTCCACAATTGTAGCATTCTCCATTGGATGCTTCTCTTCCATGTGATCTTCCTCCTCTTCCTCTACTCCTTCCTCTTCCTCTTGATCCATAGCTTTGGTTGGAGCCTTCTTGGTTGCTTGAGGTTGAGCTTGACCTTCCTCTCCCTCTGCCTTGGGAGTTTTGTCCACCTCATTTGTCGTTGCCTCTACCTACATAGAAAACTTGGGCTTGGCTGCCCTTTGATTGTGAACCTCCTTGATTCATCTCCTCGGTCACCATCAATGTGACTAATTGATCAAATTCTGGTAGGGAATCCCTCACATAAACTGATGTGGTGAATGCTTTCCACCTTTCATCCTCTCTCAAGACATTGAGAGTGTGTGCAACAAGATCATCGTCTTCAATTGGGCTCCCAATTGAGCCTAAAGCATCTGCAAGTTCTTTAACCTTCAAAATGTACTCATTTATGTTAGTACTTGGTGATTTCCTAAGATTATTCAGCTCATTCTTGAGCTGAATCTTCCTTGCCTTGGTTGATGAAGAGTACAATCTCTCCAAGGTCTCCCAAACCTTCTTGGATGTGTCCAAGTCTTGTATATGCCCTATCATGCTATTGCTTATGTGTTGAGATAGAATGAATATGACTCTCCTATCGCTTTCTATTCATTCATTAAGTGCCTTGACCTGCCGTTGAAGTGGTGGATCATGTACATGAGGCATTGGCTCCGTTCCGCTCAATAAACCCCACAATCCTTTGCCCATAAGGTAGTTGCTAACTCTAAATTTCCATGGTTGATAATTGCCTTTCTCTAACTTCTCTATTTGTGCATTATACTCAGGCATACTGAGCTCTAAGATTCTCCTCTAGCTTCTCCTCAAGTGTTCCTATGCTTTAGAAGGTGTGGATATTACCTTTTGATAGCTTCTCCCTTGCTAACCTTCGACTAGTTGAGATCTCCATCGATGTAGCCCCCTTTTGATGTCTTCTTGCTTTGATGAGTCCTCCTTGTGCTTCCACGAGTTGTCTTAATCCCTTCAAGTCTTCAATGTGATGTCACTGATGTCTCCAAGCCTCCAAAATGGCTCTGATACCACTGATGGGGGATGATTCTAACACCCCAATGCGAAAATGGAAGATGACTGCCCTCCACTAGGTCCACAAGCAGTGATATATGCTCACTGTTCTGAACTTTTCTCTGCACCAGTACAGAGAATTAAAATGACATTTTTCAGACTTGTAGTAGACTATAAGAGCTACCCAAAAAGCTTTAAATCATCCCAAATGGATATTCCAGTTGGGAGAACCACCCCCTACAAAATAGGCTACCTATTTGTAGCACTGTCTGCCTATGTGCAGAGATATACCCTCACAAAGTTGGCAATTTCTCACAACTCACTCAGCAAATAACTTGAAACTTTGGCAAAGTTTAGGGAACAATATGAGAGACCAAATGAAGCTTGAAATCAATGAAAATGAGTAGAATGATAGAGCAAATAATGCTCTACAATCTGGTACAATCAGATTTGGAAAAGCCTAACTACACCTTTAGATAGAGCGGAGCAAAATCATGAGAAAATGAAGTATGCAAGCAAGGGGGCTGCTTGCTGGAGTTTATGACTTCACTAAACTAAGTGGGAAACTCGTGGAATGCATAAAACTCACGAAACAAAGGCGGGATGATGCTTATATAGACTTTTACTTTTCCTATAATCTAGCTAAGCACCCACCAATAAGTTTAGGTGCACTTTTTGGTGGCTGATTTGATCAGATTTGAATTTGATTGAGTCTGGTGGAGCTTCTAACTTTATTCCACGACTTTGGGTCCTCTACTTTTATTCGTCCACTTGCAAAACTCGTGGTTGAGCCTTTTTGCATGATTAAGACTTGATTTTCAACACGTATGCGTATGCGTATGCGTACGCGTATGCGTACGCGTATGCGTACATGTGTGTGTGCATGTACATGTATGTGTACGCGTATGCGTATGCGTACACGTACATGTGTGTGTCCGTGTATGTGTACGTGTACGTGTACGTCTACGTCTACGTGTACATCTACGTGTACATCTACATGTACGTCTATGTGTACGTCTATGTGTACGTCTATGTGTACGTCTATGTGTACGTCTACGTGTACATCTACGTGTACATCTACGTGTACGTCTACATGTACATCTACGTGTATGTCTACGTATACATCTACGTGTACGTCTACCTGTACGTCTACGTGTACGTGTACGTGTATGTCTACATGTACGTCTACACGTACATGTACATGTATGTGTGTATGTGTATGTGTATGTGTATGTGTATGTGTATGTGTATGTGTATGTGTATGTGTATGAGTATGTGTATGTGTATGTGTATGTGTATGTGTATGTGTATGTGTATGTGTATGTGTATGTGTATGTGGATGTGGATGTGTATGTGTATGTGAATGTGTATGTGTATGTGTACATGTATTATCTTGAGCATAAGGATGAGGTACAAATTGGACATGATACCAAGCTCATTGTGCAAAGAATTTCTGTGTATGTGTATGTGTGTGTGTATGTGTGTGTATGTGTGTGTGTATGTGTGTGTATGTGTGTGTATGTGTGTGTATGTGTGTATGTGTATGTGTATGTGTGTGTGTATGTGTGTGTGTGTGTGTATGTGTATGTGTGTATGTGTATGTGTATGTGTGTGTGTATGTGTATGTGTATGTATATGTGTATGTGTGTGTGTATGTGTGTGTGTGTTTTTGTGTATGTGTATGTGTATGTGTATGTGTATGTGTATGTGTATGTGTATGTGTATGTGTATGTGTATGTGTATGTGTATGTGTATGTGTATGTGTATGTGTATGTGTATGTGTATGTGTATGTGTATGTGTATGTGTATGTGTATGTGTATGTGTATGTGTATGTGTATATGTGTGTGTATCTATATGTGTATGTTTATACGGAGGTGGAGTGTATGTGGATGTGTATGCAGATTTCAGTGTATGTGTATGTGTATGTGTATGTGTATGTGTATGTATATGTGTATGTGTATGTGGATGTGTATGTGTATGTGTATGTGTATGTGTATGTGTATGTATATGTGTATGTGTATGTGGATGTGTATGTGTATGTGTATGTGTGTTAAGCTCTAAACCCCCAAGGGAAAGGATACTGAGAGGCACTTATGGTGTGCTTCAATCACCTTAAACTAATTGAGTTGTATTGCCTGAGCCTCAATTGTACCGTTAATTTCACTATCTCGTACACACTCATATGTATGCACTATCGCTCTCCCAAGCCCTCTTACCCTCATGCACTCATCTACACACAACTATATCCGATCCTTCTCTCATGCACTCTCTTTTTCTCACACTCTTCCCTTCACGTCCTGCACACTCACGCACTCACACACACTTTCATACAAAGACTCTCACCCCCCTTCTATTCCAATCACTTCCTTCTTTCACTCACTTGCTTTTCTTGCTTCCCACATACAACCATGTATATACTCAGATGCACTTCCCCTACCTATATTCAGCTTACACACACATGGTGTTGCTCTCCTTCACCCCTTTTTCTCTCTCTCTTTTCCTTCCTCACCCTCTTACTATTCTTAGATCCATGCCCATACGCTTCCTCACTCTCGAACCCAAGCACGACTACACATACTTCCCTTCCTGTTCCTTACTCACACATACGACGCGTGGTCATTTATAATATGCCAACAAGTCACTATGATAGTGCATAGAGTTCCCCATCTTGATAGTTTTACTGTTGGTACATTTGACAAGCCTTGATGCTTGACCAAATATCAAAGGCCTACTTCACGTCTTAAGTATGACTATTCATAAGTCACACATGAACACCTCTTGTAAATTTCTTGAGTTTAACTCAAGATAAATGTAAAAGGAAAAGCTTGAGAGAATCTCGTAGCATTATGAGTTGTAAGTCACAACAACTAAGTGGCTGGAATCAAATCAATTAGAATCCGAAAAGGTAGGATCGCTTTTAGGTGGCAGATTCAAAATTCAAATTAAGAACACATCTTTAAAAGACTCCGATTTTTAGTCGCAGGTAGAGAGCAAGAAGAGTGACACATTGAGCTTCAATCTTGTGGGTACAATAAGCCCACACATGTATGAGTAAGCCTACATCATCTCCTTTGTATCATACATTCATAATACTACACATTTGATTCATATTATGCAAGTTATCTCACGTCTACTATTGTCTGCAGCTAAGCTCTCATTTCAATGAATTTGTTTTGAGGTATTCTCTGGGTATACTTATCCAATCAATGTGATTCAACTTAGTATATATAGCTTAAACCTTCTAGTTCTATAGTATCAAGTTTCATTTCATTTGGTTTAGTAATTTGTGAGATATGTTCTTTGCAAGCTACCTATGTTTGCTCACTATCATCCTCCTAAAAAGTCGAGATTACACCCCCAACTTCTTAATGTGATTTCTCAGCATGCACTCATCCTAAATTAGTGAGATAACTTCCGATAGCAAGCTTAGAACTTCAGCTAGATATTTCTGAAAGCTCTTGGGTCAATTGTAATCAATGAGTGAGCACTAAGGGAAATACTCAGCAGGTGCAAGTCCTAAAATAGCAAGTTTTTGCAACTCTTCAATCTTGGAAGTAGTCTGTTTTGACATAACTATTTGAACGTGATGCTCCAAAGTACATTATGGTTCCAAATGCATATTTGGGAAGCTAAAGGTGTCTGCTAAGGTACTCTGAAGCTACATTGATAGGTGTAGAGCAGGATTTGTGTAACCACCTCATTTCTGGAGTGTATCCAACCATCTCCTCACACTGGTATCAAAGAATGCACTTAAAACATTCTTTTCCTCAAGCACTAGCGCAAGAAAGAACCAACTGTGGATGGAATTCACAACTCTCAAAAAGATGCCCAAACAGAATGTGACTGATTATGTCACAAAAATGAAGGACTTAGCTGATCAACTTGGAAGCATTGGAGAATTCATTGATGAGGAACAAATTGTGAGACAAGTGATCAATGGAATCAAGGTAGATGACAAATGGGAAGCATTCACCACTACAATGGATCTATACATGGACATGTAGGTACTTGACTTCAATACTCTAATGGAACAACTATTCACTCATGAAGCCAAGCTTGTGAAGAAGAATGAAAACTCAAAAGGTAATCAATCCTCTACCCTATACACTAATAAGAACAAGAGTAAGGATAGTAAAGGTAACAGCAAGAAATCTAATGATGAAGCTAGTACCTCCCAAGCTAACTTTGTAGGAAGATGTAGAGGTACAAGAGGAAGAGGCAGAGGAGGTAGACAAGGCAAGGGGAGATTCCAAAGCATCTCTCCATGTGCCATATGTGGATTGACTAACCACACAACTAAGAATTGTTTTAGGAACCCTAGAAATCAGAGAGGAAGAGGCTTCAATAGAGGAAGCTATGGAAGAGGAAGATCAAACAATTTCAACAACTACAACTATTACAATAACCAAGGAGGCTATAGAGGACGAAGAGACTACAACAACTACACTGAAGAACAGGCACAAGAAGACTCACTTTTGTTGATGAACATGACCATGAGGCAAGGTAAAACAGATGAGCATGTGTTCTATATAGATTCTGGTTATTCAAATCATGTAGCAGGAAATGTGGCATTGCTATCTCACTTGGAGGATCCAAGGAACAATCATGAGGTACAAATAGGAGATGACACAAGGCACTCAGTTGAAGAGATTGGGAATGTGAAGACCTCAGATGGAAATATGAATCTACTCAGTAAGGTATTGTATGTACCTACCATAACCAAGAATTTGATAAGTGTTGGGAAAATTGTAGAAAAAGGTTTAAAGATAAGGTTTACAAGAAATGGAGCATTTGTTGAAGATCTTCAACAAGGATTCAAGAGGATAGCCAAAGGATAAAAGATAGGTAGACTGTTTACATTTGAGATACAAGATACTAGAAATATAGCACTTTTTAATTATGGAGGACAAACCCTATTAGAATTAGAAATGTGGCACAAAAGATTAGCTCACATAGGAGAAAGAAGTTTAAAGACAATATATAGGGATCAGAGTGTGCTTGGGTTGCCAAACGTATCCAAGCAATATATGATATATAAATGCAGTGCATGTCAATTTGGGAAGTCTCATAGACAACCATTTATGAAGAAAGATTATATTCATGGTGATCTATTGGAGCTAGTCCACACAGATGTTTGGGGACCTAGCAAAGACCCTTCAATTTCAGGATCCAAGTACTATGTATCATTCATTGATCATTGTAGCAGATGGACTATAATTTATTTTATGAAGCACAAGGATGAAGTGTTCAATTGTTTCAAAAAATATCTTTCTCTTGTTGAAAATCAAACAGGGAAAACATTGAAAAGGCTAAGGTCAAATGGAGGGGGGAATGCTTCTCCCATGAGTTTGATACATATCTCCAAGATAGAGGTATCAGAAGAGAAATTACTACTAGGTATACTCCAAAACAAAATGGAGTAGCAGAAAGGATGAATAGGACAATTGTGGAGGCAACAAGGTCCATGATTAATGAGAAAAAATTGCCCAATTACCTGTGGGCAGAGGCTGTGTCTACAACCACTTATCTCATCAACAAAATCCCATCTAAAGCATTGGATGGGATGACACCATATGAAGCTTGGAATGGAAGAAGGCCCAGCCTAGATCATTGCAAAATCTTTAGATCATTGCAAAATCTTTGGGTGCATAGCTTATGCACATGTTCCATCACAAATCAAACGTAAAATGAATCCTAAGGCAGAGAAATGTGTGTTCATAGGATATGATCTTAATAAAAAAGGGTAGAAGCAAATAAGAAATCAAAATGGAAGGAAGCAATGGAGGAAGAGATACAAGCACTTCAAGAGAATTAGACTTGGGACCTAGTTCCCAAGAACCAATCCATGAAGATCATTGGATCTAGATGGATTTATAAGGTAAAAAAGAATTCTGATGGATCAATAAATAGGTAAAAAGCAAGACTTGTGGCTAAAGGGTTTGCTTAGACCCAAGGGATTGATTATGAGGAGACCTTCTCTCCTGTGGCAAAGATGCCAACAATCAGAGTTCTCATAAGTATAGCTGCTTCAAAGAATAGGAACATTTATCAATTGGATGTAAAAAATGCATTCTTAAATGGTTGGATTTCAGAGGAGGTGTACATGGCACAACCTCTTGGATTTTTTGATAGTTTACATTCTGAGTATGTGTGCAAACTCAGGAAAGCTCTCTATAGTCTCAAGCAAGCTCCTGGAGCTTGGAACCATAGATTGGTTCCATTCTTGCAGGACAAAGGATTCAGGATGAGCAAGGCTGATTCTTCACTCTTCATTAAGAGGAATAACTCTGAAGTTATATATCCATGTGTGTATGTAGATGATATTATTCTTACAGGTAATGATGCAGATGGAATAAAGAAGATCAAAGCCCAAATGAAGAAAGAATTCAAGATAAGTGACCTTGGATTGCTCACTTATTTTTTGGGATTAGAAGTTTTCTATACAGATAAAGGAATCTTCCTTACTCAAAGGAAGTATGTTAAAGATATGATTGCAAAGTTCAAGATTCAGGATGCTAAGGTTGCATGTACTCCTATGGAGGTCAATCACAAGTTAAGTGCTCATGAAGGAGAACCTATTGAAGACATTACAAGCTATCAAAGTCTAGTTGGAAGCTTGAATTATGCAACCTTAACTAGGATTGATATCTACTATGGAGTAAGTGTGCTTAGCCAATTTATGCACACTCCTACCAAACCCACATGGATGCAGCCAAAAGGATTTTGAAGTACCTAAAGGGAACAATTAATGAAGGCCTATATTATCCTTACACATCTGATTTAAATGTAAAGCTATTCACTGATGTAGATTGGGCAAGATCAAAAGATGATAGAAGAAGTACATCTAGATATCTATCTTTTGCAGGTACAAAGCTCATTTCTTGGTCTTCCAAGAAATAACCTACAGTAGCACTCTCTTCAACTGAAGCTGAATACAAAGGATTGGCAAATGCAACTCAAGAAGCAATGTGGATCAAGACCCTATGTACAGATTTAGGGTTAGATTTTTGCACTCCATATATATTTGGATACAACATGAGTTCTTTGCATTTAGCTACTAACCCTATCTTTCATGCCTGGACTAAGCATATAGAAGTCCATTCTCACTTTGTTAGAGAAAATATTGCAAGCAAAGAGATACAATTGTCTTATGTATCTACACAAATGCAATGTGCACACATGATGACCAAAGCACTTGATGGAAGCAAACTCAACAGGTTCAAATCAATGATTGGAATGCAGGAGATACCTATGGAATGAAGACTCAAGAATCTTAGGCTTGAGGGGGAGCTGTTGGTACATTTGGCAAGACTTGATGCTTGACCAAATATCAAAGGCCTACTTCACATCTTAAGTATGAATATTCATAAGTCACACATGAACACCTCTTGTAAATTTCTTGAGTTTAACTCAAGATAAATGTAAAAGGAAAAGCTTGAGAGAATCTCCTAGCATTACGACTTTTAAGTCACAACAACTAAGTGGTTGGAATCAAATCAATTAGAATCCTAAAAGGTAGGATCACTTTTAGGTGCCAGATTCAAAATTCAAATTAAGAACACATCTATAAAAGACTCTAATTTTTAGTCACGGGTAGAGAGCAAGAAGGACACATTGAGCTTGAAGATTGTGGGTACACTAAGCCCACACATGTATGAGTAAGCCTACATCATCTCCTTTGTATCATACATTCATAATAATACACATTTGATTCAAATTATGCAAGTTATCTCATGTCTACTATTGTCTACTACTAAGCTCTCATTTTAGTGAATTTGTTTTGAGGATTCCTCTACGTATACTTATCCAATTAATGTGATTCAACTTGGGGTATGTAGCTTAGACCTTCTAGTTTTAGGCTCGCAAGTTTCATATCATTTGGTGCAGTACTTTGTGAGATAAGTTCTCTACAAGCTCCCTATATCTGCTCACTGTCATCCTCCTAAAAAGTCGGGATTACATCCCTAACTTCTTAATGTGATTTCTCAGCATACACTCATCCTAAATTAGTGGAATAACTTCTTATAGCAAGCTTATGACTTCAATTAGATATATCTAAAAGCTGTCAGGTCAATTGTAATAAGTGAGTGAGCACTAAGTGAAATACTAAGCAAGTGCAAGTCCTAAAATAGCACGTTTTTGCAACTCTTCAAACTTGGAAATAGTCTGTTTTGACATAACTATTTGAAGGTGATGCTCCAAAGTACATTATGGTTCCAAATGCATATTTGGGAAGCTAAATGCAAGAGAACAAGGATTACGATCACCACGTGCTAGAGAGATGAGTCTCCTCCCAACCAAATGCTTCTATATATATCTCTCTTTAGGGGACTGCCTGCTTGGGTAGGTGGATACTAACCATCCATGTGTCAGCCATGTAAGTGCATGTGTGCCAAGTGTCCTAGTTAACCAAAGTTAAGTCAAGTGGATGCTTTTAGAAGGTTCTAGAGCTCTTTGGGGAAAACACTCTCCCCATGTATCCCATGGGGGTTTGAACCCAAGACCTCCTCCTTCACATCCTTTAGTCTTAACCACTAGGCTAAGTGGATCACTTGGTAGGCCACCAGTCTTGCATTGAGATTAGATGTTATTTTTGCAAAGATTTCTGATTCCATTTCAAAAAATCCGGTAAAAAATGCCTCTTTGAATGTTTGCATATATGTACTTGGCAAAAACATGAGTCTTGAGTATATGGCCATGAGTGTTAAGCGACTAGGTATAGCCGATAAATCGAAAACGAGGGCATCTGACCCCTGGTTGATGCCAATGAAATTAAAAAATGTATACTGTGCATGCTAAAACACGTTTATTACAGTAAGTAAGATACTCAAAATTTTGTTAGTCATTTTGATTTCTAAATCTAGTACGGTGGCATATCTGGCAATCCAAAATTCTATTGTTTTTACCATGTAGTCTTCGATTGGTAAGTAATTACAGGGTGGACTTGATAATAATAGATAGTTTAGCCATTGTATTTATGCTTCCCTGGCACTGTCCTTCCCAAAATTGCGTCCAAGAGCGTCTCCTGGGTACTGGGCAAAAAGATGGATTGACTTGAAGTACATATGGTGCCGATTCCTAGTGTACCCGTAGTGTAGGATTCTTTTCCAAAAATGTCTGTCTCCAGATAGGATCTACTTTATCAAATTCCTCTTAAGTATAGGTAAATGTATGCATGTTAAACTGGAGGTTGCTATCTGGTTCTTTATTGGTTGTGGTCTTTATGTACTGGCATGTTTGTTCTTTGAGTAATCCATACAGTACATTGAAAGGCTTCATTACCTATTCTAGATTTCTGCTTTGGATCTTTGCTTCTTTCATGACTTTGACCACTTTTTCTTCAAATTCTTCAGTAAGTTGGGACACCAATAGTGCCCGCTCATTTCAGCTTAGTTCTGCAATAGCCCGAGTATGCCGTCTTTGCTTCTTTCATGACTTTGACCACTTGTTCTTCAAATTCTTTAGTAAGTTGGGACACCAATAGTGCCTGCTCATTTCAGCTTAGTTCTACAATAGCCCGAGTATGCCTTTCAATGTTGGTCCCAGTTTCCTCCCTTATCAATGAATGATGTATGGGGGGAGAAAGACGACGTACCTCAGTCTCCTCAGTAGACACTGTGGAGTGTGGAACTACTAGTGTCCCCACATTTACTTGCTATGCTAATTGAGATTTCAATTGATTTATTAGTTCATACTTTTCTTTAATTTCTTTGGTGGTCCGCATAATCATATCCTTATTCTTGAGGAGCTCCTCTCCTATGGCTGCGAGTTGATTAGCATCTTCATTGCATTGTACAAAGTACTGATTTTCTACCATCTTCCATTTTTTTCTGAGCTCATTGGTTTCATCCATGTATCTTTTTTCCCATTCCGTTATGATGGATTGCTCTTGCTTTAGCTGATCTTCATACTTTGCTATCCGCTCCTCCAATACTTTTGTGTTGTTTTCTATTATTTCAGGAGCTTCTATTGGTTGGTTGCATAATAGGGCTTTCATCAGCTCCTTGTTCCTGTTCCGTAGGTTGCCGGCTTCGTCCATGTATACCTTGATTTTGAGATTCCAGGATTTTACTTCGAGTATTCATTCGCGCTTTCTCTGCTTTTCCAGCCTCATATTTTCTTTGTAGTTCCCTCAGTTGTTCTTGCAACTTTTTGTTTTTATTTTCGAGTGTGGCACATTGATTCTTGGCCTCATTGGTTTCTGACTCTTTCTCTAATATTATCCTTTGCGCTTGAATTAATTTTGCCGATAAATTCTCACCTATTTCCTGGAATTGATTCTTCTCCCACATTGGGTTGTCGTAATCTGCATCAGCCTCAAGCATTAGTTGTTGAGTATCCATAGCCGTTTGTATCATTTGTTGTATTACTGGCTTGGTTCTTCCCCAGTTCATACATCTTTTCCTTGCTCCACATGTATCGTCTCGTTGTGTGGTTGCCTTATTTGGAGCTGTACTTCTTTGTCTCTTCTTGCCTCTTCATTATTGGTCCATTTAGTAGCACTCCCTTGAAATGTGACGTCCATCAGAGAGGGTTCTGCTACTACCCTTATTGGTGTGAAGGGTTCGGACTCTTTCACTGCGTCTTTTATCTTTTCTTCTTTGGGATTCTTTACCAGGACCTCTCCTGCTAAAAGAGTCTCTTTGATTTGGATGTTAGATGCTTCATTCAATTTGATAATATGAACTCCTTCTTGAGATGAATCCTTCCTTGTCATGTCCTTGATATTGTCATCAAGCGCCTGATCGACCTTCGTGCCTTCCATGTCAAAGTCATCGTTTACTTGATTTAATTCTTCCCATTGACCATCATCCTGTGAATCACTTCTAATATCCACATTCAGCATAGAGGTTTCTTGTTCTTCTTGTGTGTCTGATGATGAGCTAGTCTTGATGGGCTTGTTGGTAGTGATGCCCTTGCACCGATAGGCTTACGTGTCCTTCCATATACTGATGAGTTGCTTCCATTGCTTTTGTTAATTCTTCCTTTGTAATGGGTGGATTTTCTTCAAGCTTGGTCCTTGGAAGTACATGTGCCTTCTTTGTAGCTGGAGCTACTGCTTCTGCCCGCATCATTTCCCGTAATCATTTGATACCTCTTATTCTTGGTTTGGAGCTCGTTTCAGCTTCTTCTACTATTTTGACTCCTTTCTTCTTTCTTGGAACCATGGAAATCTTTGCGTATTTAGCCATTTCTTCTGATGAAGGCATCTCTTTCAAATGCTCTCGAATACCTAAAGCATGGTAGATTAGTATTGTTAAGGCAATACTTCCGTTCAGGAACTTTTTATGATTCCACTATTTCTTTGCTTTGAAGAGTCATTCTTGAATGTATGGGGTCATGTTCACTTGATTCCCTAATTGTTTAATGGCATGGGACAACATTTGCACTATAATCTTCTATGGAGCAGTATATCTGTGCATGTTTGGAAAGTAAAAATGTTGGTGAATGAGTCTTACTTCCTCCTCTATGTCAATACGATTAATATCGGTGAACATTCTGGTCTTCGCTCCCCGGCTTTCCTCTTTCAAAATTGTATTCCCATCCTTTTCCCATCCGAAGGCTTCTTTAATTAAGTCATGGGTGAATTGTATGATGACCCACTCACCTGCTGCATCGAGGACTCTTGCTTCAGGTACTAATAGATCATGCAAAGCCGGTTGTAAGGTGTTCATGACTTGAGTGCAACGCTGGAAATCCAATTTGTAGATCGAGAGTTCAAAGTATGTCTGAATTTCAGCTTTCTTCATGATGTCTATAGTGGATGGAAGTTCATGCACCACTTTGAAGTCTTGGGACATTACTGGGAAGTGATGGTGCGTGTCCATGATTTTAATTGTTACCAAGAACAAGTAGTCCCCAACCGGTTGATCCTCCCAAAACCAGTGACCTTTTGCCTTTGTCACGCTCTGTAGGGGAAATTCCAGCACCTCCTCTTGGATAGTCGCTTCAGAGTCCTCCGAATCCATCTGCAGTTACCACAAGGAGAGCATCAGCTTTTTATAGAAGACATGTCGATAGTGGTGTGTCATAGTGACATGTTTTTCATTAGGTCCCTCCCCTTCCCCGTACTTAAGTAAGTAAGATCTCTTACCACATATCTTTTCATTTTTTAGTCCTGAAAGAAAACAAGAATTAGTGTAGCCGAAGCATGTATTTATTTATATAATAGGTCCATTCCTATGGGAGTAGAATCTATGACCTATTCCCAAGTGGGAAAGGTGCACCACTAGTTTTGTTACACACATCATGTGCCGAATGCATGGCCTCCTAGTGTGGCCCTATCATGCATACTTTAGGTGCATTCGATTCTTCATGTGTGCAATCGGGATCCTATTGAATCTATTGTTCCAGTCCTTGCTGCCTCTTGGGTTTCCATGTCCAATTTGTAGTTGATGTGTGAGGCTTAGTTTTCTCTTGGTTTTGCCATTCTCTAGGTTTTTCCTCTTTCCGTTTTGTAGTCTGATTGTTTGGTATCCTGTTCCTCTGGTGCCTTTGGTGAATCTTGTTTGGCTTCCTTGTTTTGCTTTGTTTGTGTAATATGTCTTCTTGCTTGTCTATCTCTCGACTTGTAATCTGTTTGACCCTTTTAGGAATCCATATTTGTTGTCGTGTTATCTGAGCTTCTACTAATGATTTTGGAAGCCATACTCTGAGAAGTCTCCTTGGTTTGGATTGTAATGAAGAGAATTTGTTGTTTTCCCTTGTCTTCTTAACATGAGTGACCTGTATCAATGTAGAATTTTCTATTTCCCTCATTCTATCCTTGTGAAATCTTTTCCTAGGGCACTCCTTGGGTGAACTCTTGATTGATTCGTTTGCTAACTCCTCTTCTAGGGTTTCCTTCTCAACCTTGATGGTGTCATATATGTGAGAGGGTCTTTCTTCTAATAGGCTAAAGATTTCCTTATGCCCAATTTTGGCTGATATGTATCCTTGGGCTAGGTGAATGCTCACTTCATTCTCAATGATCCAGTCTTGTCCTAGGATCAAGTTCTCTATCAAATCCTCGTCTTTACACACCAAAACTCGTTGCTTCATAGTGGAATTTCCTAGGTGGAGGGATATCATATCTTCTCCAATGCATTCTATGACTTGGCCCCCAACGCCTATCATGTGTGCCTTAGTCGGTGTTATGGTCGTTTGAAGATGCATGATGACCATCCTTCGTATGCAACTGAGTGTTTCTCCCGATTCTATCAATGCATCTATTAGCTGGTACTCAGTCGTTCCAATCCCTAGATTTAAATATGGTTGGGATATGCTGAGGTTGTTTGTGTTGGCCTTGTGGACTCGATAGTTGGCCATGGGAATAGGCTCTTCTCGTTGTAAATATCATTCATCCCTTTGCCTTATCCACTCTTTTCGTTTCTTGATACGCTCTAGGACTTCTTGCCTTGCCTCCTCTCTAATCCTCTCTTCCTCTTTTTTTTCTATTTTGTGCACCTACAAGTCGTGCTAACATTTGGTCTGTCAATGGCTCCATGTGGCATTTTACTCGACAACCACTTATGTAATTAGGAAGTATATCTCCATCCAGTGTGGCTAGGTTAACAACTCCACTTGTTGAAATCCTATCGATTATTAGACGTCCATATCCGCATTTTTGTAGCTTCTTGGCGCGTTGCTTCAAAGTATACGCCAGGACTAAATTTCCTTCTCTTAGTCCTTTATCTTTGATGTGCGCATCATTAGATGCTTTCTGTCTTCTCTTCGCCGCATAAATTCCCACTACAGCTTGTATTCTAGTCTCATGTAGCTTCTCAATTGGTTCTAGTTGCTTGGACAATCATGCCCTGTCCATTCATGCTGTTGGGCTACTCTCAAAGTAGGCACTAAAAAATCGATTGGCAAGATTGCATTTTGTCCATACACCAGGTTAAATGGTGTAGTTCTAATGGTTGTCTTATAAGCCACGCGGGGAAGGCCCAAATTGCATGATTCAATTGTTTGTCCCAATCTGACCTTCCACTATTGACTATCTTTGTCAATACAGTACACAACACCTTATTGGAACTTTCTGCTTGACCGTTGGCTTGAGGATGATAAGGAGCTGATTTTTTATGAATCACTAAGAACTCATTCATCAAGGACCCTATTATTTCATTAATGAAATGCGTTCCTTGATCACTCACTAGATCTATAGGTAGTCCAAAGCGAGTAAAGATATGCTCGAAAAGAAACTTAGTTGTGGTCTGAGCATCATTTCTTCTAGTTGCTACCCATTTAGTTAGGTAATCAGTTGCTACCCATTTAGTTAGGTAATCAGTTGCTACTATTATATATTCAGCATGTGATCCTTTGGCTGGTGCATTAATGGGTCTGATGAAATCAATACCCCATTTGGAAATGGCTCTCGTGCAAACCATAGGTCTCAATGGCATGTCATCTCGTCTGATAGGATATTTAGCTGTTTGGCATGTCTCACAACTTCGTACGTAGGTGCCTGCATCCGTATGTAGGGTTGGCCACCACAAGCCTACAAAGAGGATCATTTTTACAGTTCTTTTGGCTGAGAAATGTCCTCCTACAACTCTTGCATGTGCCATTTCTAATATGGGTAAGTACTCTCCTTCATGCACACATAGTCATAGTTGATTATCCTTCCCTCTCTTGAATAATTGTCTCCCCATGATAACATAGTCCTTACTCGTTTCTTTTAGGGATCATTTCCTTGCTAAACTGATTCCGTCCTCATGCTCTCACATCTTTAGGAATTTTCTAATGTCTTACTCCAATTCAATACTATTGTAGAGAAAGGTAAAGATGTATGATCATATGGAGTGGTTTCCTGACATTCCATGTAGCTATTGACGTACTCATGAACATCCTTAGGTATATCAGGCCAATAGACTCCTAATCGTTTCAATTCCCTTAGAGTTCCATGAGTTCCCTTGTGCATTCTCCATTTGTCTGAAAGCATAGACTCCCCATTCAGTCACAAATGCAGTCTTATGTTGGTCCTCAGTAGCAATAGATACTTGGTTGTATCCAGAGAATCCATCCAAGAAGTTGTATACTTCCTTACCTGCAACTCTTTCCAATAGGTGATAACTGATAGGTAATGGGTAGCTATCACGGATTGTGGCTGCATTGACTTTTTTTAGATTAATGCATACTCTGAGTTTCCCATTATTTTTGGGCACAACTACTAATGGTGACACCCATTCGGTATGTTCTATCTCGTAAATGAATCCGACTGCTAATAGTTTGTCTATTTCTTCTTTAATTTTTGCTACATAAACATCATTATATGTGTATGGCTGTTGCTTTGATGGTTTAGCAGCTGGCATCATTGGTATTCGATGAGAGCAAATGGAGGGTTCCACACCTTTGAGGTCCTTGTAGGTCCATGCAAACACATCTCAATATTCTTGAATCAGTCTTATCAATTCTTCTTCCTCCTCAGGTGACACATCCTTTCCTATGTATGTGCATGTGTCTTCTCCATTTTCTACAGTCACTATGATTTTTTTCGTTTGTTCCTTGTTGTTGTATGCTTCTCCTTCTCTTGCCTCTCTCTTAGGCATCTGAATGGTTATTTTCCTTTCCTCTACTTGGTGTCTCTTGAAGTGTTCAGGAACTTCAAATTGATCCAAGGTTGGTTCGATCTTACTCATGGTTTCCTCATGGTTCGGTACTATAGGGGCTACTCGATTGCTAATACTTTGGGTGTTCCACACTTGTCCTCGGATCGAATGGCTTCTAAATAGCATTCCTCTGAATCAAACTCCGGTTCCATTTCTATGCTCTCATATTCTTCCTTCCATTCTTTTTCCAATACTTCTCCTGCTTCTACCTCTTGAAGGACTACCATGTAAAAGTTTACATCATAGCCTTCTTCGTCCACACATTCATTCATGGTCAATAATTCTTCATTCACACATACATCCAAGGTCATTAGGATCTCCATCCAACTATGAGTTTCAAATGCTTCATCAAAAAAACTTGAGGCATGTACATCGGGTCCTCTATGGGTCGATAATTTTGATGTCCTAAGGGCCATAGATGAAGTTTTTTACCCTCTTTCCTTGCTTACTTACACATCCATAATTGGGCGTCCTCGTGCATCCATGACTGATCACTTGATCCGGCACTATGGATAGACAAATCATCTTCTTCCTTGTGTACGGGATTCCATTGTAGTGGGGGTACACCCCTGTATGCAAAAGTATGCAAATTTATCTTGGTCATGGTTCCTTGATGTTGAAGGTATAATGAGTCTCTTCCCCAGTCTTGTACTACCTTGAGTTTTCTCATGAAAGGTCATCCTAATATCATTTCATAATTATTTTCCTTTCCAACTTGATAGATAGCTAATGTATGCTCAAATTGGACTCCACAGGTGGTTAATCTAATCTTCTCCAATATTCCAAGGGTTTCTCTACATGACCATCTACTAATTGAAGCTTCATACGAGTTGGTCGTAGGGTTGGCTTTCCCCATTTCTCCAAAATCTTCTTGGTGGCAATGCCTACTCCTACTCTTGTGTCTAGTATAGCCTTGGTCATGTATCCATTGTACGTGACGAGTAAACATGTGCTGCCCTCATCTCCTTCGCTAAATTCTCCAACCCTATCCACGGGAATTTGTATAGTGTGTCTCACTACTTGCCACTGAGAAAATTTACCTCTACAAGTATGATTCCTTCACTCCAAGGCTATAACCATCACGAAGGCACCTTGGTTGAGTTTGTTCCCCAACAATGGTGACAAAAACATGTGTACCTAAGTCACGAGGTCTTAGGGACTTGTGTCAAAGAGACTAAATCTCATTTGCCCCATAAGTGCGTATAGTGGTGGATTGACACACGTTTAATTATCAATTCGAAGAACCAAATGAATCAAGTGTATGAGGAGTGTGCACACATGATGAAAAGTGAAGTGGCTCAGCTATAATGCATGTGAAAAGACTAAACTACCTCTCCAACTCACTAGACCTCTGGAAATGTCTGCCGTGATACCACTTACAGTAGTAAACATAAACTCGAATGTTTCTCCCAGCTCTGAACTCCAAATATGGCCAATAATGGATTCATCTCAAAGCTCTCGATGAGATGCATCTATTGGTGGTATTTTTGCTTGAATTTGACAACCGCTCTTCAAGTTATGACCAAAATAGTGAATGGCGGGAAACACCTATGCTCACACCACAACTCGTATTGGTTCACACACACACTACAGTAGTTCAAAAGTGATGGGGAGGGATAGACAACAGTCCTACACACACATTCCAAGCTTCACACACACATCGAAGATCATAGAGAAGATGAAAATCAACAAGAAAGAGGCAAACTCGAAATTTCAGTTCTCTTTCTTCACAATGGCAAAAAAAGTCCTTTATAAAGAGTCACAAAGTGACTTATATACATGTGCCCTAAAAATGGTGCTTTCACACATGAGACCGGCACTTTATTGACTAATCTCTAATTTGCTACTATTTTACAAGAAGTATATTACAATGATTTGGGGTTTATGCATCTAGAGGACTCCTCTAGTGCGATTACATAGCTTCGAGGGAGTTTTCTAGGATTTTCAAGAAGAAATTTATGCCCATGAATTTGAAAATTTTGGGGCTCCTCCTTTGTGCCTCTTTTCTCTGCAACAGACACCTAGGAGTAGAGCCTCGCACACCTAGAGGAAAGTTAGTATTGACTCGAGTCATCACACTAGAGTGGATTCCCCAAGACAACAAGAGCATAGAGTTATATCTAAACAAGGATACAAATGAGGCATTTTGGAGATACAAGCCTGATCAACCTCATGATGTAGAAATGCTGACCATCTATGAGTTTAAAGACCCTGATTCCCCATGCAAAGTTGTCTGTTTGGACCATACTTCAGAGAGGGTGCTTGTAGTGTCAGAACATGGCAGAGCAGTGTACATTTGGAAGGGTGAACCTGTGTTTCTCCAACTTAGGTCTAACGTATCTGTTGGCAACCAAGGGGCTGGGACATCTCATGCCCATGGCACCCAAAGAGAGAGATATAGGGAGAAATCGGAAATAAGTTTTGCTAATACATTAGGCAGAGAGAGGTCAGAAACATGAACCTATGGTAGAGATCATGAGAGCCATAGAGGACAAAAGAATCAAGGAAATAGAGATGAATTCCTTTTACCTAGGCCTAGAGACCATCCTAGGACCTTAAGGCCATCGCAACTAGTAAAGGCCATGAATAAGTACTTTGAGAGTACAGAAGGCCAGGACCTCTACGATCATGTAGCAGAGTTCAAACATGTATTGAGAGCGGAACAAGTGGAGGATTTCTTCACTCAATTTAATGCATTTGGCTTAACCCTTAGGAATCCAGCTCTCAATTGGTTTCAACCCCTCAATCAAGGTCAACTTAAAGACATAAACCATTTGTTAGAGGCCTTCAGGACTAAATTCACCAAGAGTGGCATAAGATATGATGCCTCCTCATTGATTCATAGCTTTAAGCAGAATAAACATGAGAGTGTGAGATTAGTAGCAAGAAGGTTTAGGCAGTATCAGGTAAGATGCCCTGCTCAAGAGCTACCAACACAAGCCAGACAAGTGGCATTGTTCTTAGACGGATTATGGAGCCCCAAGTTAACATCATATGTGTTCCTAAAAGAACCATGAACCATAGAACAATGCGTGCGAATGTGCATTGAGATAGAAGATAACCTAGGAGAAGAACTAGAGATTCCTAAAATACACTAAGACTTGGATAGTTCCACTGGTTTCTCTACTAAGTCTTCTACCTCCGTTGAAGAATTAGCAGAAAAAGTGGCCCAGAAGTTAGGAGTGTCAAGTAAACAAGTGCCTAGAATGAGTTTCCTAAGAAGATGCTACCATTGTGGTGGAGATCATATGGCAAATGTTTGCATCATAATGGCACCACCTCAAGGGAACCCTAGCTGCTTATATTGTACCATTGAGAGAAGGTACACCGACCACACTGCGCAAGATTTCCCTTATAACAAGCAAGTGGTTAGGCAAAATTACCAGCAACCTTATCAGCCACATGGTAGGTACCAAAACCAATATCAACCACAACCTTACTATAGGCCTCAGCAGCCTTATCAACAACAGTATGAGCCACAACCGATACTACAACCAGTGCTAGGACAATAGCCCCCTGCACATGTCAATGTCATTCTAGTCAAGTACACTTCTACAGAAGAGAACTTGAAAAGCGCATTAGTTCCTTCTTCACCTATGATTACTGAGAATGACCCTAACAACCACAGTTTTGATTCAACTCAAATCGATAGCCCGCCAGCCTATTACATAGAGTCACTTGAACATTATGTGAATTGTGTATGTGTATGTGTATGTGTATGTGTATGTGTATGTGTAAGTGTAGATGTAGGTGTTTGTGTAGGTGTATGTGTAGGTGTAGCTGTATGTGTATGTGTATGTGTATGTGTATGTGTATGTGTATGTGTATGTGTATGTGTATGTGTATGTGTATGTGTATGTGTATGTGTATGTGTATGTGTATGTGTATGTGTATGTGTATGTGTATGTGTATGTGTATGTGTATGTGTATGTGTATGTGTATGTGTATGTGTATGTGTATGTGTATGTGTATGTGTATGTATATGCATATGTATATGTGTATGTGTATGCGTATGCGTATGTGTAATTGTATGCATATGCGTATGTGTATGCGTTTGTGTTTGTGTATGTGTATGTGTATGTGTATGTGTATTTGTATGTGTATGTGTATGTGTATGTGTATGTGTATGTGTATGTGTATGTGTATGTGTATGCGTATGCGTATGTGTATGTGTATGTGCATGTGCATATGTATGTGTATGCGTATGTGTATGTGTATGTGTATGTGTATGTGTATGTGTATGCGTATGCGTATGCGTATGCATATGCGTATGCGTATGCGTATGCGTATGCGTATGCGTATGCGTAT